>VZRW01002826.1:62805-80508 GCA_013398125.1 Aegotheles bennettii
GCCGCCTCGGGGAGCCGCTGCCCGTGGCCGCTCTCGCTGGAGGCCCCGGCAGCGGCCCCGGGAGCGCGGATCGCGCCGAGGGAACCGGGCAGGAGTTGCCAGAGCCTCGTGATTAAACCGAGTCGTTTGTAGCCGCCTCCCAAGGGGGTCTTTGCTTAAGCCCGTGGTACAGATAAAGCCAGGGGCTTTACTAAATAAGAATGAGGAAAACTTTAACTTCCCATGAATTTTAGTAGGCTGTGTCTTGAGTGGTTGCTGTAAAACACATCTGTTTTCTTCCAAATTCTTGCTCTCCCACGGCACGTAAATAATTCCTAATTTACATCCAAGCGCTGTGGAATGGAATCACCAGGTAACCACAGCAGCCACATGGGTCTGTGTCCGTGTGCCTGGGCCACCGCAATGCCCAGCCACTGCTGCTGCTGGACACGGGTTCCTGCACTGTGACACTCGGCACTGTGCTGAGCACGTCCCTGTGTCAGGCGATGGCCGAACTGATCGAGTCAGTACAGGCAGGTAAAGTTAATTTATATATATATACATATATATATAACAATCAGTACTTCAGCAGCAAGCAAATAACATAAATAAATCCAAAACAAGTGCTGCTTCCCCAGCTTCCTTCGTGTAGCTTCACATCATCAGTTACAGTCTGTAGCTCAGGGTCTAATTATAGAGGCTTGGGTTGCTAGGCAAAAAAATCAGTATTTTGGGAAACTTCCTGTTCACTGTACTGAAAGCCAATCCAAAGCCATCTCCTAACAGCCTGTGTACTGTGTCAGCTAAAATTTTACGCAATCCAGCAGCAGTTATCGCAAAAGAAGCAGGCATTATCTCTGCTATACGCTGACCCATCATCACTAACTCCATTTTTCCAATCTGGACAGCACCCAACTGACTTCCAGGCTTCTTCCCTCCTTTGGAAAAAGCACCCCAAAATCCTGGGTGTGTTTGGAATAGTGTTAGCACTGCACTTCTTTACGACTGCCACAAATAATAATAAAGCCTCCTGGGAAAGCTTAGAAAAGGTGGTCTTAGAGTAACTGCACAGTGTCAAAAGCAGAAATTACTTTTAGCTTCATGCTGAAGTGTGTATGATTATATAAAGTACTTAAATGTTATTAGTATGCATAAAACTAAACCAGCAGCATGCATGTCATTTTGATTGTAAACTGTGTTGAGATCACCACTGCATCTGCTAGAAGAATCCTTGAACTGGGAGAGCTAATAACCTATTTTTTGTGTCTTTGGTGATAAAATCCTAGATTTTCTTCTCAGGATAGTTTATTGAGTTCACATCAATCAAGATGTTACTTTCTTTCAAATCTTCTCTGGAACGAGGAAGAAAGAGAAAAGGAATAATGATGTTATTTAATCCTGGTTTGAGCAATGACAAGAATATATATTTAAGAGAGTCAGATAAGATCTGTCTCTATTAATCATTCACAGAGGCTTAAAGTAGAGCATAAACCCCATGAAATCCTCTGTCTTACTGAATAACTTAAAATTCTTAGTGTTGTAAAATTCTTAGTGTTGTCCTGCTTTAAAAAAAACCCAAAGAGATGTTCAGCAGAATTGTGCCTATTTTAGTTACAATATTAATCTCTTCTTGTTATATAATGAAATACAACATAATGCTTTCTCTCCTTTTATGTATAGCTCACCCAAGAGCCTTGCATTTTCTCTCATTATCCCTTCGCCATCACTGTTACGGTACACATGCAAGCGTACTGATCTGTATATGGCTACACAGAATTAACCAGTTATCTTTTTCTAAAATTCAGCGATGTTTTTCTAGAAGCAGATGCATTTTTGTTTGATTTTAATTGTTCTAGTATCAAATGTCCAAATCTTCATAGAATCATAGAATAGTTCGGGTTGGAAGGGACCTTTAAAGGTCATTCAGTCTGCCCCCCCCTGCAATGAGCAGGGACATCTTCAACTAGATCAGGTTGCTCAGAGCCCAGTCCAACCCGACCTTCAATGTTTCTAAGGATGGAGCTTCTACCACTTCTCTGGACAACTTGTTCCAGTGTTTCACCACTGTCATTGTAAATAATTTCTTCTTTATACCTAGTCAAAAACTACCTTCTTTTAGTTTAAAACCATTACTCCTCATTCTGTCACTACAGACCCTGCTAAAAAGTTTGTCTCCATCTTTCTTATAGACCCCCTTTAAGCACTGAAAGGCTGCTATAAGGTCTCCCCAGATCCTTGTCTTCTGAACAGGATGGACAACTTCAACTCTTTCAGCCTTTCCTCATAGGAGAGGTGCTCCAGCCCTCCGATCGTCTTCGTGCCCCTCCTTTGGACCTGCTCCAACAGGTCCATGTCTTTCGTGTGCTGAGGGCTCCAGAACTGGATGCATTACTCCAGGTGGAGTCTCACCAGAGCGGAGTAGAGGGTGAGAATCCCCTCCCTAGACCTACTGGCCACACTTCTTTTGGTGCAACCAAGGATATGGTTGGCTTTCAGGACTGTGAGTGCACATTGTTGGCTCATGTCCAGCTTTTCATCCACCAGTACCTTCAAGTCCTTCTCCCCATGGCTGCTCTCAATCCCTTCATCCCCCAGCTGATACTGATACTGGGGGTTGCCCCAACCCAGGTGCAGGACCTTGGCCTTGTTGAACTTAATGAGCCTGGCCGCATTTCAGTAAATGGCAAAAGTCCCACTGTGAGTATGGCCAGAGGTTTAGGTATAAATCCCAAGTTAGCACCCATGGATGATGACATTATGGCTGGTCAGAGGCACACTACAAATTTTGAAGCTGTCGATACCGCATGTCAAGGCTGTCATATGCCTTGGACGGTATTTACATGGCGCTAGAGAGATGAGCACACTTACAGAGGGCCTCCTTGCATATGTGTGTATCTACTTGTTTTCTGTTCTTCTCCTTTACTAAATTATATGTTTTATTACCTGCTTAGCATTTACAATATTCTCTCTCAGCAAGTATAACATGTCCATATCTCTTTGGCTCTGCCCACATTAACTGGAGAGACAAGTCATAGATCCCTTCCCAATTCCTGTGGTATTACCACTGTCTCTGGGGACCTAGCAAATATGTTTACAAGTTCTTTTTTAATTTTACTGGGTACCATGTCTTTAATGTTCCCAGTATGTATTTCCTTATAGAACAGTACTCCATCAACTTTCAACAGTTACTTTGCTGTACTGTATTAGAAAAGCCTTTTATATGGCCCAGAAAAACAGAAAATTAACAGTGAGATAAAGGTAAGTCAATCAAACATGAGAAACAAAAAATTAATGATGAGATAAAGGCAACTCGATCAAATGTATTCTGAACAGCTCATTTCAGGTCTCAGTCCTGAACATCACTTTTAAGAACTGTGTTTTAGTGGTTTTTAAGTGCATTTGTTTAACAGTACTTTTAGAAAATGTTTTTGGATGCTTCATACTTGCATTTGTTTAACATCATTGTTCAAATTGGTTTGAGATGTTTTATAAGTGCATTTGTTTAACACCACTTTTAAAACTGTGTTTTGATTTTTTTTTATTGCATTTGTTTAACATTACTTTCAGCAAGTAAACTCACGTTTGATTGAGTTGCCTTTATCTCACTGTTAATTCTTCGTGTTACAAAGGGTGTGACTCATAGCCATGACACACACACCCCCATACACTCAGTTTCCTTGCAAAGTCACAGAATCACAGAATCGGTAAGGTTGGAAGGGACCACAGTGGGTCATCTGGTGCAACCTCCCTGCCCCAGCAGGGTCATCCTAGAGACCATAGCACAGGTCTGCATCCAGATGGTTCTTTAATATCTCCCGTGAGGGAGACTCCACGACCTCTCCGGGCACCCCGTTCCAGTGTGCGAGAAGTCGCACAATGAGGAAGTTCTTCCTCATGTCCAGGTGGAACCTCCCGTGCAGCCGTTCCTGCCCGCCAGCCCGAGCCGCTGCGCCCCGGGCACTGTCCGCGGTGCTGAGCAAGCACCACCTGCTGGCGGTGGCCAGGTGTCCGGTGGTGAGCTGGGGGTGGACAAGTGTCCGGCAGCCAGATGGTGGCGGTCAGCTGTCCCTTTCCCGCAACCTGAGGTAGCGGTGGTGGTCCTGCACCACTGGTTAGATCGACCAGCTGACCAGGTCTGCCTGGTGACAGCCTGGAAGCAGGATTTTTGGCAGATAAAATCTGCTCCTGGCTCACGTGGCCAGAATTGGAAAATTCCAAAATTATATCTGGCCCAAAATTATGGTTAGCAGAACAGAGGAGGCCACTTGCTGACAGTCCGGTGCATAGAGTTGTCTATCCTGTGTGTTTCCTGCTGTGGGCTCCAGGAGATGATTTTGTTGGTAGCTGAAACAGGTCCCCACAAGGACAATCAGGCTCAGACCAGACTGCCTGAAGAGTTGTGCAGTTTCTTTTCAAGTAAGATTCAAAAGGATAAAGCCCTGAGTGAGCTGATCTGAGCCTGCTTTGGGGAGGAGGTTGGATTGAGACCTGGAGGTCTGGGTAGACTCCCCCACAAATTAGTTTGTGGGCAAGGGTAACTTCAAGCTTGGCTCACTTGCACCTGGCTCTGATGTAACGCTCCATGCCACGATGGCTGTGGGGCGAGTGTGAATGCTTCTGGCATGGGCCACCACTGACCAGCAGAAGCCCTCAGATTCCACATTCAGAGGCTACTGTGTTGTGTGGGCCTGTGGGAGGGCTGCTACGCCTCCCCGATGCCACTGGCTGTCCTGTGGCCAACACCAGTTCTGGGATGCTCAGCAGCAGTGCATGCTGCAGAGGGCCTGGCGGAGGAAAGAAGTTGGACTAGTGTTTCATTTATTGTGAGGAGGTGGCCAGCATAAACTTGAATCATATATAGTACATCACCTGCTGAGAAATTCAACTGTAAAATTAATTGGCATGAATACAAGATGTATACTTCTTCTAATTGGCTTCAGTGCAATTATATCCAAAGGCCCCTTTTGCGGTCATTCACAGAGCTTAATTGCTATAGTTTAATATTACAATTAAAAAAGGCCTGGAAGGAGAGCTGAATATTAGGCTCCTGATGAATGATAATTATCACTTTGTGTAGATGGATGGAAAACATTTCTAATTAAATTATTCTTGTAACATAAATTAATAGTGTGATCTGGATAAAGTACTTCTGATTTCACATCTAGAATAAGAGCAACAAGTGTGTGCCAGAATTTCAATCGGCAGGTCAAATTGTCTTTTAAAAATACCTGACTTTTCACTCAATTGAGCAGCTTATCGTAGGTTTCTGCAGTGAAGATGTTTGACAATGACAGATGATTCAAACATTGCAGGGAAAAATAAAATAAAATAAAATAAAATAAAATAAAATAAAACTATGCAAATAACATAATCTCTTAGTTCTGCGAACACAGGGGATTCACAGTTTAAATGACAGGGATTCATAGAGTAACTGTCACACATTTTCTTCCTGTATAATTTCATCTCCATCCGAGGATTTTTGGAAGACATAAACCATTAAGCTAATACTTTGAAACAGGAAAGCTCATTAGCAGCTCTAGGGAAGGGGGAGAAATGGGCAAGGAAGGTGCAGGTCATTAAGGTTTGAAAGAGAAGGAAGTGTGAAAGTTCTAAGAAGAATTACTTGACATGCAATCTGCCCGCCTTCTGTAAAAATCCAGGAATTTTTGTATACCTTGCATTTCTTCCTCATTAGTGAGACCTGCAGTGAGTAAAGTAAACAGGCAAATGCAAAGGTCTCAGCTGAAGGTGCCAGGCTGTATTTCAAGAAGAGGATTACAGATAATCATTCTAAGATGACCAGTAGCTTCATGGCCCAACACATGTAGCTGACATGTTATGTGTTGACAGCAGCACTTTCCAACAGGCCTCATTAGGCATTCATTTTAAGTTTCTAGAGCAACTATCCATGACTCCAACAGGGTATTTTTGAAGGGCATAAGTGGGAGATAGACAGCCATTTTCTGTCAAAAGATACTGGGAATTTTGTGTCAAGGCACCCTCTATGCACATGGAGGACTGTCCCTGAGATTTTCTGCATGCATGCCCTCTTGTGTATGCAGTGCATTAGTGCTAACTGTATATATCAAAATTTGGCACTACTGTATCTCTCTAAACATTGCATTAATCCATCTGTCTGTCACCATGGTAACAAGGCTCCCTATTGATGACTGAAGAACAGCTGAACCATTAAAACTAAATGTACATGGTTAAAAAAAAAAAAAGTGAGTAAGCTCACTTTGTGCAGTGCTATAGAGACACAAATGGTCAAAAATGGGCTAATTAATATTTTCTATGCATTATTTTTATTCATGGCTATAGATCTGAAATAAAGCCTATTGCTAAAATGATCCTCAAATCTTATCTTTGCTTCTTCCCATCTATTTATTACATATTCCGCTGAACTCAGTATTTTAAAATGCGTATTTTTTCAGAAGTTTGCATGTTCCATGGTATGTATTTGTCCCGGAGGGTGGAATGATTAAATTACTATCTCACGGATACCAAGTACAAAGCAGATTAGAAATGTTGCTGAATATTTTACTGCACATATTCTCTCGCTCACTCGCTTCCATGCTTGTAACATTGCCAAAATAAAATCAGTAAAATGCACACATTCATTAAAAGATCAATGTCTAACTGAGCACTGTTAGTTAGTTGGATCTGTGATTTTTTGAGAAGTATAATGTTGTGAAAACTCTGACATAAATTACTGAACTTCATAAATCATTCTTGGACAATGAATTTCCATTTTCTATTACACTGGCGCCGTGCATGCTATTAATGGTAGACTCAAGTCTATAATTCTGTTAGGCTATAAAGAGTTCTTTGGTTTTAGAGCAGAAATAAAGCTAAAGACTAACCGCTGACATGTCATCTTCTTCTGTGTTCATTGGATGGTGTTTTGTTGTTCTCTAGAAAAATGCTGTGTGTTTTCTTTTCCCTCTGCAGATTTTCTTCTCCAAGACTCTTTTCTTTGCTCCCAAGGTTAACACTAGTAACAGCTACAAAGTGGATAAAATGAGGGACCAGAGAAAGAAACAGGAATACTGCATTTCAGAATACTTTGCCACATTCACTGAGCTGAATGTATGATTATTCTTTTTTATGTAGGATTTACAACTTTTTGATATCTGGTTTAAACTATGGCCCTGCTCATATAATAAGCTCTTGGGTCAGGAGGTAGCTCACCAGGGCATTTTATCAGCCCCATGGAAGGCCGAGTGGTTGGAAGATCAGATGGGGGCATTGCTCTGTCTGTGCATAGGGAGGATGGAGTTTGTACATGTGCACATACGTTGGATGTATGTATATCAGGCAGATTTTATTAAATCTGTTGTGCTAGTGGGCAAACATATTACATGGAAGACCTGGAAGGTCAGTGGAACCTACTTGGTAAAACAAGGAGGCCGAGATGCTACCAACCAGCCTAGGGTTTCTGATTTATATCTGACATTTAAAATGCTTTCATCTCAGCAAGAGGCTAGATGAACTTGCAGGTGTGGAGGAAATCAAGCAACCAACCTTGCTCCTTCCATCCCTCCGTCTTCAGGTGAAGAATGGTGTTCGCTTGAACTGACAGAGTGCTCCTGTCCAATGTGAAGCAGAGAAGCAAGAAAGAAGTAACAACTGAAGAGAGTCTTCTGAGTTTTGTCTTTGATGGAAAATAAGAGTTGAATTCTGAATTTTATACACATCAGAATTGTGGCATGTATTGTCCTGGGTGGACAGAGACATGACAACATGGTCTGGCTGTAAATGCTTTTGGAGGTATAAAAGTGGCACTTGGCCATGCAGATGATGTCCACCTGTGATGTATGTTGTGATCTAATTTGCCTTTGTCCTAAGCAGTATGTCACCTCTGTCAAGATGCTTGCATGCAGCAGTACAAGGGTCTCGATCTGCTTGCTGCCCAGAACAGGCTGCCAAGCTGTGACAGACAAGGAGGTGAGGGGTCTTGGGTACATGGGAGATGCACCAGCATCTCACCCACTAGCAGGGTCAGTGCTTTATCACTGGAATTACAGGTTCTTCAAAAGCTGTTCAGACACCTTCTGACTTTCACCCCTGTTAAAACCTCATCCAAGGAGGAGCTACATACCCTGTCAGCCCATCAAGCAACTTCCAGCCTCAGCACCCCTTATTCATGGTGGCTGAATTCAGTGCTTCTCCACTGAAGTGGTCTGCATAGCAACACTAGAGGAAGCCTTAACAGGTAAGCACTTGGTTTTATTTAATATGAGGGGTTAATTATGGCCAACTCTTCTACTTATAAGAAATATTTTTATATACAGATCTACATGTATTTTATAACATGCTTTTATTTAAAGGTTTCTGCTTGCCTTCTGTTTTGAGTAGGGGCTTGGAAGGCAAGTATTTACTTCCTTCATCTCAGCTCTACAGCTGGCCTCCTAGAGGGATGGCAGGGAATGCGGGCCACCTCTGTCTGGAGGGGATATGGGTGGGGCAGGCAGCAAAGCAGCGAGATACTGTCAAGCTGCCTGAGAGCGCTCGGGTGTTGTGCTTGTACAAGCCTTTCATGGCACAAGCCTGACCACTGATCTTTGCAAAGAGCATTCCTCAGCCTGCAAACTTCTCAGAGGCAGGAGAGGTGTTCAGCTTATGAGCAGTTGAGAAGATGGAGTTACATGCTTTGGGTAGGTAAGTTGGTGCTTTTCATGATTTTGGAAGGAAGTAGAAAAAGGAAGTGGGAGTATTGGGGGTTTTTTTGTCTTTTTGTATAAAGAGGGACAGGAAACTCTTGCTTTTGTTTTCTTGAGGAGGTGCAGAGGAAGGAAGGAAATTAGTGCTTTTATTGAGTTATGTATGGACAGGAAAATTCTGTCCTGTGAACACTGGTTTGAATGAACGTTAATTAAAGTAGTGCCCTTCTGGCCCTACAGACCCAGGTGCTGCCTGTGAGGCTGTGCTGTTGCTAGCACACATTTGCCTGCCATGCCAGGGCCAGGATTGCTTAGAGGCAGCAGCAATGGTGAGATAGATAATAGATAGGCTGAAAGACATACTCGTAGGGGGCTAATCCACATTGAAGGGTTCACCAACCCCACCAGAGATGGTGTGAGATGTATCTGGTCATAGGGATTCTCACAGAACATGGGAAATTGGCATTCCCTGTATCCTGGCTGTGGTCAGCAAGCTGAGAGCACAGTCCCTCCCAACACTGCATGTGTACAGCTTGGCTGGGTATGGGCACTTCATCCAAGGTATAAAAGCTGCAATACCTGAAACAAAAACAGGTTCTCCAGCTTTGCAGAAGGCAAGGTTCTGCAGATGGGTAGTGAGTGCCAGCTACCCACTCTGGGAAAGTAGAGAGTTGACAATGACTGATAGTTTTTTCTCTCAGTGTAGTTGTAAGAACTGTGTAGACACAGCCTGTGGGGATGTGAATCCTGTCTTTTGTTCCCTGCAGCAGGGAGTCCACACTGGGAAAAGACATGACAGTATTTTAGTGTATTGCTGAAGAAGGCTATATGGGGATACAGGCTGTGGAGAATGGCTTTGAAGTTCTTGACTGTAAACAGACTCACCTTGGATTTGCTGCAGCTAAACTGTACCAGATGTCTCCTGAGTATGCATCGTGCCCAGAATGCTACTGCTGATTGGCAGACAACTCACACGTGGCTTCCTGTGGCCAAGAATTCTTGATTATCTGCTCATCCCAGATACAGACCATAACATGGTGACACCGAGAGTGTTAAGTCTCCAAGATGCAAAACGTCCTAAGTTATGAAGTATTCATTATTGCAAAAAAAAATTGGTCCTTGGGGGAAATAAAAAAACCTATTTAATGTAAGTCTAGGGGTTTCTGCAAGGTCTCGAGATGCCACATCTAGCGATGACTTACCTGGCCCAGGCAGGCTCAGGAGAGGCCTGAGATGCTGTCATGTTTTCTTGAGCTGTTGCAGAAGGAGCAGGTACAGTGGCAGCCACAGCAAGCAAAATAACGGCAGGTGGGGGGTGTTTGCAGTGTAGGATATGCAAAGGTTAGTGATGTGTGCTAGGCTTATTCTGAGCAACATGTTGTGGTTAGGTATTGTGGTTAGGGCAGACAATTGCTGAGCATTGTGCATAATGCATAACAGACAGGGCTGTGGTATGCAGATGAAAAAAGCGTGGGATGGATTTTGCACTAAAACACGCTTCTCTGAGTGTGAAGAAAGGATGAAGCTAGTCCGCTAGAAAAGCCCTAGCTTTGACCTGCATGCCAAAAGCTAGTCTGCACCCGTTGTCCTGGATGAGAATCACAAAAAATGGAAGTTAAACTGGGTTCTCATAAATCCCCACGAGCTGCCCCTTCATGCCAACAGTAATTTTAAAAGCTTTACCAGGTATTCATCTCTGAGGCCTCCAGGGCTGATGCTGTTTGCATGAAGGAGTCAGGCTTCTCACTATGGCTGTTTGGAAACTTCCTTCTTTTACGTGTAACCCTGCTTTATAAATTTCCACACATAAATATCTGTCTTTGTATCTAAAAGTTACAAGGGGAGCCTACTTACTAATAACTGAAGCTCTTTGAGCTCAGATATTCACACAAGTGTTCCCCTCCTGCCTTCTTTCCTTCTGATGTTGTTGGTCACTTGGGGCTCTGTAGTGGAGAGGCCACTGAATTAGGATGGTCCACTCTGAGCTGGAAGCAAGGCAGGCTGAGTGCACTCCACTATAGTCAAATTGAAAAAATTTCTCCAATGTATGCTTGCATGCACCTATGGTACAAATGAACACGTGGATTTCACACTGGGAGGAGCTCTGGTTACTGGTAAACACTTTTGTTGTCTTTATGTCAAGTCTGAGTTTAAATTGTTCTCCCAACCTCATTTCTTTCTTAAGATTTTTTTTCTGCTACATTCCTGCTAATATTCTGTACCTACTCTCCTTTTAATCAAATAAAACATACCAGTTCGTAATGCCTCCAAAATTAATCTTTACATATTATTTATTGCATGAATAATTTTCTTTATAATTCCGAATGGATTTCCTGGATTTGCTGGTTACAGTTTTATTGGTTTAAGATATGATTCTACTGTAGACTGCCATTTGCTCATCAAAATTCATTTATATGAATGCTAGTAGATTAGTATAAACTAATGCTACCAGATTTCAGATTCATAAACTCATTCTCCTTTTTTGGTGTTAAAAGCGTATGTTCTAAAGGCTTTACAAGTCACTCTTAGAATCTTGACCAAAAACTTCTCTTAACCATACAAATAATCTCCTACCTCCTTGAATTTTTTTGAATTATTATTGGTTAAAATAATTAATGGCTAATAATCTTACAGGAAAAATAGAAATATGTCTTACGAGGCCCACTTGGGCATATTTGAGGAAGGCAAACTTCTGAGAATGCTTAAAAGTGAGCCTTTGCATGGATCGTGATATGAAATACACATTTATTAAGTGAAAATCACATTTCCATCAGAAGATGTTGCATCAGCTAGTAGTGTAAGTAGTTGCTAAAACTCTGGTGCCATAAACATGTATCTCATCGAATATTCAGATTCTACAGAGTATAAATTATCATGTAAACGAAATAATTTTTCAATCCTATTTTGTGGGGGGAAGGGAAGGAACCTCGGCTTTCCAAATTTAAAAGTAATTCAGTCCTTACAGTGCTGCACCCCTGAGTCTGTCATGGCTTATTGTCCTGAAAACAATAGCTCCGAGAGGTGTAAAATGACCTGTTCTCCCTTATTCTTTTTGCTCAGTGTTTTATGGTAGAGAGGTGGGAAAGAGAGGTGGGTATGAAACCCAAGACCAACATTGCTGTTTGCTGAAAGAAAGTGCATGCAGTGGGGAAGGGCAGGTGTAGAAGAGACACAAAAACAAGTTGAAGGTGGGGAAAGGAGTATGGGAAAGAAAAGAAAGTAACAAGAGAAAAGCAATATTAATACTAAATCTTCCCCCTTAATGATGCTCAATTGTGACAATTGAAGCCTTAAAGATATTTTCAAAAGCAGTTAACTCCATTTTGAGGCAGCGTGGTTAAGTGTTCGATGATGCAGGTAGCCCCCCTCAGGGAGTTTCAGAAGTCTCTGATTGTCTCATTCCTCCAGGAAAGCTATTACGTATTTTGTATTAATCCACATAAACACACATTGTGGATGTGTTCCACTGACAGCAACGACGGTTCCACTGTAAATGCTCAAAGTGTGTAGTCCAAAACAGTAAAACAGCCCACGACTATAATTATAGAGAAGGCTTTTCTCAAAATGAGCATCACGCTCCTGCATGAGCTGGATGGCATCACTTCCCTGCACTCCACAAGCTCCAACTTTCCCACAGCACTCTAAGCGGCTGTTTGCGGAGGCAGCAGAGAAGGGAAGAGGCAACCAGGACACATACACTGGGGGCAAAAAAGGTTGTATATGAGATAAACTGTAACATAATTGCAGTTATTCTTTTGTTGACCAGAAGTCCAGCTCCCAGTAGGAAACAGGAGGAAAAAAAAGCGACACCCGTAAAGCGGATACTCTTTTACACAGGAGATACCAATTAAAGAACTTGATCTCAAAACATTTTTACTATTTTAATTGGTTCATTAAAATAATTGCAGTTGACAGCATCTCTTTAATTGCATGACCATTTGTAGGTGTGTGTTTTCTTATTTTTTGTTTCCTATGGGAATAGACTTACGCAATTGTTTAAAGTGTCAGTCAAACTTTCCTTCTCTCCCTGAAAAAAGACTTCGGAACTTGCTCAGCTGAACAGGAAAGACAGTAGAAGTTCCAAGTATAATTACATTCTTAAAAGTTTCCTTAAAATCAATGGAAGAAAGACAAATTAATGGCAATGCTGTGGAAAGGACTTGGTCATTATGTACTACAATACTAAGCAAGTCATCATGAGATGGCTAGAGCTTATCTAACAGTCTACCACTACCAGAGGGGAAGGAAGGTCCTGCTCTCCCTTCCTTTTCTGTCTTTAACCTGCATGTTGCCTCCTCTCCCTTTTTTGCCAGCTCTTGCACCTATCAGATGCCTCCATGAACACATCTGGTCGAGCCTCAAGTTCGGTGGCAGCCTAGATCAATCTATTTGCTGCCTACAGTCTACCTCTACACCCTTATTTTACATCTTTTTAAATTTATATTATGTATTTATAAAGAGAAAAGCCTTTCCTCTTTCACTTCCCTTTCCCTGGGCAATGTGTTCCTGCCTCCCCCGCCTTGTCCTGGATGCTTTGTCATGTCCTTTGCTGAGTCATTCCAGCATGATAAAGTGGCAGAAAATTAACTTGGTGGAAAAAAAAGTGAATAGTTTTCTATTTCTAACAATAATTTTGTACCAAGACAGCTCAGCAAAACATATGATGAGCAGTAGAAAGACCACAAAGGAGAGGGGTGGAAAGATCTGAGGAGAGGAGAGGACAGGACAGCTGTCACCCTTCACTGCTAGTTTAGGAACAGGGAAAGCGGGAGAGAGGGAAGCCTTCCTCCCTTCGTGCTAGTGAGCTGCTAGCTCTGCTCAGTCACTCATCCATCTTACATCACTTTTGGTCATTTGGTGGCATCCAGCTGGCCCCCGGTTGGTGTGTTTGCAGCTCTCAGTTAGCCACAGTATGTGATTCTCTTGTCATGTGGGGAGTGCCACACAGACCATGGAGGAAAGCGAGATTGTTGCAATGGGGAAAGGAAATCCAGCTCCCTTCCATCCACTGCTCACACAGACACTTGTCTTAATATTAATTGTGCTGAACACAAAAAATGAGGCCTGGCTCAACAGTAAGGAGTTTAGCAATGGAGACACCTAGAAATCAGGAAGCAGATGTGCTGCGAAGGGTACAGATGGGTATGACCCACCATCATGTTTGTTTCTCTGAAGTGCTAAGTTAATTTCCTGTAAGTATTGTGAAAAAATAAAAAATATTTTAAAGAGGAAGTTTACCAAAGAAAAAGTATTGGTTTGGTGAACTGGGGTTAGGATAAAGCTGTATTGAACCATGTTAATCAAGAATCAGTAATGTGGATGCCTGACCTTTACTGAACTATACAGAAATTTCTGTATAGTACCAGCCGATTAAACAATGCTGTTCTGCATCAAGCAATGATGAATACAAGGTTCTTCATGGGGAAGCAAAACAGCAAACAAACTGTAATTCACTGTTTGAGCAGTGTGCTCTACTAATACATGATGTAAGGCTGAGGAAAATTATTTTCTGGCTCCAATGAGGGGACATTTGATGTGCTCCAAGACTAATAAAACTGGAAAATTTGGGGTTTTTTCCTCACGTAACTGTACTTTCCTAGCCCTTTCTTTTGGTTGGCTCATGTTCTGTGTCAGCTTCCCAGAAGCAAAGACCATTTTATTTCACTCTCTTTCAGTCAGAGCAAGAAGAAATGTTAAATACGGTTAAAACATCACACTGATGACCTTGCATAATACTTGTGTTTATTTTTTCAGTTTAAATTATAAGATCTTGAGGCAGTCCCTCCTGAGCTTTGGAAGCATGGCCAATTCTGAAAACTTCTGGATTTTGACTGCATTTTTAAGGAGAATTCTCATTTTTTTTCTGATGGAATAAATTAAGATATCCATAGATTCTGATTCCTATCTAAAGCAATGAAACTATATGGTAAGAAGCCAATATAGTAAGTTGAAAAAACAAAACAGGAAAAAGCCAGCCTGATCTTTTAACATGCAGTGGATAAATGTAAATACAAAATTTGTTCTGGTTTCTAGAGCTTGCAACTAAAAAGATTTCTTACCTCCTCTTGCCTGCTTAACTCACCTGCTGCAGAGAAGTAGTAGGTGGTTGGAACTTAGTTGGAAGGCCGTACTATAAATGACCAGTCATCTTGGACTTTCAAAAGCAAAACTTAAGAGGCACTTAAAAGCTTTTTGGACCTGCTTAAGTTGATCACACTGTTGCAATGAAAACCTTTCTTTATAGCATAGTCAGATTCTGCCATGAAGCATGGTGACAAATGTTCTATATATGTAATGTAACGTGTCTTCTCAGCAAATTAGTTTCTCTGCTGTTTTAAGACACCATCATACTGCAGACACGGTAAAAGATATCAACTTTCAGGGGCAACAGCTCTTCCACTAGCATTTTCCTAACTAAAAGATAGTCTTTTTTTTAAACTAGGTCATGTTGCTGCAACATACATCTATTGCACGAGATCAACCTGAGTCACAAACAAGAAATTAGAAGAGTGCACACACTAACACATGATCGATCTTACAAAGTGTTATGAAGAGAGAACATCTGTCCTACCTACTGTGTTTAAGTTTAATCCATTCAGTGCCTCAAACCAATTTTCATTAACATTGTGAATAAACAACAGCAAAGGCTTCAAGAATAATGTTAAATTGTGTGAAATAATAGCTGTATAAAGTCTTTTCTGTAGGGGAGTATTCTAACTGCTTTAAAAACAACTTCAAAGAGGTGCTGATAGTGTGTTCATAATGTTTGCAAAAGGACATCAATAATACTCTAAATTCCAATACAATACTGGTACTGATTAGGGACTAGAACAGGCTATCAATCATTAAAAGTACAATGCGTGGCACTAGATGATCCTGATAGAATCAAAGTAGATTCACTATTGAAAGTAAAAGCGTGTTTGTTCTCAGTTTGACTTTTAGAATTATTTTTTCCAGGTGCTCCTCAAATTCCTGCATGTATTTCTGTCAATTAATATGTCTGAAGTTCAGTTCTCAACCATAATGTCTTAAAACTTAATGAAATTCAACAAGGGCAAGTGCAGAGTTTTGCATCTGGGGAAGAACACCACCATGCACCAGTACAGGCTGGGGGCTGACCTGCTGGAGAGCAGTGTAGGAGAAAGGGACCTGGGGGTCCTGGTGGACAGGAGGATGACCATGAGCCAGCAATGTGCCCTTGTGGCCAAGAAGGCAAATGGCATCCTGGGGTGCATTAGAAGGGGGGTGGTTAGTAGGTCAAGAGAGGTTCTCCTCCCCCTCTATTCTGCCCTAGTGAGGCCACATCTGGAGTATTGTGTCCAGTTCTGGGCCCCACAGTTCAGGAAGGACATGGAACTGCTTGAGAGAGTCCAGCGCAGAGCCACTAAGATGATTAAGGGAGTGGAACATCTCCCTTATGAGGAAAGGCTGAGGAAGCTGGGTCTCTTTAGCTTGGAGAAAAGGAGACTGAGGGGTGACCTCATCCATGTTTACAAATATGTAAAGGGTGAAGGTCAGGATGATGGAGCCAAGCTTTTTACAGTGACGACCAATGATAGGACAAGGGGCAATGGATGCAAACTGGAGCATAGGAGGTTCCATGTGAATATCAGGAAGAACTTTTTCACTGTGA
Organism: Aegotheles bennettii; assembly: GCA_013398125.1. NCBI lineage: Eukaryota > Metazoa > Chordata > Aves > Caprimulgiformes > Aegothelidae > Aegotheles > Aegotheles bennettii. Next base: position 79,081 of record VZRW01002826.1, read on the forward strand.
GAGTGACAGAGCACTGGAGCAGGCTGCCCAGAGAGGTTGTGGAGTCTCCTTCACTGGAGACATTCAAAACCCGCCTGGATGCGTTCCTGTGTGATGTACTGTAGGTGACCCTGCTCTGGCAGGGGGGTTGGACTAGATGATCCTTTGAGGTCCCTTCCAACCCTAGAATTCTGTGATTCTGTGAAAACCCAAGGGAAAGACTCACTCCGCGTGAGAGAGCAGCTTGAATGAGGTGCTGGTATTGTTTACAGATGTTTTGCTTCTGAAGAGTGTTTCTGAAATTAGCCTGAGTGCTACCTGTGAAGATAAGCCAACAATGACATTTTTACATAAACCATTTGCTTTATTTGCAAATGTCTAAAATATTTCATGATCTGGGGAGAGAAAAGTGCCATTTGACATCATACAGTCATTAATATTGTCAAAGCACTGAAGACAGCTCTCCAGCAATATGCTAATAGAAACCTGATGAAGACTAAAAATGCTTTCAGTGAACCACAAAATTTCTGTCAGCAGCCTTCTGCTGGCATATATTGATACTGTATTCATGAAGATAGAAAAGTTATTAGCTGTTTATTGAGAACATTTCAAAGAATAAAAAAAATGCTGTGATATCTAAGTTACAAGGTAGCAGAACTGTTGACATCGGGCACTACAAGAGGAGGAAGAGATGGGAGGGAATAATGCAGCAGTGTCTATTACATGTGGGAAAAAGAATGCAGATGTATTTGCATGAGGTGGTATCACAAACTGGTTTTACATCCTGCTGCCCACTTGCCAGAGGACTACTCCTTTAGACCTCTCAGAGGGAGACACCCCTCTGTATTTTTCACATGTGACATTAACATTTCCAAAATGATTCATGTGTATCAATAAAATGGGAGTGTAGGCTCACCAGGAGAGCGTCTACCAGGCTACTCCTGTAACTTGGTTACCAAAGTAATTAATTTCCTCCAAGGACAGGGGAATGTTCCCGTGATGGTCAATCTGCTCCATGGTTCCTTTGTTATCAGGCACTGTTTATGGATAAAGAATTAGCTTATGATGAAATTAAAGGGATAAATGTTCCATTCCAAAATTAGAAATGTAATTATGAAAACAGAGAGCACATTGCCTATGTACAAGAACTCAGCTGCATCCTCATGCTCTGTTCTCGGTGTCTCTTCTGGGACAACACTCAAACACGAGAGACGCGGGCTGATTGTAATGTATCTCAACTTTTTCCAGAAACCTGTTCAGTATGCTTTTGTGGTTTTTGAACCGAGGGCTGATTCCTACCACATGTCCCAAACTGGTCCATTCTCTGTAGGTTACACCACTCTGCTAGTAAGTTGCAAGCCTTTGTAAAAGGTGTGTCAAAGTGAAAGGCTTGTTAGCACCCTGCATGACCACTTACTTCTGGCATTTCATAGACTCATAGAGTCATTT
>VZRW01002827.1:0-18069 GCA_013398125.1 Aegotheles bennettii
CACACACACACACACACTTTTCCTGGAAAAGCTAAAGATGGGAAGCAGACAGAGCTGTCACCGGCATGGCCCGCAGTGCAACCTAGTCCTACAGCATCTGCAGTCTTTGGGACCGTGTTGGTGGGCTCCGTACCCTCTGGGCTCTCTACGGGAGAGCAGCTTCAGATGCTCCTGTAAATCCGTGATTCTGATAGGGAAGAAAACAAAGTTTGTTAACTGGAGTTGCCTTACAACAAATATTCTGTGGTTGCCAAGGTACAGGTTTATACTCTTTTAGATGTGGCAGAAATAATTTTGTATTTACTGTGTCTGAATCTTCCCTAACCCTTCGGTAACCCCATAAAGTCATCCATTATTTGTGTGTAAAGTAAGTGTCAAATGAAAATCAGATGTGTTTTTCTATCTGCAAGCAAATCTCCATGTCACTGACTTAACTCCATCAAATTTATGGATGTTCTATTTAATCCTTTTTAGGGCTTTATCCCTGTATTTGATGTTGGGTAATTGTAATGCCCTTCCTGCCCAATACACGTTTAAAAATAGGCTTCAAGTGAGATAACATAAGTAGGTTGACACTCTCTCTGTTTTAGTCTGGGATTGTGTTAGGTACTGCACATAGAGAAATACAGGGGTGTAAAGATTTTGGGAGGATGCGTAATGAGTGAGAATTCTGTCCTTCAAGTTTCCCATTAATTAGGGTATTGCACAGCAATAGTGTCAGGAAAGAGCCAAACTTCCGTATCTAGAACATTAACGTGATCAAAACCACTCCTTTCCTCCTAAGCCTTGGAGTCAGCAATCTGCTTAGGGGATCTTTTAAATTCCACGTGTCTTTCCCTCTGTTGACTTTGGATGTGTCACTGTGACCTCTGAAAATCCACGTGTTAGTGCTGTAAAACAGTTCCCATTTTCAGAATGAAAAGTGGATTCATTATGAGGTAGTCTAAAAAGAAACAATTTGTGGCTATCTATAACTGGATTATAACCCAATGCTGCTTAAGATGACTAAGGTCTCCCATAGCCTTATGGATGTGGGAGTGAATCCACTTAAACTCTTTCTAACTAATTTTTCAGAGAGCAGTGGTTGCCCTGAAATCAGAATGCCCCTGGTAAGGAGTAATGACCCATTGTAAAACACTCTGAGCTTGCTTAGCTGTGATTTCATTTTCCTAGTTACTTTTACAGTTTTTTCAGCTTAACTTTTTTCAGCTTAACATCATGTATCTGATACTGTACGAATATCATACATGTTTGTTCAGTATTCCGTAACATCTCTTGGAACCAAGACAGATATGCATTACTTGTATTCCTTTATTTGGTGCATGACCAGATTTCATTTAACATCTAAAATCCTCAGACTGTATCAGAACTATCACAATGTACATTAATTGTCATAGTAGTTGATTTTAATTGAGCTGTCCTTGAAATAAGTCTAGAGTAACTCTTCTTTGGTCTGTAATATTTACCATGAGTTGTTTGTGCATTATTGAATTAGATAACAAAGAATTAATTCATTATTTGCTTTTATCTTTCATATTTCTGATATATTTGCTCAAAATATCACAATGCAGCTATATATTTTTATTAATATCATAAAGGTGTAAGAACTACCCGTAATGGGAGTGGTTGTACTTACATCACTTCATGTAATAAAATTTACCCCAGTGATAAAGTTGCAGGTTGAGTGTAAATTAATAATACACAAGGTAATATGTATGCTGCAGCCTAATCAATTCAACGAGGAAATATATACTTTTAATAAAGGCATGAGTCACGGAAGCAGAGGCCTGGCTGTGTTTGCCGGGACTAGTCAGCCAGGATCGATCCAGCTTACAAAAGATTAGTCCTTTGATGTGGCCTTTGGCATTCTGCTGGCTCCAGCCTGAGCTGCTGGATGGAGCAGTTGCCATTCTGTGCAGTGCATGCAGCAGTCACCTTCAGGGAATTTTGCAGGGCAGCTTTCTTGGAACTGGTGACGCTTGCAAATGTCTTAAATTTTTTCATGATACAACATCTCTGATATCAATGCTGTTTTGAAAGACAACAGCACCATGCTGTTCTGTGGCCTTTCAGAATCAGACTCTTAGAAATTAGATTTTCTTAAAGTATTAACATTTATAGGGAATGAACTGCATATTTTTTAATACATATCCTGTAAAAAAAAATACTGATACAATCGGCTTTGGCAAATAATGAGCAGGTACATGATTTCTGTACATTGTTTCCTCCACCAGTTCTGTCCTGAGCAGATTCTTAAATCTAGAACCTGGTAACACTTTAAAAAGTGTCCCAGAAGATTTATTTTTGAATCTGGATGTTGAGTATTTATCCTCTGTTACACAATTATAAATACAAAGGCAGTAACAGAGTCAGTGAGGTCAGGTGGACCTTCTGTGTGAACATGTCATCATACTAAAGGTGTTAGGCTGTCGCATTTTTGTCATCTGATTAAGTTTGCAGGGTCAGGACTCACTGACACTGGCTGAAGTCTGAAGTAGAGTAAATATTTTAGTATCAGAAGAACTTACAAGTTGCAGTTTATGATACACTTTTTAAAATGGGATTTTGCAGTATTTCTGAAGGTGATTGTCTCTACACTCTGATTCTCATGAGTGTTGCCATCATTGATTTAACAACAAGAAAGAGAAGACTTGTTTACTGGTCTAGAAATGATGCATTTATCTAAACTTTGCCAAACTTAAGGAAAATGTCAACATTTCATTGTTGTTTTGTTTTCACTACTACTGTACCACCAAGGAGCCCAAGACCTGGGCTAGGGCTTGCACTAGTAAGCTGTAACTGATGGTCTGTGTCTCCAAGAGATTTTTGTTTGTAAGGTAAAGGCAGAAGGCTAGAGATGGGCAGATTCAGAAGAAAGGAATGAATTGATAGATTATGACAGGAAAAAATATTGACAGTATTATTTGGCCTGAGAAACAATGGACCCAACACAGCATCAGTCTCATTCTTAGCAAACTTTTGTATGCATCACAGCAATGGAGAAGTTAGGGGCACAATTTCCATGATAATCAATGATGAGACAGCTTTGCTGACATATAGGCAAGATCCTGAACATGTGAAAGCAGGATAGTAGAACTGCAAATTTGTCAGTTTAAAGATATAGTGACCTGACCAGCGAGGGAAAATAATGTCTCAGGACTGAATAAGGAATGAGATTGGGCGGAGACAGCTTGTAAAGTTCTTAAAACATAATGTAAATAGCTTATTTTTGACACACTGGAAAAGAGGAGGCTGAAAGAGGAGTGCCATGCATAATGTGTACATACAGAGACTGAGTTGCAGAGTTCAGGTCTGTATCTATATTTTCCCAGAGTTTTACATCTATTGTCTTATCTGTTGTCCTGATGGAAGTCATCATTTGGGTCATGTCAGCTGTTAACTCCATTTGCCAGGTCTTGCTGCAATGTCGCACCTGCTGGGTATCCTTTTTCTCAAGCTCTGAAATTGTTTCTAAGCAGCACCTAATAACCATGTTTCTTTGTACCTTAATGATGCTCTTGTTGCTTTTACTGCAATTGCCTTCACTTTAACAGCTCTCCTACTGACGGAAGGCAAAGTAAGCAAGTTATATACTGTACATGTTCTTTGAACAGGTTAACACATGCTCATTACAAGAACTATTTATTTTGCAGATTTGACTGTGCAAGCCTCAACTAGTAGGTTCTGCAAATCAGTGCTAGCAACATGAGAAGCAAAAGCAATAGCTTTTAAAGGCTGAAGTGTTAAACTTAATTGATATGGACAATAATAACTGGGGTCTTTTCGTCAATATCTTTAGGAAAATTAGAAAGTCTGTGCCCCGTCATTAGCCAGTTGTACAATTTAAGGTTCTTTGCTGACTTCATATAAGATTAATAACGAAGAGAGCTGTGCTGTCATTAAATGGTGCTCACCTTGAATTCAATAAAACTAATAAAAACTGCCTGTCAAATTTTTATTTGTGACTTCTGATACTGGTAGAATACTGGACTATCTAGTAAATAATTCTTTAATTTTTGCATAATTTCCAATAAAATAAATAATAGCAAAACAGGGTATGAAATAAAAGCATAGTATACAAGCTCTGTAAGTATTTTCAGTAAGGTAATTGAATAGCTCAGAAAATGTTCAACAATGAAAAATTGTTAGGCATCTGCTAAGGTTATTACAGAGAGTTTTTTACAGGTCACATTTCTTTTTAACCTGGTAATAAAATAATGTAACACTTTTTTCCTAGGTACTTTATCTGAACATTAAAAATACAACTGAAATAAAACATAAAATCAGTAATATCTCTGTTTCATTAACATTATCTGTATGGGACTATGTGAACTGTAACAAAAATGTCCCTTTGTGTCAGTGAGTTCCTACAGACAAATCACAAAAAAAATAAAATAAAATATTTGAATCTACTGCCACTTACAGAGTAATAGCTTTTAAAAAATTAATAAGCATGCTGCCCTGGGTACTGCTTTTATTCGTTTGTTTGGGTGGTTTTATTTAATGGTTTGGGGAAAACACAGACCTTTCTTGTGGACTTTGGACAAACATGCTTCACTGACTGTATCTTGTTTTCTTCAGGCCTGACATCAGACTGCTAGATGACATCACTTAAAACCACTAATTTAAATTTTATTGCTAGTGCTTTACATTTGTTTACATTTGAACTTCGCACTCTCTTTGAAGCCTATTGACATTATATATATATCCTCTGCCTTACTCTTTCAACTTTCTTACCAGAAGATGTTGGCTGACATTCTTTACCTCATTAGTGTCATAATAGTTATTGTGGGATTTTTAATGTTAATTATATTGCAGCATGCACTGGTTTGTTAGGAATCATTCAGAGAGGGAAGGAGGCATCATGTGGAATCAGAAAAGTATATTTGTGCTATAGTATCTCTCTTTTTAATTATAATCTGCTTAACAAATAAATAAGCCGAAATAGCCTTCCATGAAAGCCTTAATTTGCACATGGTGTGACTGGAGTGCAGGAACTTGAAGAATAGTTTGTACTTATTGGTGAGAATTTGAATTTCAGTCTTTCATCAAAAGAAAGCTTAAATAATGAAGGTTAAAATCCTTGTAAGAGGATGTTTATAATTGAGGCAAAGGAGAAATTAAACTTAGACATACACTACTCATGGATGTTCATGGAGATTTGTAATTAGGTGTTTGTTTAAAGGATCCTTATATAATGAGTTAGTAAGACATGACAGGACAAACCCTGAATTTATGCCTGCAGGTGCATGGTGATAAACCACCTTCTGGTGTCAGATCTTTAAATTATAGTATAGGGCAAGGATTTGATTCTTCTCCAACTGACTGGCTTCACACACTTTGTTGCTGAGCATGGGGTGACCTTGGGTGAGAGGTTCTACATGTTCATGCATATTGGAGACTTTAACTGATTGTCAATACACTGGTGTATTTATAGTGATAAAAAATGCTAATCTGGGCAGATTCTGGAGTGCTTCTCAACAGAGATTTGTAAAGTTAAAATACTTTGTAATTTCTGTGTAGGGAGAATAAAACAGTGGTCTGTGTAAAAAAATAGGAAGAAAATACAGTTCACAGAATCACAGAATCACAGAATCCTAGGAGTTGGAAAGGACCTTGAGAGATCATCTAGTCCAACCCCCCTGCCAGAGCAGGGTCACCTAGAGTACATCACACAGGAACGCATCCAGGCGGGTTTTAAATGTCTCCAGTGAAGGAGACTCCACAACCTCTCTGGGCAGCTTGTGCCAGTGCTCTGTCACTCTCACAGTAAAGAAGTTCTTCCTGATATTCACATGGAACCTCCTATGCTCCAGTTTGTAACCATTGCCCCTTGTCCTATCATCGGTCATCACTGAAAAAAGCTTGGCTCCATCGTCCTGACACTCACCCTTTACATATTTGTAAACATGGATGAGGTCACCCCTCAGTCTCCTTTTCTCCAAGCTAAAGAGACCCAGCTCCCTCAGCCTCTCCTCATAAGGGAGATATTCCACTCCCTTAATCATCAAGTTCAAGAATCCTAAACTCACTGCTCAATTTTGGAAACAACTAGATCCCTGGTTTCAGTTTAATGCTAAAAAGAAACTACTGTTAAAGATACTGGCTGAATTATTTTATCACCTAAAATAGTAAATGGAAATAATCTGAATTATTTCAAATCACGAATAAACCAAAACTGCTGTCATTTATATTAAAGTAGGAGAGAAACTGTGAGTTAATTTGAGGGTCCAAGAAGATTAACCTTAGTCTTGTTTCAGGACATAGCCATGTGTGAGAATCTAAGGACATACCCAGTTGCTGTCAGATGTCAAATACAGTGGTTCTGTGCTGCCCGATGACAGTCTTTTTCTTTTGGATATCAGTTGTCTGTAAATTTTAAAAAAATATTTAAAATATGGATTACTAATCTCATGGAATGTGCTTTAGCTATGCACTAGTGTGTGCTAGATCTGAATCATCTGGGAGTTTGTAACAAGATAATAAAACTTTCTATCTCCAATTATTTGATTCAGGACTGGTTTCAGTTGATAGGAGCTGCATTTGTGGTGGATTAGCTGAATGTAGTCCCTGGTTCCAAGAAACACTTGGGTTTTGGCCTCTTGCTTCACTGTTGAGTTCAATGTGCTCTTATCCCATCCAACAGCCAATGCCTGCTTAAGTGATGTTTTATAAAAGTTTATATTTAAATATAAAACCAGATGTTATCAAACATTAGGAATTCTGCTGAAATAAATTTAAGCTGTTTCTTATGAAATTATAATTTAGAATTTAAGAAAATTACTACAAAACTGAGAAAATTTGCTATCTGTTTGATATTTCTCCAGGAAACAGCAGAGAACACGCTTCCTTTAGCAATGCATTTCTTTCAGCATCTACCTTCTGTGTCATTTGGCTGCATAGCCCAAACATCTGAGGGCTTTTGTTGTGTTTGTTGTATTGATTAAAAACTTATAGTCTTGATGTCCTTGCTTTCCTAGTAATAAGTTTTATTTTCTGGCAAAGTTAATCACACAGTCCCCTTTAAAATTATCTATGTGGCACCAATGTGTTTCCTTTCTTTGCCCAAAGTTAGGGGTTTTTTCAGGCCTGACGCAGCAGTGCTGGCTGATGACTCTATTGTAAGCCACTAATTGTATTTATATCACCAAGTTGTGGCCTTTGTTAGCACACAGGCAGCACAACAAGTATATCATATTCCTTCTGAATGCTATAGAGGTTGCATTTCTTCTTACATCCTCTTCCTTCAGGAGTTCTTTCTTGTACTTAACTGTTTTGCTAACAGTAAAGTTTTTCTTCTGATAAGCAAGCACATCTTAATTCTTTAATGATTCCCTAGCTGCCTCAACTGGAAAGCTCCTATATTCTTATTTATTGCACCAGATATAAATGGAACACTTGCTCCTTTCCCAAGCATAACATTTTGCTCTTTTGGGTACATTGAAAACTGTCATTCAAGTATCACAGCCCTTGGTGGTGCAGTGTTATGGAACACTCGAGTTAGATACGTCTTTTATTTTCTCTGAGAGCTTGTCGTCACTACCATATTAACTTGAGCTGCAAGTCAAATTTTGCCCCAAAATTATTCTCATGTAACTGGAGCTACAAGGCAAATCGTGCCTCCCAAATGATTCTTGTTTTTTGGAGGAAAACTGAAGATTTTGAACGTAATAGTGTGAACCATTTTTAATTGCTTCTATGGCAGTGTGATTCCTAGGTGGAATCCTGGACTGTGTTTCAGAGACCTGCCTTCTGGTCACAGATTTGGGACGAACAAGGTATGTAGTATAGTTGTGGACAACTCATTTTGCCCCTTTGTGCTTCTCTGTCTGTTGGGATATGGATATTTTAGGACATGGACTGTCTCTTAATGCAATGTTCTGCAGCAAGTAGCACTACAGCTTCAAGTTCAGTTGTGAATTTCTTGTGAATTTTTATAGTATGTGTAATTAATCCAGCTGACACCAACTACTGGTCAAACTTCTATAGAAATGTACTAGAAAAGACCATTGAAAGTTAGATATTTGATTTTTTTCATTTAAATTGATTCATATTTCCCATTAACTCACTTTATTGCTCTATAGTATACTAAAAAGTGATTGTTAGACTGATAATCTTCATGAGCTTATCGAAACTGATTTTTTAGCTGTTTTTCTTTCTTTCAAAGAGCTATACTGATAATACCTCTGAGCAGATGAATGCTACTGTATTTGAAATCTTTACTCCAAAAGGTTGAGTATTTTTTCCACTTAATCTGTAAGGATTCATAGAATTTATGGCTGGGTTCTTTTGATGTGGCACTACTCCACATCTGAATGATGGGGAGCTGGAAGGCATGATGAAGATGCTTGCCAAGAGTAACTGGTTTTTGCATTGTGGAGCAGCTCAAATATTGTGAGTATCACAGTATGTAATTTGGGTGTACATATTGTCTGTAGTTTGAAGCATTTCATTAGTCTGCAGTGGCAAGCTGAGCTTCCTCTTGGCTGGGTCCTTATATGTTTATTAAACAAGCTACATGAAGCACTCAAGAAAGGTATCGTCATTTCCAGCTGTAGTCTTGGGTTTCTTTGGAATAGAATCTAAGTCATTTTTTTTTCCATTTGCTTTTTGATTGGTTGTCATATTTTGCCAATCATTCTTGTGACTTTCTGCTAAATCTAAAAACCTGCTTGCTGACACGGAGAAGTTGATGGTGAGAGTAGTTGTAATGTGCTGTGTGGATTGCTACAAGAATTTTTAGAACCTGATGTACATGCTATTTATTAAACTTCAGCTTCTGCCAGTTCAGATTTTTTTTCAGGTCTGTAACGTGGTGACATTAGAGTTCTCTGGTCAGTTGAATCTGTCTTGTATTCTTGTCTTCACACATTTTTATGTGCTTTTCCCACTCTTGATCCATATATATTCTTGTTGACTTTCTCCCACTCTTTATCCACACATATTCTTTTTTGACTGTGCTGTGATATTTTTCCCCTTCAACATGAAGCCATGGGAGAGAGAGTTTATTTCTCTTGTCCTCAAGGAAGAGGTCAAAGACTTTAAAATACTTAGGTCTTTACCTGTCCACAGTAAAAGCTGGCAGTTGTCTAAGCTCTGTCACCTTTAAAGTACCAATATCAAGATTTATTGCCATCTGCCTTAAAGAGTTAGCATTTAAAGGATTGCTATTAATGTGTATGACTAATTTTGTAGCACGAGGACTGACCAGTTTTCATTTATTAGAAAACTATTTCTATGGCAACCAAGAGCCTAGTGTTTAGCAAATGTTCTCCCAATGTTGTACATTTCAGTGGAAATGCAGAGTTGTACTTTGTTATGAACCTTTTTTTTTTATTTTTGCAAGCCTGCAAACAAAATTATTGTCACTTGAATGTTATAATTCAAAATATACATTCTTAAATTCTAATGAAACTGTGTTTTGCTGGTGAATGGTCATTCCACTGAGGCTGCATTTCCACATACCTGGGCCACAGTGCCAGCATCAAGAGATCAATACTCTGTCCCAAGCCATTCTTTCCTATTCTGGGGCCATCTCCTCATCTGTGCCAGCATGGGGCCACCAGAGCTGGACCAAGGTCAGGGATTCTGCCAAGCTGGTAGCAGAAATCCCATCTGTCCTTCCCAATTACACAGCCTGACATGCCAAAACCAAGATGTAAGGCTGTGGATTATGAGTGCCCCAGTCTGCTGGATCTACTCTTCTCACAGAGAGGGGAAATCACTGTATGATCTAGCACATGGCTTTTCACAAAGCAAGGAAGTTGAATCTTTACAATACCTACTGTCTTAGGGCTTGGTGTATACAAGATTTAGCTTTTGTTTTAAATTCAAAATTGCAGCCCCATTTAAGCTGGGGCAATCTGGTGCAGCCAGCACAAAGATATCTGGAGTTACACGGAGCTATCTGCTTTGGGGAACTGATTGACTTGTTCTGATCTGTTTGGTTGGTTTATTTAAAAAAAGAATAAAAATAAAAACTTGCTGAAGTAAATTATTTCCTAAGGAAATAATAATTCAAATTGAAAAAAAAAATATTATGATTCTTCATAAAAAATACCAATATTCTGTTATTTCTCTTTGTGAAACCCACTCTGTCTCGACAATGAACCATTTTAAGGTCTGTATTATTATGAGATAACTTTGCAGGCTATGTGAAACACTCTTTTTTGCCTTGGACATTTCATTACCTTGACCACTTGTCTAATCTCACAGGAACACATGGCTTGTCATGTTTACTTGGCGAATTTTACATATTTATTTAACTTCTTATGAGTTGGATTTCAGTTGTCTTTGTATATTTTACTACATTTGTGTAAACAAATGCAAGCTATGGGTCACATCCTCAGCTGCAGGAAATCAGTGTGCCACTATTAAAATCACTGATACCTACCTATTGGCTAAGATGTAGCACTTTATTTTTTCTATACTTTCCATTGCAGAGACTTACTGTGTTTTAGAGGATAAGGTGTTAAAACTATACCCACGAGTATGAAACACTCTTCTAATGTCCTTCTTTACACTAGACCAAATGAAATTTAAAACAGAACACTGTTCTGTGTTTAAGGTTAAAATGGGTTATAAAATCCATTAAGATAAAGATGTGATTTAGAGTGCTACATTAGTTATGTCACAGAGGTTAAGAGAGTTTACCTAATAATCAAAGCCTGATTTAGTGTTTCTTATGGCAGAAGGTTCAGCTACTTTACTTGTACTAGCTTGCTCTGAGTTTTTTTTTTCTACTAAGTAAACATTCTTTTTGAAATAATCATTTTAGAATGTCAAAAGTCTGAAACTCCCTACAAAGGTATGGTGTGCTATTTTCCAGATGGTACAAGAAGCAGCTCTGCACACACTAATGTGCATTATACACTGTATTTCTCATGAGAAGTTTTCCAAAAGTATCCTTTAAAATAACAATTTTTCCGTATCTCTGCCTCTTTCTGGGAGAATATCACTCACTCATCCTGTTGTGCTGCATCTTAATCTGTTCTTTCACTGATTTTATATCTCCTATTAAAAAGTATCTGTTAGTTCATGCAATAGCTGATTTTAAACTATCACTTTCCTCTTCCACATTATTCAGCCTCTCTCCCCTCAAAAAACAATTAGCAGTAATGCGTTTTTGCCTGAGTTTAAAGATGAACCATAGTCCCTAAAATATAAAAGACGTGCAATACAGTTTAAAAATTGTATTTATCTTAATTTCCAAAAACTACATCTTAACTGAAAATATTTTAAAATGTCTTTTCTTCCCTGACAAAGTTTGGAAGTCTTGTGTTTCACTTGCATGGGCTGTTTTCATCAATAACATGTAGAGGAACTCTGCTCCATTCAGCTGCTGATGCTCTAATTGTTGCTGGAGAAATATGGTCATGTCTGCCAGAAATTAAGATGTTTTATTTTGATTTTAAAATGCAATCACTGGAAATACTGAAGTCCACACATGAATTTTGTTACTGGGACTAAAACTGTTATTCATTTTCTTCCTTCTTTAATAAAAAAGAAAGGGTTTGGATTATTTCCATGGTTCAATTTTGTATGTAATTTTTTACATCATAATGGCTTTTTTTCCATTTCTGATTTGATTTTTACTTAGTAGAGGATCTTTTTCTTTTGTATTATCCTCTGCAGTATTTTTGATCCATTCTTGGAAATAGGATATGTACAAACTTTGTGTTATTTTTTTTTTTATATACTTTTGGGACTGAAGCAAGGGCTGCCAAGGACGAGAGTGACATTCCACAAACAGCCTCTCAGTAATCGCTGGGAGAGGCACGGAGGGGCCAGCAATTCCTCTCTGCCTTTTACAATTCCTTTAAAATTACAAGTACTTTTTCTTCAATTTATTCTACTTTTTTTTTGTCAGATGGGAGGATTCTTTAGAAGCTTCATCAACTCATACTTTAAATTAGGATTTGAGTTAGGCTTTGTTTTTCAAAACAAAGTCTGTATTTCGTACAATGGTTATACCATCTGTTCTTTACCACTGGTTCTTGGCTTCTAAGCACCAGCACCACAAAAATGGCTTAGGCGGTCAGTTTTGTACAGAAAGTACAGCCAGCTCCTGCATTTTCTTGTATCTGTTACTTGAAAGAATTGACTTCCATGACACTAAATGCATTAGTGCATGGAGAAAATACCTTATCTGCCTAGGAATTACTTTCCTCATGGAAATAAAAATGCTGTTGCTGTGTCCCGTATTTTCTCATATTTGTCATTACCATATTTTACCAGCTTGTAAATAAAAAGATCATTTTCCCTCCTAACTGCCTTCCTTGTTCTGTGAGGAAAATGTCTGTGAGAGCTCAGAGTAAAGCTGGGCAACTTCTATGTGTGTGTCTTCACCACAGTCAATATTAACACAGAAGCAAGCACATCCATGTAAGGTACTGAAACTGGATTTTACAAGGGGAAGAAATTAAAAGAAGAGTTATTCAGGACTTGTACTGATTTCATTTGGCAAAAATGAAAAAAACTACCTAGAATTCTTACGATGACATTAAAAAAACTCCAGTGACTGCATGAAATTATTAGATAAAAAACCTTTAATCAGATTTTTTTAAGAAAACAGATAGTTCTGTGAGCAGTAGGCTTAGCAATGTTTGGTTTCCTATGGATTTATTTCAGACTGTTAGACTCCTTTGTTTTTAACAGATACACCTTCCAGTGGAAGTTTTCCTTACCAATGCATAGCCCTCTCACCTTTGCCTCTTCTATATACTCTACAGGTACAGCGAGCACACTTTACATCTCTTCACTCAGTAGAGGCGTTAAAGATTTTCCCTTTAGTTGGTGACTTATTTTCAGGAAACTTGCCAGAATCTAGTATATTTGAAATATCTATACCTTTGCTTGGTTTGGTTGAGGTTGATCAGAAGATTGTATTTTGTGAATTGCTTCCACTCATTTTTACTAATCCAGTATGTGTCTTTGTATGTAGCCAAAGGTCTGGTGTATAGATGAGTTCTCAGAAAGTTTCATTTCCTGTTTTTTATACTTTTTTCCTGGATCATAGAGATGGTTTGTGAAAAAAAAAATAATTTTAATTTTAAAGGTAATTCTGGTGAAAAGATAAAAGGTGTTCAGTCTTTTCATATAGTCTCAGATATAACCTAGAATCGTTCTATCAATATAAATGAATTATGCAAAAGTGAAAATGTTTCTAACTGTTCTGAATAAATATAAATCAGAAATTTTATGGGGTTGCAGGATCAACTATGTAATAAAGCTACCAGTGTTCATTGTGCCAGTTTATGAGAAGTAACTACTTTTCTGCTGAATAAATAAAGCAACAAGCATAGTTGTTCTCAAGCTGAAGTCTTGAGACTTGAGAACTGAGGAGCACCATAGGTCTTACTTCGTATTTCTTTTTGAGCTTTTAGGGAAATATCACTATTTAAAGCCATAGGCAGATGTCCGCTTTCAGGTTCTTATCACAGAGGTTACTACAGGCTGCTAAAAATTACTGCCCAAATTTGTTTTGCAGTGAAGTAATTTCTGCATGTGCTTTGTAATATACTCCTGACAAAATCAGGTATTTTAGCTCAGATCAGCAATTTAAACAGCTTGAGCTGTCTTAGCTCTTCTTTTTTCAAGCATATTAGCCCTCTTAAACCTTTACTAGCAGCAGTGTGGTGACATTAGTAATTTATAGCAAGAAGCTATTACTGAGCAGATTTTGGGCTGAGATGGAAGACAACATTTTTCCATTGTCCATGTTTGAGCACCAGGTAATTTGATACAGGTTTTGGAAGGTGTGCTCAGGTGGATAAAAATGTTTATCACACATTATAGAGGTCCATGCAAGCATGACTAGCATGAAAAAAACTAATTGTATATTTGAATATATATATATTAAAAAATAGAAAAATGCTAGTGAATTAAAACTAATGAACAAATACTACAAAATACAAGAATACTAATGAAGGTGTAATAAATGTAGCTTTGCGAGAACCTGTTTAGCAATGACTGGCACTGCCTACTCTTGTGAGCTGTTTGTTGTGCTGCCCCTTTTTCAGATTTTTTCCTGTTGTTTTATAAGCTCCGATTGTTCCTGCGCAAGAATTAAAGAAACTGAGCTGTAGAACACTTCCTGTGACCTGAGTACCATGTCATAGCAAACTTACCATAACATAAGAAGTTGCTAAATAGATTCTGAAGACAAACAAAACAAACAAAAAACCCACAAACAACAAAAAACACAAACAAAAAAACAAAAACAAAACCCAAAAAACCCCAAAACCCCACCAAACAAAAAAGTTAGTGATGATTTTCCTGAACACAGCATCATTTGCTTTATCAAACTACACACATAAATCTAGTTAATTTAAAGTTAGCAAAAATCTATGAAGAAAACTAGTATTTTTGAAACTGGTTCTAACTGATGACTAAGCAAGCTGTGCCAAGCAAAATAAAATAATTTTACCAGAAGTTTTGAACTTGTCAAGTCTCAAAGGAAAGGTGGAGTCATGTTGGGTCACACTGACACAGTGCATTCAGGAACATGCAGCAGGAGAAGGTGCTTCTAAAGCAGGAGTTGGTGTCCTTTCCTCTGAATCAACACTAAGCTACAGTTGTTAGTAGGCAGTCACATGGCTGGCAGTTTAAAATATTATATTTGTCAAGTTATGTAGTTGGTGTTTGTAGACATGGCTGGCTTGCCTGGAAAAACATTCATGGCTAAACTGCTTTTTCAGGTAGTTTCAGGTAGGTCCTATAATCTACATAGATTTTTTGTTATCAGTTGTGCAGTGCACTGTACCAATCTGTAAATGCCATGCCACTACGCTGGTGCGTCAGTGTTGAGCAAAGTGAGTGTAATGTAAATGGAAATAATTTAGACGTGGTTTGTTAATTCACTCTTACACCATTAAAAGAAGGTACTACTGAGTTAAAGTTATTAGATTCAAGACTATTGTTATTTATTTTAAAGGAAATGCAATTTGCTCGCCTTTCAAAATATAACAATGGCCCCTTTTGAGTTGCTTTAAAAATTGAGAGAGCTGCACAGCGCTGCTGTCAAAGACCTGCTGGCAACTGCAACGGTCCAGACCATCATGGCCCAGGCACTGAGCAGCAATCTGAATGTCTCTTTTTTGACATTCAACAAGAAACAGTCTTTATTAAGGTCAAGCTAGCTGTGGTTAATGTTGGTAAATGTTGATAAATGTTGTTATGTTATTAGAAATTATCCTCTAAATTTCTAATGGGAAAAATATTTGTAATTATTGTCAAAATACTTATCTCTTTAGAGAGGGTTTTAGTAGAAGATGAAACGAATTAAAAAATGTAGATTACATTTTAATTAGAAAAAAGCTTTTTTTTTTCCCCTCACAATATTGAACAGAGATTTCCTTTCATTAAACCCTCCCTGCTGGCAGAAAACCTACAGATTACTTTTACCAGATCTCCCAGACCTGGACAATTGATTGCTCTCTTACTGCAATGTCTGTATCTTCCTGCTGCCTTCATATTCATACCTTGAGTTGCAGAACTTTAATGGTTTTGTACTTACTCTGTGGATTTCTGCTTGGTTTTGTATCCTAGAACAGATAGTGCAGTTCTTGTGTAGGATATTGGGACAGAGGTATAGGGTCTAGCTATACAGGTTTCTACACAAAGCAGAAAGAAGTTATTCATAGTGAAAAATATGGTTACCTGTGTTTCTTTAACAATGTTCCTGTATTTTCTTTGAAACCTGTGTAGATGAGAAAGTCTTATAAAAACTATGTTTTGAAATTGGAACAGCTCTACCTCACCTGGTAAAGGTAACCTTAAAAGACAATTAACAAACCTCATCTTTCAGGAAAACAAAAAAAAAAAAAAAAGGAAGAGAACCTGTTGAAATTGTGTCTTTGCACGGATGAGTGTCCTACAATTAAGGACAATGTGCTTTTAATGATCAATTGAGTCACAAAAGTACAGATGTTTATTCCACAGTAGTTTTTCTTTCTGTTAGGAAATCAAACATTCTGAGAAAAAAGTTTCTGATTCTTTGCTGTTGCAAGTTTCTTTTTGTAGTGCTGATGAGGAATCATTAGTGAGCTTGTTAAGTCTCCTTCTTTCTCAGGGCAAATTTGCACATGTGCCCCAGGTAGCACTATGAAACCTAGACCAATTGTCTCTATTCAGATCCCAGACTGACTGCCAAATGTAGCTGATTATCCTCAGAGTTTCAGAAATATTAGTTTTATTTTTCACTAGAAAATAATAATCTTCAAAACCCAGAAAATTCTGTGGAAGTGTACCAGTGTCATTGAAGTGTACTCTGAAAAAAATCTCTGAGATCCCTTAGAGAGTGTTAAGAGAACAGCAATACAAGGGTATTCACAGGTATATCCCAATCTCATGATAATGAGGAAGAGGAGGGATCTCAAACAATGCAGTTGCGGTGTGCATCTCAGCATCTTCTCTTGAAGCTGCTCCACTTCATATAAGTAAGAGTTGAACCACAGAGATACCGACGATTTGCAGGGCTAGGAGGGCAGAAGCTTCCTTTTTATTATTTATTCATACCAGAACAACTTGAACAGAAAAAAAAATCAACAGATCCACTCAGAAGTGGTCAGCAACCTGCATTCAGTGCATTCACACAGGATGTGGGAAACTAGTATGAAGTTTTGAACACTCTCTGTTCCAGAACAGTTGCATAATAGGCTATTTTAGGGTAAGATTTTCTTTTATTGCATTTCAGGAAAAACAACCACAAACAAAACCAGCTTTGAACCAGTTTGGTGTTACCATTCTGTAAAGTAGGATATGGGGTGGTTTTTGTTTTTTAAATCTAAAAAAGTTTTCAGGGATGGGAAAAAGTTTCCCACCAGCTCTAATTTGGACCTACCCATGGGGGAAGAAAAGAATATGTTTGGCAATCTTTTTTTTTTTTTTTTTTAAAAAAAAGCTTCAGAATGAGATGGATTAATCATTACTGTAATGTATCTCACATGAACTTTTTGTTCTTACTCTACTTTTGATCTCTTTTATTTCATCTGTCTAGGGGCAGGTCATCAGTTAATATTAAAGAGTGTGGCACCACATAAATTGATGCCAAGTGTTTGGTGCAAGGCTTCTAAAACAGAAAATATGAGGAAAAAATCCTTCTGTGGGTTTTAGGGAAAATGAACTGTTAATGAATATTGTGAAAGAGCTGAAATTTGCTGTAAGGGAAAGACTGACACAGTGTTTGTCAAGTTTTCAGCTTGACGCATGGAGGAGCAGGTTGAGCTGTCTTGTGGTTTTTTTGTATGACGTTTGTCTGTTGCCTACCTGTCATCCAAAACAAAATGACTCCCTGCCTCGCCTTTTCACAGCCACAGAAACAGTGACTGATACTTACAATGTCAGCTCGAGGGTTAGTAGCCTCTGGGATAATTTTCTGAGGTAGTATGACACCAAAGTGTAGTAGAAATAATGATTGACTCATTGTCCAGTGTAAAGAAATTTTATGACTAACACATTTTATTCATTTTAAGCTGTAGGTTTCTAACCTATGACATAAATCTAATAGCGGTGAGCCATATCTGACTTCCAAAGGAGTGTTTATGTTCCCCTGCAAAAGCCAAAAGTTAAACTTGTGGAAACAGGATTATCTTTAAGCCAGCATGAGTAGGAAGTGAGATTGTGCTTAAAAAAACAGGGAAGACCCACAGTTTTGATGTATTTGCACCATCTATTATTATTTAACGAGATCTCATTCTGAATGGGGCTCTTCAGCATTATTATAATAATATTTTTAATAGATCAATAACCAATGATGCTAAAACAAGAGACCATAAAAATATTTAAGATAAGAATAAAGGTTGTTAGAATTATCTTATTAAAACCAAAATAAAGTTGTCCCTCTCCTTAGTGTTGTAATTTGTAGGCAAAAAGAATATTCATTTCTTCAGCAATGTCAGTAGCATGGAATTTTGCAGGAGATGCAGTAGATGGTCTGTAGGTTTCATAGAGTGAATGTCTGATTCAGCACATACTCACTAGGAAGGGTGTCCATTAAGTCAGGAACTTCACATTTTTCCATTATCTTTAGAATCATAGAACAGAACATAGAATCTTCGAGGTTGGAAG
>VZRW01002832.1:972-13445 GCA_013398125.1 Aegotheles bennettii
GGTGCTGGATCATGTCCAAAGGAGGGCAACGAAGGTGGTGAGCAGTCTAGAGCACAAGTCTTATGAGGAGCACCTGAGGGAACTGGGATTGTTTGGTCTGCAGAAAAGGAGGTTCAGGGAAGACCTTATCACTCTCTACAACTGGCTGCAAAGAGGTTGTAGCAGAGTGGGTGTTGGTCTCTTCTCCCAAGTAACAAGTGATATGATGAGAGGAGATGGCCTAACGTTTCACCAGGGGAGGTTTAGATTGGATATTCAGGAAAATTTCTTCACCAAAAGGGTTGTCAGGCATTGGAACAGGCTTCCCAGGGAAGTGGTTGAGTCACCATCCCTGAAAGTATTTAAAAGACGTGTAGATATAGTACTTAGGGACATGGTTTAGTGGTGGCTTGGGCAGTGCTGGGTTAACAGTTGGACTTGATGATCTTAAAGGTCTTTTCCAAACAAAATAATTCTGTGATTCTTTGGCCTATTACCAAAAATCCCAATCCCGCCTGAATAAATTAATTACCTCGCATCTCTGTAGTTGCTGGAACATTACATAAACCTGGAAACATAACAATTCTAGGCAATTACCAAAATGTAGCAACACTAAGTTGCCTTAACACTTTTCCAGCTGCAATTGCTTTTTGAACCACTCTGTCACCCAGTGAGCGGAAATTGCACTTTCTTTTATCTATCAGAGCTCCTGCACACAGAGAAGGAAAAAAGTTATGTCCTTCATAGCCTATTCTACATTATCACGGTGTTTCCTCTCCTAAAGGAGTTTTCCTACTTTTTCTTTTAGGTAGGTTTAATTCACTTCTGCATCACAGACAGAGGTCAAAATTGCTTTAGTATATGCTTTCTGCCTAAAAATTGAGAATTCATTAATGAAATTTGTATTTTTTTAAACAATCTCAAAAGTCTGAATGACTTTGGTATATAAATAGTCCACAAAGCTGGTATAAGTAGCTTCTGTCATCTTGACTATGACAATTAAAGACCTGTCACAGCTAATGACACTACATACTGGTAATGTAAAGCTTCTTTTGTTTCCTTTCTTCTTTACCTTGATAGAATTTTAATTTTAACAAAAACTGTCTATTATAGTTAGTTTTGAACATGCTACTAAAACATACATTCTCAGATAACTAAAAGCTACTATATGAAGAACAAAGTCTTATTTTATTATACGCAGATGTAGTGCTTTGCAGAAGGTGTGAAAGGCTAAATTTAATTTTACTGTGTTGAATGTTTTCCTTATTTATCTCTCTCATCCCTTTC
Organism: Aegotheles bennettii; assembly: GCA_013398125.1. NCBI lineage: Eukaryota > Metazoa > Chordata > Aves > Caprimulgiformes > Aegothelidae > Aegotheles > Aegotheles bennettii. The sequence goes on from VZRW01002832.1 coordinate 2,239, forward strand.
CACATTAAAGTGATTATTTTTTTTCTTAGAGGACACTTAAAGTGAGATGCTTGCTATGTCAAAAGATCCTAGCAATGTCCTCTCTCATTGGTATAATTATAACCCTATACAAGGGGAAGAATTTTAATACACAGCAGTATATCACAAGAAGCATCAACCAACTTATTCATGTTAGGACATGAGTAAATTAGCCCTGTGCATTCCATATGAATAATGCTGTCACAGGATATAAATATAAAATAGAAATAAATGTGATATTCACTGAAATCTTATCAGACTCAAACAAGTGTTCTAATTGTGCAACTAAAAAGAACTGCTGTAACAAGGGGCTTTGGTGCCTGCAGGCAAGTCTTTGATTCTGTACCTTTCCATCTTGTAATATTCTGTACTGAATATTCTTGTAGTCTTTCTCAGCACAACTTAAAAGACCTCTAATAATTAAAAAAGACAAGAATAGTATCACCTAAACTACCAAGGTGGGATAGATTCTGTTGCTGTGGATGTCACTTTTTAAGTGATATATTTTTTAAGTGATATATTTTTTTGGCTTCTTTTAGAAGATAAAAAATCAGATGGACAATACGCAAGTAGTCACTTTTGCAACACTAACTGAACATACTTAAAGAACAGAATTCACAGCGGCAACCAAAATGGTGGTTTCATAAATAGATCTGGGTTTTGATCAATTAAATACATTTATTTATGAATTAGATTTTATCAAAGTCAAACTTAACATACTTGATTATCCTTAATCAAATGGTAGTAAGTGGCATCCTGATTTCAGCCAGAAGATTCAGTACAAAAAACAGTTTGCAGAGTGAATTTTGAATATCAGCAGCACTATCGAGTATACTTTGGACTACTGTCCTTTGCAAGGGCAAGATTACCTATATTCATCATGCCTTGATATCCTGGTGGTATGCACAACAAGAAGGGTACCCTGACAGAACTCTGGTTTCTTCATTAATTTTTATCCAACTTAGCAGGTTAGTTCAAAAGTGTGTAAGTACTATTTCCTTTTTAAGAATAAGCTATCAGTGTTTTGGCCATCAAGTAACTCTCAAATCTGCATGATACTCAGTTTTATTCAGTGATGCCAACCAGACACTGTACAACTCGAGCATGGATCAGCTCAAGTGGAATCTGACATATAATGGGTTTGAACTACACTGATTAGTGAGTAAAAGCCTGTATATGTTTGACTGATACAACACTACTGCCAGTTCTTAAAGATATACATTAGTTTAATTTTTTAATTAATATTTACTTTTATGCAGTTTCTCAGGACGCAGGATGAGTCAGGGATTTCTGTTTCTTCTTGTGCAGCTTTAATGGAGAGCTGGAATGTGTAGGAATATGCACAGAGTTGTATCCAGAGTGAATGAAAACAGCTGAAAATGAGTTATTATTCCACTTGCAACTTCTGCTAGCTGATTGTAGACTAAGGAGTGTACTATACTATCTAAATAGCAATGGGGGAGCATAAGTGCTGTCTGTGAGACACAACACCACTACAGTGTCTGAAACAGTGTAAGTGCCTCCTGGTGTCTTCTACAGGTGACATCCTGAAAGCTCAAGGACAAGCCTGCTTACAACAGTAGACATCATTTAATATGACTAGTTCTTTGTTAACATTCATTCCTCTTTTATGCACGTTTTACACTGGGGGTTTTACTTCACATTTGCCTTTATGCTGATTTAGGTGCATCCAACATGTCACCTTTTGTTTTTCTTTCAAACAAAATGTAATGTCTGTCTGTTAACATTTAATATGTAACATCATATATGTACATAGTATATTCAAAACATACAAATTGTAATGTTTCTGTACTGCACAGATCACATGCCAAAGGAAGCTCTGCAGACCCAGATAGCCTTCAGCTGCCTTTGTACTCATAGCAGAATGCTGGGTGATATGACAGACAAAAAACATAGTTGTGTAAACTCCTGTTTTGTACAAGCAGGTACAAGAAAAGCATTAAATGTCAGATAAAACAAGGAAAAAATTTTTTTTCAAAAAAAATCTCATGCTTCTCCTGATGGTGCTGCTATTCTAATTTATATATTAAAAAACAGGAATGTTATTACTGTTTTACCCGACTGCTGTATTTCCACATGTCATTTGTGCTATCCCTCTTTTTCATTATAATCTAAACAATAGAAGTCATTATTTTGTTAAGAGGGGGAGCAACCAGAAATAAAACACTTCTTTGTATACCCTAATTTTATGTAATAATGAAGAGTGTACCTAAATTTGTGGCCACAAGACTAAGGGAATTCAGAGCCAGAAATGAAATGAGTTTGCTGTAGGTCCCTGATTCATATAGTTACGAAGTGCGAGTAGTTATTGCACAAACTTTTTGCAAATTTTTCTTAATACTTGTATTGTTATTTGGGTTTATTCGGAATGTAAATGTACTTGTATTTGGATCCAACCCCTGAAATACATACATAGCATTACTTACTCTGCTGAAACTATTGATTTTATTATAAAATGTTTTTTAAAGCATTTATTTTTGCTTGTCATCTTGTGTTCCATTTCTTGCATTTCAAAAGATCACTTCAGTGTACTTATTATTTTTGGATTTTATTTTTTGATCCAAGGGATTTGTTTGCTTAAATACACAGCAAAACATGAATAATCTCTCCCTGTTTCCTTTTTCTACCTGCATCTCTTGCCTTCTCTCGGTATGAGCGGCACTAGAAAAAAACAGTGCACTAGGGAACAGCTCTTCAGGATTCAGTTTTTTTATTCAGTTGCTTATATACATAAATTGAAGGGGCAGTCTTGAGAATTCCCATGAAAAAAGTTGTTATTCATGAGCTTAAAGATATTTTAAGTTCTTTGCTATCCTGTTTCTTGACTGTACCCTTTCACATAAAGCTCCTATACACCACCTAGTAGAGTCCTCTGTATTTAAAAAATGAAAATAAAAATCTATTAGATAAAAATATCCAACAAAAGAACTTTGAAGTTCCAAAATCAAGTGATCAGGAATTACAAATACTAGAATAATGTTTGTCCATGTAAATTTTAGCTAATTTATTATAGAGATCATATTCTACAATCCTTAGGTACCTGATTCCTTACTATTTTTTCCAGATCCTTCCTTATTCAGATCACAGAAGTAGGCTGGAATGACCAAGCAGCTTTTTGATATTTTGTTGGATCATCCTGGCTCAAAGAGGACCAAGGCATTTTTTACCGTACAAAGTTCCAATTCTGTAGCCCATATACTCATTACTTCCTGCCAGAGCTTTTGTGTGGTACTCACCACTATTGTATAAGTCTCACACATTACTATTACTTTAATTTCAAAACCCACCTGTGAGGTAGGAGGTTATTATCCACATTTTTCATAGGAGCTGGCACAGATGGATGGGACTGGGTGAAAGACTTGAAGACCAAAGAGAAGGATTCACAAGGAATCCTAGTATAGATTCTTCACACTTATTAAGGAAACTGCAGTGCTTAAAAGTTCTCCAGTTCCCCACAGATTTATGAATAAGTTCATTTCTGTGCCCATGTGGCCGAGTGTGTGTGCCACTACTTTGATTCTGATGGCATTACACAGGAAAGTGGCCCCATAAGACCTTGACATTTCGGTAACTAGCTTATGCTTACTATTACAGCCACATTAATGTTTGAAGTTGTGAATATTATAATTCTTGAAATACACAACAGTCTCAAGCCAGCTTTATGGCCCCAGAAACAGGGAATATAACACTTGGCACGAGCTCTGAAAAATACGTTTTAAGGGATGTGCAGTATCCTCTAGAAGTCTATGATAGACTTCATAGACTGTGATAGAATCCATTTCTACATAGCAGTATTTAATTAATTGAAGAAGCCCTTCTGATAACATCTGCTTTCCTTATTATGCATTTTGCAACTTCTGCCAGAAATAGAAGGGGGATCTAATAAGTGACAGCATCCTTTACTAAGTGATCCCCATTCATTCCCAGAGCACATTTCTGGCCCAGTGAGGCAGAAGAGCTGTGGAAAAAGAGTATATGGTCATGCAAATATAGAATATATCAAAACACACATGCCCAAGAAAGAAAAATCTCATTTTTCAGAGTTTGCTTTTACAAATGTAGTAATACTGCTTGGTTTTTATTTTGTTTTTTTTGTTGTTGTTGTTTTTTACTTTGGTTGAGTTTTCCTGTTCATACAGGAGAGAGAGAAGTGAGTGTAAGTGTTGAGAGGTGTTGTGAGAAATCTTAGGTTAATTTTTTTCCCTGCCCTATTCTTATTCTGGTGGAAAAAGGCAGTAAGTAAGGAACAGCTTGGTTTCACTTCTTAGAGTTTCAATAAAAGATACAGGATGACATAATGTCATAGTCATGCTTTATTTCACTCTGGCTGTTAGCAAAGAATCTCTCTGAACTATTTTGGGTTTTGTGCCCTTTTTTATCATGTTGGTATGCTTTGTTTAGATTACAAACAGCAATTACCAATGTCATTTTAAGCCAACCAAAGACTACAGAAAACAAATATTAAAACAATAGCATCTAACAATAATTACATAACGGTGAATTTGGTAATAAATTTAGTTTCTGCTGAATTGCTAGCTAACCATATGGTTAACTTCAGAATCAATCAAGAATTTCCTTGGACTTTACTTAATTGGGTAACATACGATTTAAGTACATGAAGTGTGATAAATACAAGCTGTCTTGATGAAGATCACTCTGTTGACTTAGTGATTGAACAAGAGGATCTGTAATAACAAACATGCATAGGTATTTTTAAGTAGAAATCAAGCCAGCCTATTGGAATTGACAACAGAGACTTTAGCATGGATCTCTCTCTCTTTAGTTATGTACAGTGAGCAGAAGCAGTGTCATACACAGTGAAATACATTATCATACTTACTGTGAGCCATAGGGTAAAGGCAGCGAAAGAGAATTTTTCTGTATTTCATTATTGTGTTACACTTTTAACCAGTGCAAACAAAAATCTGAAGGTTGCATGCACTTAATTTTTTATTTTACTCTTCTGGTGTACAAGGATGCTGCTGTTACTTTGGTTTAGTTACACTGAACAACTTATTAGGCTATTTTATTTTTTTTATTCTCTGAGAAGACAGTTTACAAATTTGGCTCCAATGATCAGAAGGAGCAGATACTCTTACAGATGACTGCTTGGCTAAAAGGACAATTTCACCATCATCATTCAGATCACTTTGTTTTAAATCCGTAGTGTGAACTAGATGTTTAAGACACTGAGGAAATATACAAAAACAGCATATGTAAAAGAAATGTTGACTTTCTAGTGAATATTTTCTGCCCACATGACTACTTTGCAATAGTGAATTGTAGTGATGTGATCCTTAATCATGAATTATAAAACTGGGATAGCCTCTGAACCAGAAGTGTGGTACTTGATTGGCAACAACTGACATACAACTATAATAATGACTGCTACGTTGAACTTGGAGAGTTTTACAAGTTTAGGTTGATGACAATTTTATCTGCTTTTCCAAGCCTTCAGAAAAATTTTTTCCACTAAACACCGATGTTAAAAAGACATAGAGTTAATATGTTCCAGTTTGACTTCAGGCTGTGAGCAAGTTTATGAACTATAGGAAGTGAATAAAGCATATTTCTGGTTATTGAAGTAATTTAATTAAAAAAAAAAGTGCTGAATTTGCTACTAGTTTGCCAATGAAATATTACTGCCAAGATCTGTGGCATTAATGTGGATGAATAGAGGATAATAGCCACAACTTTCCTCAAATAATTCGGGTTTCACTATTGCTGGGGAAAAGGAATTTGTTGTGGCTCGCTGAAGGATACTCTTTCTACAGCCAGAGGACACAGTACTACTGGAAAGCAGTGTGTCGGTGTATTCAAGCTCCCACAGTACTCAGTGTAAGCAGATGAGAGGGGAAAAAAGACCCAACTAAATTTTGGTAAAGTAATTCAACTAAGGCATTTTTTAAATCAAGGGGAATCTAATCAGTACTTTCTAGGGTAAGCATAAAGACTGCCAGAAAAAGTGCCACGTGCAACTTTGCGCATTATGAAAATACGGAATTTTCCCTGGGGATCAACATTCAGATGAAAAATGGCTAAAATGGGAACAAACTTCTCTATAACTCGGGATTCATTTAAAAAAGGCAACTTTTTTCCAGTTTTGAAAATGAATTTGTTGCAAATAATAATTGTTCTGTCTATATTTTATAGGTCTCACTCTACAAACTGTAATACAGATCTTGTAATGAACTAGTCTTTCTTAGTGATGTATCAGGTTGCTCAAAAATCCAAAGGAATTAGTAAAGGCTTGTCTAGTACCAGCTGGTATAGACAAGCAACAGTTTAATTTTTCCCAACTGAACATGATTTTATAGCACCCATTACAGTTATACATTGTAAATCATTAGAGCCTGATACAACCACAGTACTGCAGCACTTGTAATATTACTCTCATGCCCTGATCTTCATCATGTGGTTTTGCCTCTATCTGTCTTCAATCATGCTGCTATCCAAACCTGCTACTTAGATTATTTGTCTCTTTGCAGTAGTGGCTAGAGAAGCAGGACAGATTCTTCCTTGTTTCCCCAGAGATTGGAATAAATCTACTAAAAAAAAAACCAAAACAAAACAGGAGAAAGGGTGTAGAATTTGCATAGATTCCAGAAAGGGAATACATGGGGGAGGGATGGGGCACAGAAAGGGAGATGGGCATACATTCCCAAAGATGCAGAAAGAACTGGAACCCTGAATTACCGCCTGCAACTTGGGAAGAAATCTCCTAGCAGCAGATTCATTCCTCCATCAAGTTAAATCAGCTGGTGAGCATGAGAAAAAGATGCTCACATCTTCCTCAACATCCCAATGTCCAGAAAGATATAATTACATTGCAGTAAGTGGCACTATTGCAAAGTCCGGGGTTTTTTTCTTTTGCTGTCCAGAAGGACTCAAAGGGTGCTCTGACTTGTATTTACTGGTGAAGAAAAGTGACTTTAGCACTGCCTGTAGTTTCCTGCCCTTGGTACATCAGCCAGTCAACCCAAGTGGGGAAGTGCTAATTTATTACTATTTTTTATGGCTTATTGTTGTTAAAGTAATGTTCCAACTGCAGGTGAGATGATTCAAGGGTGCTAAATAGTAGCACAGAAAATCTGTGGTGGCCTTGCTTCATCTTCTTGATTATAAAGCTAGGAAACATTTCAGGTTTAATGTCTTTGCTCAGTTAAACTGTGTCCCTAAATCTACATGGGAGAATGAGGGGAATTTGTGTTTGAAGACATCATATTTGTATTGAAGGTTTGCTCATCTGTTAGAAAATGATCATTGACAAGGTCCTCTTTTTGTCTGTAAGAGCCACTGAAGGTAAACAGTGGAAAGACTCATCTTTGCTATGTGAAGCTGAACAGAAAAGGCTAGGCTAAGAATGGCAATCTGGTGCTATGTTACTAAGTCCTGTACGCTGCCACAAAAAGATAATATTACAGAGGAGTGTGTTCAATGTGCCACGTTTATTGGGAAAGAACAGAAAGCTATAGGAAGAGATACCTTTTTTGAGTTTGTAGTTGAGGTGGCAGCAACCTTATGACTGTAGACAAAAATGCTGCCGCAGAAGCTTTTTGCAATGAAGTGGAGATAGTACGGAGAACAGGTGGCAAGCAGATCTCAGAGTACCAAAATGTCCTGGTCACTCATATTCTATGTATGGAAAGTCAGGGGCATTTTGAAGCTGTCAGCAGAGAGGTCATAAGAGAAAAAAACAAAGGAACTGGAATTCCAGTGTTGGGTTCACTTGCACACATGTAGACTATCAGTGTAGTGCCTAATATACCCTATATACCTGTCTGCTTCTCAGAAAAAAAATTATACCTTTCATTTATTTTCCCATTATGACATTTAGGGAGCATGCCAAGAGTGCACTATATTGAAGACTGTTCACAGAGATAGCAGTAGAGAAAATAATGTAATTATTATTCAGATTTCTGAAAAAAAAAATCCTTTAACATAGCATTTGTGTTATACAGCAGATGGGGTTGAGTAGGGCAAGGCTACATCTCAATCCAGATCCTATTCTTTCAGTTGTAATTTAGTTTTTGTGCCACAGATCATCCCATGATGATCTGGATTGACATATATATACCCTTAATCACAAGGCTTGAGTATGTACCTTGCCAGCCAGAAAAAGAAGAGGATAGATGGGTCATGGTTTTTTGTGAACTTGCTACTTACAGGGTAGATTATAATTTTTCTTACAATATGACTTGTTGATATATGAGGAGGTAACTGGCCTCTGTTTTAAATAAATTCTATAAAAAGGAATAAAATATCCATGCTGTGATGGCTGCATCACTGCTTTCAGTACTAGACTGAAAGCTTCTGCCACAGCTGCTTGTAGCTAGCATTTTGAACTGTCATTTGTGATTTATTTTTTGGGTTTTTTTAATGCTCAGTATCATCAATTATAAATCAATAGTACCAAAATACCCTTAACAGTCTTCCTACAATTTTTGCCTGCACATTTATTGTGATACTGCCTTTTATTATAAGACACAAACTATTTCTTACCAAATTATTGTTATTTTTAACACTTTTTGTAACATTAAATGCATGTCTAGCATCTATTCAGGACAGTATAAAGTACTTCTCCAGATGGCTTGATCATGACAGATAGCCTTATTTATTGTTATGACAGTACAGGGGCAAGCTGCACCTGTGGTCTCTTCCCCAGTTTGTCTTGCAGGGTTGCCTTTCAAGAGACAGACCTAACCAACACTTTTTCAGGATTGAATTCAGTTGTTGACCTAACTTTAAACTGTATCCCTGCTGTCAACTTCTTGCCCCAGTTTTATGCCAATTGGTGCCTTATGCATCCTTTATGCATCCTTTACAAGTGTTTTTTCAGGTAGAATATGCCACTACCTCCTCTTTTATTTTACTGATCTTAGTCTTGATCCTAGGATACAGCTCCCCTAGGGTGAACCTAGTGAGCCCAACTGTATATTCTGATGTCTCAATGACACATTTCTGTAAAGTTTTGTAACAAAGATCAAAGTTACAAAGAGTATCTCCCTATAAAGACATGTGTTACCCATTCCCTGCAGAAAAACATCACAAGTACAGAAAAAGCTGAAGATCATAATATGTTCTTTTGCCCAGGTCAGTGGAATATGGAAGCATGACTGTGTACAAGTAAACATTACATGTTGCATAAAACATATTCTCTCACATTTACTCAAGCCCAGCTACTCCATGTATAACCTCAACTGTTTTTACACAATCTTGTTGCATTCTCAGTCTCTCACATTATTTTTCCAATGCTAGCTTAATCTATTCCTTTCTATGTGATATTTGTTAAAATTTCAATAGCTTTTTGATCATAAAATTCCAAAAAGAAAAAGAATCCTGTTAATCTAGCTGAAGTCAGACAGATAGTAATTTCTAAATTAATAGTTCTTCTAAGTCTCTCTTAATAAGTCTTGGTATTTCTATACTATGTCTTATCTGTGATAATGATTTTTGCTTACAAAAATTTTATCCAGTCAGCCAGATTGAAGAACACAATATATATATAAAATGTATGGAGATCTCTTTTGTTCCTCACAATAAATAATTATTTTTGCATTTTAATTATATAATAATATAAGAATAATACCATAATACTGTTAACATCTTCTGTTCTTAACAAAGTAATAATGTAATCAAAAACAGACAAAAATTTCCCAATCTATAATAAAGAAAATACATTTTTTAATATAATTTCTTCTGTTATATTTCTGCTGTGATCCTATGAACTAACACAGAAACTGAGATTAGGAAAGTTAAGAAAAAATTGACAAATAGAAAAGCTAATTGGGTAGCAAAATGAGGCAGCAAAATGCTGAAACCAAAGTTATTGCATACAGGTGCATCCCAATTTAAAACAAACTCTTCTCTTATTCATTAGAGTCAGCACTGGTTGTTGTCTTGACAGGAGAAAACATTGTGGTACTGCTGTCTGATTAATAACTTCCATTTACAATCTGGGTGTTGCTGACTACAATAGAATAATTTTCAAAGTGACTCCAGTTCTGTATGATATATGGATGGATTTCAGGAAGAGAGCTTGATCCATACACAGTACTGGCCATGGAGAAATTGCTGTATGTTTTGGTTTGCTATTACTAAGCTTCATTTAAATTTACCTTTAATTTTCTTTATACTTTTATGTTTTCCAGTGTCTTATTATACACTTCTATATAGTTCTTGCATAACTATTTGTCTGACACCACTACCATTTCAGCAGAGACTGCTGAAGATTACAAATCCTAATAGGAGTTAAAAGCTAGGGCTTATCTTCACCCCTTGCATGAGCATATTGATATTCAGTTTTAATTTTAGATTCTTATAGTGTTTTTCAAGAGTAGTTGGTTTGATGTTTCATCAGTTTGTAAAGAACAGACTATGGTCCTCAAATTCCAAACCCATAGTCTCTTTCTACATTGAATGGCAAGTATGTATGCTTTAGGTTCCTCAGCTCTTCTTTTAGGAAACTCATGTAAACTTTATTGAGCTGATTATCTTTAACCAGAGGAAATAATACATGGATCAATGTTCTTGTGTCTTTTTGAAGAAAGCAAAATTGATAAGGTAAGCCTGGATAAAATGAACCCAAATAGAGCCCAATTTCTTTTCACAAAAAGAGTAAAGTATTAACCATATGAAAGACAATAAATACACTTCAGTATAAATAGAAAAATATTTGTTGTTTTTATGTTATGAATTTTGCATTTGAGAAATGGAGAGGCGCTGATCAGTAGAAATAGAAATCAGGAGCTTCACACAATACTGTCCATCAGTATTTGGCTAGTGTTATAAGAGTTAGGAAATCCCTGCCCGTATCTCCTGTTAAATGTTTATCTGCAAATTTAGGTGTTAATGTTACACTTAAATTTAATTGATACACACCTCTGAAAATAATTGCAAGTAAATATAAGTACTCACCAAGATGCCTAAGTTAGGAGCCTTGGTGCTCAATTCTCCCACTGTAACGACTAGAAAGTAAGGTTTGATTTCTGGAGATGCCTTTCCTTTTATTGACCTCAGAGGAAATGTTGGACAAGATTCCAAACTTTCAGCCTTCAATAAAGAGTTCAGAGTTGGCCAGGAGTGTGCCTGAAGTAATTTTGGTCTTGTTCCTCTTTCTGATTGTCTGCGCAATATAATTTAATTGCTATATTACAGAATCACAGAAT
>VZRW01002837.1:1108-47939 GCA_013398125.1 Aegotheles bennettii
ATGAGCTGTCAGCTCCTTCTTCCAAAGGTGGTAAACTCTCTTTTTTTTCCTGAGTTCAAACAAAATTTCCCTATTGAGTCAGGCTGGTCTTTTTCCCTGCCGGTTTGTTTTTCAGCACCAGGCCTTCTCCTGTGCCTTGAAGATTTTGTTCTTGAAGTGTTCATCCTTCTTGGACCCCTTTGCCCTTCAGTACTGATTCCCAAGGGACCTTCTCGACCAGTGTCCTAAACAGGTTGAAGTCAGCCCTCCAGAAGTCTAGGGTAGTAGTTTTGCTGACCCTCTTCCTTACCTCTCCAAGAATTGAAAATCCTATCATCTCATCATCACTGTGCTCAAGACAGCCTCCAACCACCACATTGCCCACCAGTCCTTCTCTGTTTGTAAACAGCAGGTCTAGCAGGGCATCTCCCCTGGTTGGCTTACTTACCAGCTGTGTTATCTTCCACGAAGTTATCTTCTGTACCCTCCAAGAACTTCCTGGATTTTTTCCTTTCTGCTGTGTTGTAATTCCAGCATACATCTGGTAAATTAAAGTCCCTCATAAGAACAAGGGCTAGTGATCACAAAACATCTCCTGGTAGTTGGAAGAATGTGTCATTGATGTCTTCATTCTGGTTGGGTGGTTTGTAACAGACTCCTACCAAGATATCTGCCTCATTGGCCTTCCCCCTGATCCTTACCCATAAATGTTCCAACTTCTCGTGTCCAACATTACGTTCTAGGCAGTCAAAGCACTCCCTAAGATATAATGCTACCCCACCACCTCTCCTTCCTTGCCTATCCCTTCTAAAGAGCTTGTAGACGTCCATTGCAGCACTCCAATCATGCAAATCATCCCACTGTCTTTCTGTGTTGGTGACTATGTCATGGTTTTCCTGCTGCACAATGGCTTCTTGCTCCTCCTGTTTATTGCCCATACTGCAGGCATTGACATATATGCACTTGAGATGGACTATGGATCTCGCCTCCAACACCAGTATGCCAGTCCCTGGCTTATCCCTAGCAGGCTCAGTTTTGTCCCCTTCCCCTTGATTCTAGTTTAAAGCCCTCTCAATGAGGGCTGCTAACTCCTGAGAAAACATCCTTTTGCCCCTTTGAGATAAGTGCATCCCATCTCTTGCTCGGTGTTGTGTAAACTGACTCGTGGTCAAAACCCCCAAAATTCTGTTGGTGACACCAGGCCTAGACCCAGGCATTAATCTGTAAGATTCTCCAATTTCCTCCTTTGTTATTTCCTGCAACTGGCAGGATGGAAGAGAAGACTACTTGTGCTCCTGATCCCTGGAATAGTCTCCCCAAGGCACTAAAGTCTTTCTTGATCCCCCTCAAACATTTTATTAGGATTTCCTCACCACTGACCTGAAAAACCAGCAAGGGATAATAATTAGAGGGGCATACCAGGCTAAAGACTTCGTAATGTCTCTTAACTGGGTCTCAGGGAGGCAGCATACTTCCCTATGGAAGTTAATGAATCATGTTGTTAATGGAAGAAGTTAAACAGTATTGGTCCCGTATTGACCTGCTAACGGCTGGCCTCCAGCTGGATTTTGTGATGCTGATCACAAGCCCTTGAGTCTGACAGTTCAGACAGTTTTCAGTCTTTAATGGCCAATCTATTAATAGATGTGAAAGCATTACTTACTGTCTTCATAATGTAAAAAAAGGAAGTCTGCCAATATACTGGTTCATAAAGATCATTTGGCACATTCCTCACTGGAATCCATTTACTGATATGAACATTGTACATGTTTCATGTGAAAATATTGATAGGACTTTCTTCTGCCTTGCAGGTTTTTTTGAGGATTTGGGAATGTGCAATAGGAATGCCCTTTAGGTTTTGCCATTTGTTATATCTTTGACTAATCTCTAACATTAAGCACTCAGAGGCTGAAATACTTGAGCTGTGAGACAACTGTCATCTAGTCAGAGAAAGATTATGTCATTTCAGAGAACATCTGCTCTCACAAAGGATATATATAGACAGAGAATTATTGTGCACATAGCTTTCTAACTTATTCCTGTGGATTTAGTAGAAATGCATGCTTTTCTTTGTGAGTGTACAATAAGTAGTATTAGCTGGTAACAGCATCATAGCACCTGTGATGTGCAGATAGAGAAAGATAGCTTTTATTCCTCAAAATTGTAAAGAGGTTCAGCAGCTAAACAGTCCAGGTTAAATTTGTTTAACGTGTTTGTTCCTTCTCCTTGTCCTTGCTCAAAATGTTATCTTCTGGATCATAGCAGTGGTTATTGTGGAAGCTGTAATGTCAGAAACAGGGAATTATGCCTTCTTATAGAATAAAAAGTAATATAAATTTAAAGGTGAAGATATTCCTTAAAAAAAACAAAATAAAAAATTATAGAACTACAACAAAAGGAAATAAAAATGCAAAGTAAAAAATTTTTAGTTTTAACATAAACATAAGTTTTAATGTCCACAGGGAAACTCTGGCCAATAAACTGTTAGATTTTGGTGTACAAATCTTCAAATATCAGTCCAGATTTAACATCATTATTATTCATACTTACGTTGCTTTGATGTTGATAACATTATTGATACTGGAGCACAGCACTAAGGGTTTAAAATTTATGATAGGTTAAGTGCTTTAGTTTTATTGAAATTATTATATCTGAATTAAGGAGGTTCCTCTTGTAGAAGACATATGAGCTGTTCTGTTAAATGCTATTAATAATAAAAATAAATAAGCAAGGTACATTTACTTATTGTATATAATTTTTACAACTTTTAAAAATAGTGAACATAGAAAAGTGAGGATGATTCTAATGCCAGTCATTCACAGCATGCTTGTGTGCAGGCTGCACCAGGAGAAAGGGCATTGAGCCACTGTGGCTTGCCCAGACACTCTTTGAAGAATACCCTTTGCAAATGGAGTGTGTATGTGTGTACCCTGTATATAGATGTGTTTCAGAAAACATGTGAGTTGTCTTTCCATGTTGGCTGATTAGCATGAAGAATGAACAGACTAAAACATGTAATCCTTTAAAATCTTGTCTGCAAAAGCACTAAAATCTGGCATTGTTTTTAATAGACACTGCATGTAAAGTAGGAAACTCTTGCTGCCTCCCAGTCTTACAAGGTTATTCTGACACCAGGTAAAAGCATGACTGAACGACCAAGCCTGTTTGCCTGGCTTCTTTATTTCAACAGTGTATATCAAGGCATAAACTAGTACTAATGTATATGGTGCAGGTCTCACTATGTTAACTCCTTCTGGGTCCCAGGTTAGCTACTTTCTTATGCCTAAGAAGAGGAGTGAGACCCTTACTAGTCTATGGATCTTTGTCTCATCTGTCAAACATTATTGTCTTCTAGGCCTCTTCTAGTCTTGTCCCTCACCATAGTTCAAGATGCACAATTCTGTTCTATTCTGTTCTGAAGGATGTCCCCTTGTCTGTAATTGATTACTTTGAACTCTACCCCAAGGGAGACATTTACCAGATTGTCTCATCTCCTAGTGTTGCAGTCTGCTTCACCACACACCTAAAATAGAAAAAAAACAGAAAACAAACAACTAAGACTAGAGAACTGCCCATATAAAGCCTCTGAATTGCCTTCATTATTCAGTCATACCAATTCCCTGAGACTCTCTTTTAAATGGAGGTCAGTGGCTCTCTACAGTTATCCTCTTGAAAATGGTCCTCCATGCTTCTCCTCTCAGTCTTGCCAGCATCTGGTATTTTAGAGCAGCTCAGGGGTGAGAAGAAAGCTAAGGGTGGCTAAAGATATTTTTTATATTAAGACACTGAGAATTTTGATAGTTTTGTGATGTTACTTCCTCTTATATATATATTTATTTTCTCCCATGCTTACCAAATTCTTCTAAGGATAAAAGGGAAAGCAGCATTAGATAAGGTTCATGGTCCCAAACTATTGAAAATTTGTGTGGAGTTAGTTTTATAATTTGGAAAATTCAAGTAAGAAAAATGTGCAATGTGTTCACATGTGCCCACAGAATCATCTCTGATGTTTGCATCCATGTTAGTGTTTCTGTGCTTATTGTGTTCTACTTGAAATGTATTACTTTTACTCACAAGTGCATTGTGTGAGAAACTGTATTGTTTTAACAAAGAACTTTGGTATCTGGGACAGTTTGAGGTAGGGAATAGATTTAAGAACGTGGCAATGTAGAGTTAAAACTATCAGAAAACTTTTTCTTAGAACTGCAAAATGAATCTCAAACAGAAACTTTCTTCTCAGAAGTCGTATCCCTAGAACTTTGGGTCAGTCTAAGTTTGGAACTTTTTTTTTTCCAGATAACTTTTCAGTATGTTGCGGATTATAGCATATTTCAGGAGATATTTTGAAATAAATTTAACTAAAAATTCCAATACTAAATCCTACTTGTGGTGGAGTGGACAGGAAGGTAATAGAAACTTCTAAGTGAATCCAAATATAATTTGAGATGATTGTAAAAACTGTCCTTGTCTGCTACGTGTTTGTTCCTTTATGTGAAATAACTAGATGTTTTTCCATGTGTGTTTCCCAAATAACAGGATATGTCACTATTTTTTCTGTGTGCTTGCCAAAAAGATTTTATTTTGGTTACCATACTTGGACCAAAAGTTGCAGGGAGATAAACTTATTTTTAGAAGTAGTTTCTCAGAAGCAGTTTGATGTATCTTGACACAGTTTTCTAGTGTTTCTACAGTTTTCTGAGTATCAGCCTACCATGTTTCATGACTATTCAGTCACATTTGTAAATTAAAAGGACCAAAATGAAGTAGGAACACTTAGTAAATTCTAAAAGCATCAGAGTGAATATATCTGAAGTTAGTATCTGGCAGAGTGCGTAAGTACTCAAGCTTAACAGTTGAAAACCTGGTTGAACTGAACATTGTTTTGGCTTATAAGATGTATGAATTGGAAATAGATGGTAAGAAACAAATATAGTTACATAGTGTTAGTTTTGATGTCTACAATTCCTGGTATCACAAAAGGTAGGAGCTTCAAACTTCTCTTGTTATTTAATGACAGGCCCTATTCTGTCAGTTTACTGATGCTAGTTAGGCTAAGTGTGGACCAAAGTAATGTGCATTTTATAGTTGTCTGTTTCTCTGGGGAGATTTTCCCCCATATGCTTTTTCCAGTAGTTGTTTAGGAAAATGTGAGTAAGTGCTTAGCAGATTTCATCATGAAAATTGGTGTCAAGCGCGTCTAGTGATAGTGATTCAGTTACTATACTGAGTTTTCTTTCATAGCTTTGCAAATGATTTTACATAATTTTACATCAATTATTTGAAAATCATTGCATTAGGAATCATCATAGGTCTATATAAGTCTGGATTTATCATCAGAATATTTTATCTTGTGTTCTATACATGTCTTGTACAGCACAGAATACATGGGGGATACTGAGACAGGCAGCACTGCACCAAAGTCTCTTTTTGACAGAGGAAAAGAAAATTGAATCTTCATCAAAATATCATTATGTTTCTAGACACAGTCCTAAAATAAACTACTTTAGGTAACAAATAAAATTAATCTTTAAAATTAATTGAACATATCAGGTGGAGGTAGCTTTGTCTACTTTTTTTAAATGACTTCAAGTCAGTGTTTTGTGAAATTAATTATTTCTTCTATTTGCTTGCTGGATTGTGATAGCATGCACTCAGAAACACTGTAAAGTTTTAAAAACAGTTCAGTTTTTGGCTTCTTCATTTTGTACATCCTGAAGTTTTTACTAGGATTTTAAGCTAATTGGTCTTTTATTAGGGAAAACTTTTGCACTAAATTGTAGTCTTATTTAAAATCATGTTGGTTTCACTCTACTAGAATTCTGTATTTACATTACTTGAAAAAATCCCAACATTATTTAGTTCAATTTGACTCAGTGTGTTTAAAACACCTTTGAAACTACTTTCAGTATTAAAATCAAGATTAGCACAATATATTCACAGAATTAAATGTCTTAGTACAATAGATCAAAATTAGCTTGATCCCTTTATAAGTTTTGTTGTTCCAGTTTTCATACATTAGTAGAATTAGTAGAGGAAAGATCTTGATCTGCCATCTTAATTTTTGTCCATGATTTAAAGGATTCTTGTTTATAATAATGGTTATATTATTTAGGACTTTTCTGTATACAACAACTATTAGGTTCCCTGTAACTAGAAACCCACTCATAATGTCTGTTGCTAAACCTTTATATTTTTATAGGGTCCATGCCAAGAGAGAGAAACCAATGTAAAAATAAGCAGTATTCAAATATTTTAAAAATTATTTATTCTTTAAAAAGCAGTTCTAAGTGCAAAATTTATTAAGGGAGAATCAATCATACAAAAAGAAGTCAGAAAGAATACATTAATTCATCATTCAAACTGTGACATTTTGCATTTTTGATGTTAAAGTCTAGAAAATGCTGTAGTGTCAATTGCAAAAAAAAAAGACTGCAGGTGTTAACAGAAAAGCTTTACACCTATAACTTAAATTTACTCTAAAACTCTGTACTAAAGTTGCTGGCAATGCTAACATCCTTGCTGGTAATTTTTAAATTTTTTCTTTCTTTAACAGAGTTTAAGGACTTTGGCTAAGTTAGTGTGTTCGCTCTCTGTTAACATGCTCCCTTTACCTCCTCCATACCTATTGTTCAACTTAAACAAGAAAAAGTGATCACATTTCTACTGTGATCATGAATGTTGGCAGCCAGGTAGCAGAAACAGAGACTCCTAGTCCCTTGCTATAGTAAAGGATGCAGTGTGAATTCACTCCTTACTAGAGAGAAATCAACAAAGCAGAGAGGTTTTATGAATTCCTAGCTACAGGAATAGCTTCAATTGGAGTGTTCGCTTATTACACATCAAGTAATTCAACCATGAAACATGAAGCTACAGGAAACTGAGTATCATTAGTTCTGTTGCTTATGGAATAATTTGTCTTTATAATATATTGAAATAATTTGTTCATGAAGTACTAAAATATGAAATTGAAGAATATAAATTAGGAAAAGAGAAAAGGAAAACTGAAGAGGAGGAAAATGATTCAAAATAATGCACAAATGAAGCATATATGTAAGAATTATGTTTACTTTCAAGAAGTTTTATTTGCTTTTGAATTACTGCTTATTCACAGCTTTCAATATAAAAATACTTTAAAGGAAATGGATCCCAGGTTATGGGCCTGTTCTCCAAGAGCAGGAAGTCATAAATATTGATTTCCAAGTTTTGTGTATTTAAATATTCTCAACATTTCCTTTTGGTATAATAATGATCTGCTCCTGTTTTCAGTAGCATTGTATCTACTGAACATCCGGAATACTTACTGTTGCACTGTAGTTTGGAATACTTCAAAAGAATAAAATTTTGAGGTGTATCTCCTGATCATCCCTACCTTCTTCACTTTTGTTCAGAGCACAGTGTATTATCAGAGTTCTTGAATACTTTGCATACTTTATGAAAAAAAATCTAAACTGCAAGTATTCTCCAGCTAGTAATGGACAAGTTGTTCACAGGCCTTGGTTAGAATAAGTCATATAACTGTGATAAGCCTTAAAAGTAAGGGCATTGTTTTGTCACACTTCAATTTATTTTCATATTAGAAATGTCTCTGAAACATTTCTGCATCTGTAAGTAAGAATCTAGATGGGTCTACCATTTTTCTATCATTAGGCAGTTGTAAAAGAAAATGTATAGAGCTCTTTTTCTGGGGCTGTAAAAAATAGTGGAAGGTATTTTTATGTTGATTCACCATCCCAGAAGATAGGGAGGTTGCTTTGACATTTTTCCCAGCAGTGGACTGAAACCAGAGGGAGAAAAAGGTGGACCGAGGGATTAGTGCTCCTACATCTTGAAAGAATGTTACAGGTTTCCTCTGTGACTACATGGACAGGTTCCATGTCTTGCTGCTTTTAACAAGAAGTGTGGCTTTTTAGTCATAATTGTAGCAGTCTGCTTGGTTGCTTCTTACTGACAGTTCACTAAATATGCTGAGTAAATGTCATATAAACTCAAGCCAGCTAAATTACTTTGGAAGTTTTTTGAGTCAAGGATACTCTAAGTAAAGTCATGACCTCACTGTGTTGAGCTCTAGGCTGATATACAGAGCCATAACTGTGTAGAGAAGGTGTTGGTAGCTAGTTTGCTGGAGCTGAGGGTGTAGTAGAGGTAGGTCAGGGGCAGCCTGAGCTCTACGAAAGGCAGTGACTTGCTGTGAAGTTATATGAAGAGGAGTGGGGCTCTAGAAAGTTGTAGGGTCTGTGTCAAGGAAACTGTTGGGCTCCCTAGGCTGTGAGATGATATGGATGAGAAAGAGAGTGAAATAACAGTACTAGAACTGAAGGAATATCTACTCAGGCTCAGCTGTGCTGCTTGGGTCCGGGGCAAAAACTGTTTTCTCTACTGAGTCCCAGCCCACAACTGCATTTTAATGATAGGATCTGCACATGAAACTTCACTGCTGCAACAATCTGCAGTGAAGGAAGAAGAGCTTGTAAATTCAGCCCAATTCTATGTCTCCTCTCCCAGCTGATGACTAAGAGGATATGTGTTACTAGATTATCAATAGCCAAACAGTAAAGAAATGTTCCCTTACTCTTAACACTACATTGGATTATTTGCAGTGGCTCAGAAGGCAGAATTGTGTGTAGAACTGTCACTGCAGATGCTCTTGTTCATTGAAAATCCTCCATTCAAATATTGACTCAGCCCTTTCCTATTTACTTGATAACGTATAATTAGATCACAGCATGCAATGATACAGCTGTAGTGTGCTCTGTTCTTTGTTTGTAGCTTGTTTAAACCTCAGTTAAGTAGCAAATTAAGAATAAAAATTCAAAAAATCTTTACATTCGGGAAGATACTTCATCAGATGAATGAAAATAAACAATTTACCAATTTCTTTCAGGTGAGGAAGTATTTTTCCACCTCTTCCAAATGTTGAGATTTTAGGAGCCTGTAGAGTTAAGTAAACAAAATGTAGTTAAGGACTGTGATGCTAATCTTGTAAGAACAGGCTTGTAGAGTTGTCCCCAAAGCAATATAAAAGCGATCAGTTGATGATAAAACATTTTGAAATAATGAGGCTTTTGAGTGTAATCATGTAATCAGGAATTCTAAGAGTTGCTGGCTGTTAGAGCAAAGTGTGAGCAATGTATTATAGAATGAACTAATAATACAGGACAAATAAAGCTGAAGATTCATGATGGGATTATTATTGTAGTCTATTGTCTAATATTTATGAAGATAATTCATTGCTTACTTAAGCTCTTCAAAGTGCATTAGAACTTCTAAAATAGCTGTAATGTCAACAATCTGCCTAAAAATCTTGAATTTTCCAACATTATGGAAATGGCAAGGCAGTCAATGTTACTTAGTATGTATACCTAGCACTTTCAGGCTGTGAAAGCATTGTGTTTTGTCTCTATGGTATTACAGAAATCAGCCCAATTTTCAGATCAGAAGTTGTTATATTGAGTCTTACAAGTTGTTTTCTTGAGTTTTAGAAAATATTTTTTGCTAGATTCTTGGATTCTGCTTCAACTGCTTTCACTCATTATCAACTTGAAGGGCAAAAAATGTGGCTGACTGTCTCTTTTGTGTGAAACTGAATGGTTCCAAGAAAGGGTTGTTCTTGACCCTTGGTGTTGGCAGAAACTTAATGGAACAGAGCTTCACCCACACTGGTCCACAGATCTTCAAGATGCAATCATTTACCTTTTGCATCATAGTAATGCTGAGAAGAGTTTTAAGGTTATTCCAAGGCATGAAGGAGCAAATGCATAAAGAAGGAGTAAAGACCCTCTACTAAACCCACATTTTTTTTATTTTTGAAAATCATAATATCATAGAAAAATTCAAGTTGGAAGGGACCTCCTAAAGTCATCTACTCCCACCTCTGACCCTAAGCAGAGCTACCTTCACAGGGCTGTGTCATGTTCTGCAAATCTGTTCTTTTTCTGCTGCAGCTGAATATAGTGGACCTTCATTGCTGTAAGAGTGCCCTCTTGATAAAACGTATTTTCTAGCCACCTTGCCAAAATCACAGCTAGGGTTATACTCTCTGATTTTAGTGATTCTCGTGCATGCCATGAATCATATAGGTGCTCTAAAAGTAATCTAAGAAAGCTGTCATTGTGGAGAGGAGTGAAGTGTTCAGGAAATAAGAATGTGAGGACTCCAATTAGGCAGAGAGGTGTTAAGAAATGCACAAGGGTTTCTGGGTATAGTGGGAAAATCTCTGTGGGGAAACATATCCAAAATTATGGAGGTTTTGTTAAAGTGAGTGGAATAGCATCACGGGGATAATTTTTACAATAAAATAAAGTATTTTTAGTAAGTTTTGACATATTATCCCGTTCTTTAGAGAGCAGTGACTTTTAAGATGGCTATTAAATTATAGTATAATTTTAAAATTAAACTATAGAAGGACATTTAAATATAGAAGATTAATTTGTATCAGTGAAAATAATACAGATACAATCATATTTGATGACAAGGTGAATGTAAATCACTTTTTGTTTGAAGCTTATATCTTCCAAATGTTCTATATTCACTGTGTCTTCATTTTACATTAAGCACATCACTGTTTCCTGGTTTTCTGCTTCTTAATTAAGCACTTAGAGGCATTAGCATGGCAGAGACTTGGCATAACTACATGTTGATTTTTAGGTATTAAAAATTGATTTTCAGAATGTACTTTACAATGTCATGTAAGTTTTCAGTGTGCATTATGGGCACCTCCGAATCTATAGCATTTTTCTTTTCCATGTGTTCTGCAGAAATAACAGGGATGGCAAATCTGAACATATTTATTGGAAGTTTCAAATTTTAAATCTGGTGCAAGATCTGCTAATCCCATTTAAATTTGTAATAATATAAAAAAAAATAAAGTAAGATCATAAATTCAAGTATTTTTCCTACCAGAAAAAAGTTAACACTCTCAGCACACAGTATTTTGGTCTCCCTTGTTCTTGTCCCCCTTACTTAAGTCACTAATCCTTTCCTCGGTGTGGCTATTATGTTGAGGTTGGTTTTTTTTCCTTTCTTTTATTTATATTTGGAGTCCTCTTTCTTTCTTTTACATGCTCTATAGTGATTGTATGCTTGATAAGCATGCCTTGTTATTCTTTTTTTGGGCTGGTCTTGATTTTATTCCTGGATGACAAATGCCACAGCTGCTCCTGGGAAAGTAGGAAAATGTTTTATCTGGCATTATTTCAAATACAAAGAAATGGAAAAGAGCAATGTATCAAAAGATGGCTGCTGCTTTGAGTAATTCAGGGTAGTTCTTTTTTACCTGGTGTGTTTTTTGTTTTGTTTTGTTTTTTTTTTTAAGCTGCTGCTCACTGTTGCTCCTGCTCGCTTTGCTGTTGCTGCCGCCAGTCATTTCTGCTGTTTCTGGGTTGGATCACACTTAAGTCTGTTGGCTGTGATCTGCATTTGTTACAGAAGACAACCCACTGTGTGGTCATGGGCTTAAGGGACTCCTTATGTCATCTAACAATTGCTTTTGACACCGTAAGCAACTGACACTTTCTGCTTATGTCCAAAGCCTGTCAAACAGTTAGTTGCCTGTTTAAAAGCGTTTTCTTGAGCTTTTCTTGAGTTTTTCTTGTGTTTTCTTGAGTGGTGTGTTTTCCCTCTCTTTCTTGTAGGCAGCCTTCATTTTATTAAAAATAAAATATGTATTGCAGCAAATTTGCATTTAAGCAAATACTTTAAATCGCACATGAAGATGAAAGTCACATCAGATGAATCATCACATTACCTATAAATGCTACTCAGTAAACAGGGTATGTTTATATGAGAAAGGACACTAGGGAGGAATTAGGAAGGAAAAGGTAATGCACAAGAATGTGATAGGAGGCTGCCTCAGCATGTCTGAACAGCTTTAAAACTGAAGGTGTTTTGCTTCTTGCTGGCTTCAAGAGTATGTTTTAAGGGATTAATTTTTTTTCCATTGGCATTCATCGGAGATTTATTCCATAAGTGGTTACACCATGGTCTGTCTTTGACATATTTAATATTGCATAGGTTTGGTAGAAATTTTTCTTTGTACAAAAAGCAGAAGAAACCACAAGTTAAATTGAAATTTGTTAAATGCAAAATATGACTTAAATCTATAAACCTATAAAATTCATAGTGGTCAGTTGATATATTTATGTAGGATCTGCAGCTGTACTGAGATCTATATAAAAATTTTGGCCATATCAATTTTCAATAGGTATTTTTGGTTTATGTTCATAATGTCAATTTTCTACAGACAGCTCATACTAAGCAAAGGAAATTGCAAACTTTGAACTGACATGAGTTTAGGAAAAAGAGTGTTATTATTAACTGTATTAAAAAGATATTGTACAGCCTAAAGATTAGATTTCATCTTTAACAGCTTTTGTGCTATACTAAAGTTGGAAACATTTTTCCTTGAACATGTCAATGGAAACAATTTATTCTTTAAATTAAAAGGAGCAGAGAAGGAGAGAATTAAGAAGTCCAGGAAAGGAAATGGAGATTTCACACTGAAACCAAAGAATAGGTATTAATGTGCAGGTTTGTGTGTGTCAATTAATTTAATTCAATCAACATAAAATGATTAATGGGGTAGTTTTAAAAACTGTTGAAGGGACTTTAAAAAACAGCAGGAGAATGGAACAGGTCGTAGAATACCAGCATAGCATAAATGTGTAGTACCTGTTTTTCCAAAGGGAATCTTCAGAGAGTTACTCATCAGCAAATATAATTTAAATACCTTCTCAAATATTGCTAAATTAATAGGGCAGCCTTTTTTAAGAACATAAGAATGTATGCTAATGCATTAATAATGGGGGTTAAACAAAAAGAAATTGTTCCAATTTACTGTGCCTGGCATTAAAATAATGACATTTGCCTGCAATTTATGTTACTGCAGTATTTATGGCCCACCTCATATTCTGCAGCAGGAATGAAGCAGCAATGTTAGTTCCTTGTATAAATTAAGCATCAATATTTGAATGCTGTACTTTGTGATTTGATTTAATTTTTAAAAGGTAGAAAATGGAAAAAATTTCCATGGCTTATCCTGACCTTAATAAGACATTAACATAATTCTAACAATATTCCCAGAGAGACACTGTAGAAATGTAGATTGATGTGCATGACACAAATTAGAAACACAAATTGCTAAAATAGACAGAAAATATTGTTACTGGTTTATTGCCAAATCTGAAGGATTGAGATTAGTTGTGGAATAATTTGCTAAAACTCTAAAACTCAGATTTCTGCCTGTTCTCCTTTTCCTCAGGTATTTTTCTTTCAACATTTTGTTCTCCAAAAGTACTCTCATTTCCCTTCTGGCAGGATGGGGAAGAAGTCAATTCAAGAGCTGTTTCTTGTAGTTTTCACCTGCTGAGAACTCCTCAATTTGAGCAAGTCGTATTTGGCCACTACTGAAATATTGACATAAATGAAATCAAGGACAAATCCACAGTGGTAGCTGTTAGCACAAAGCTCTTTGTACTGAAATATCTAGCCTGTGTTACTCTTTTGATAACAGTTGTGGCAAACTAAAAATGCTGTTTATTGTTGTAATTCAAATGGCATAAGTATTTATACTTCCATAAGATGTTCCTTAAGTTTACTCTGATATCAGTGATTTTTTGGAAGTTTGGTGAATGGCCACTCTTGATTAATACAAGGATAACAGTTGTTTTACACCAACTTTGAAATTTTTTCAGACACTTTGGGTACATTAGGAAGTTTTAATGGATAGTGCAATTTTAATTTTTCAAACTTGCAGTAGCTGTCATATTTGAATGAAATAGAAAATGAACACTGAAGAGCCCAGTGATTCTTTACAAGTGATGACTAGAGCCCTAAACAGTAAAACCAATGTTGGTCAATTGTTGTTTATTGGTGTTTTATAAATGGGTTACAAAGCTACAAAAATTAAGGGGATGGGAACTGGAAGTCACAGCTGTTTTTCAAGTTCTTGAGCCATTTTCTCATGTATATTACCTTTCTCCTCATCTGTGTATTGGAAGGAATAATCTAATTTCTTAATATGCACTCTCAATTGCTGAATGCTTCCTGTATTTCTAAAGTATAGCCCTGTTATTTAGTCTTCTAAAAGTGGACTTATTGTTTGTCTATGAAAAGAACTATACTGTGTATTGTAAATTGTGATTGTAAGCTATGCCAGTACATCTTTGGATGTGAATACATTTATTCCAGAAAACAGTACTTGTCTTTTCCCACTTTGAGCTGCTGCCACCTTCTGCTGTACTGGGAAGGGAGTTGTGCTTAGCATTCCCACAGCCTGGCTCTCCAGGTGTGTAACCTGACCACAGCCCAGTGGCCAGGTTTATTTCTTGATAGTGGAAAAGCCAATTGACCTTTGTTACTACAATGGTTATTTTCTTGGGTTTTCCAAACAGAATGTGTAAAACAAGTGAGGAGAAATAGTAAGATTTTCTGTATTTTCAGCAAAAATTCTTTCATAATTGAACTGTACAATTAGAGTTGCAGGTACTGATCCTGCTTTTACCTCCTTTCCTGATCTGCAGCCAGAGACACCATCTAACGCTTTTCCTACATTTTGCAAGGATTGGTTAGTACATTGAATGTTAACTATTTAATTGCACTGTGTTTTATTTGTGATACAATTCTAACAAAAGGCTCCAATTTATTTTTTTTACTCAAAAGTAATGGGGCAAAACAGCTATTAAAAGACATTATCCAGCTCCAGTGGCTTAAAAAATTAGTTTTTCTCCAACATATTACAAGGTGATTGTGAAATACAAGTATGCAGGTTCCCATATTAGGAATGGACATATGCACATGCTTATTTTTAATTTGCCTTTCTGTTTCAGCACATTCTTTACCAAAGGAGAAAATTCAAAACATGTGCATTGTGAGCAACTGGACAGTGTTCTTACAGCATTTTTAGTTAAGCTAAACAGGATACATTCATGCCAAAAGACTGTAGTAATCTTATTTGGATGCAATTTTAGTTGATTATCATAAAGTATCTTCTTAAGTTTCAATCTCAATATTGCTTATTCAAACATTTCCAAATATTACGTTCTCTGGCACCTGTATTAAAGCCATCATGCTTAATTTCTCTCTATTTTTTTCTTAAAATTAAGCATTTTAGAAATGCTGCAGAAGGGGACTGAGAACAATTCATTAATTTGGAGCATAAACTTTACAAGTGTTGCTTATCCATTTTTTAAATATCTAGTGCTGCTGTTCTAACTTTTATTCAGACCTTTTCTAATCTCAGTGATTTCTGAAAATATTTAACCTGTAATAAGTTTAAAGATATAGATCTGGAATCTTGATGGGAAATAGCAACTCCCATTGTATAAAAAAGAGAGTGTATTCAGCAAATGAAACAGTTTGACCAATGCCTGAATAGGAATGAATATTTTTTGATAAATGAGCCAGGGTTTTTTGGATGTGCTGTCTCAATTTATAGACAATACAACCTAAAGATAGAAAAACTGGGAGGACAGATCAAAGAAACAGAATATACAAGTAAAATTATTAGAATAATCATTGGCATCTACCTGTTATTAAACATAATTATGTATTTTTACCATTATTTTACATTGAAAAAATACTAGTTTTTAAAATAAAATCATTGCTTTCCTTCATTACATTTTTTTTCTGTTTGCTTCTTAACAAGGATTTCCAGTATTAGAAAGCACTTGGCAACAGTTGGTAGTGCAGAGATTAAATTTTCATCCTAATTTCCACTAATTTGTGTTCAAAAGCTGGTTAGTGTAGATACTGTAAGTATAGCAAGCATTGTTGGAGGTTAGTCTATTCTAATCTGTTGTAAAAGGTCCTAGAAAGCTTCGTTTGTTCAGTAACCTTAAAACTGCAAGATACTTCACTACACTGAGATACTGTTTATCACAGAATCACAGAATCCTAGGGGTTGGAAGGGACCTCGAAGGATCATCTAGTCCAAACCCCCTGCCAGAGCAGGGTCACCTAGAGTCCATCACACAGGAACGCATCCAGGCGGGGTTTGAATGTCTCCAGCGAAGGAGACTCCACAACCTCTCTGGGCAGCCTGTTCCAGTGCTCCGTCACTCGCACAGTGAAAAAGTTTTTCCTGATATTCACATGGAACCTCCTATGCTCCAGTTTGCATCCATTGCCCCTTGTCCTATCATTGGTCGTCACTGTAAAAAGCTTGGCTCTATCGTCCTGACCCTCCCCCTTTACATATTTGTAAACATGGATGAGGTCACCCCTCAGTCTCCTTTTCTCCAAGCTAAAGAGACCCAGCTCCCTCAGCCTTTCCTCATAAGGGAGATGTTCCACTCCCTTAATCATCTTTGTGGCTCTGCGCTGGACTCTCTCAAGCAGTTCCCTGTCCTTCTTGAACTGTGGGGCCCAGAACTGGACACAATACTCCAGATGTGGCCTCACTAGGGCAGAATAGAGGGGGAGGGCAGAATAGAGGGGGAATAGAGGCAGAATAGAGGGTTTATGGTAAATAATTTGCTCTGTGCAACATTAGCAGCATTGCTGATCCACAGATTTGATCTTATTTTATAATTCAGATACACCTGGATACTTTTTCATAACATGCTGCTCACCTTTCATGAAAGCAAATGTTAAGTAATCAGCTCAAGGAAATAAATCCAATAAATCTGGTATAAATTAAAATGCTTTTTCATAGTTTCATGATTATTGAACAGATACGAGATCAATTTTCAAATTCATATTGCAATCAGAAAGGCCAAATAATTTCTAAATGGGATGCTATTCAAGGCTTTACAGTAGTAAAGAGCAATGTAAACTCTTTGAGTATTCTGTGTATTGTATTTCCTTGCTTTATTTTGTATTGCTTTAGAATGAAAGCTACCAGATATATTTTGATGCATTTATGCAAAATGAAGTTTGTAATCAGCTGAAATAACATCAGACTAGGTAACAGTAAAAATATTATGTTAAAATATTTCTGTGTATAGCTCTGAAATGATGATCCACTCTATATGTTCTTTTGGGAAACAGTTCTGCGTATTTTCTTTCTCACTGCTTGAACTATTACCACATTGATGGATTGTCTTCACTGGAGTCGTTACCTCCATGTGTTTTGTCAAGGCAAGAAGTTTGTTTCCATGTCTTCTAGGATACTTTCAGGCTTATGAAAAGTCCTAATTCTAAGTTCTGAAGTTCATGGGGAAAATCAAAGTATGAATGGTGATAATTCTTTTTGTTTTATCACTTTAGACTTGAGAAAAGACTATGTGTGGTGGATGAGTAGCTGCCTTTCAGATGGAAAGTTCAGGTGATATGCATGTTGTAAGCCTTAAGCTTTGAAATGTTTTGTCATGATGCTTCTAGTGAGGCACTGTCAGCTGCAGTCATTCCCTTAAGTGGTGAAACTGGAGCTGTTCATGGTGAAAGTTGTTCCAAATTATGATTAAAGCTGGAAGCTTGTGACCTTGAATGATCTTTTTTTATAATTGTACTTCTAAGTCCTTGTTTTTAATCATCTGTTATTCAACATCTGAACGTGCATTTAAAGCTGTACTGCATTCAGTTGCTCTAAAGTCAAGCTCTTTATTTTTTTTTATTTCCTTAAGGAAGCATGCATATAAATTATTACTGAATTTACATGAGACAATATTTCTCTTATGTCTGTTTGTGGCAGGCACATCCCCATATTTCTCCATCACACGTTATTTGTGAGTACAGGATTGCTCTATGGGGATCTCTGCAATGCTTTTGACACTTTGAAGTAATCCCTCAATGTTAACATTTCATTTTTCTCCAGGCTTCTGGGATTTGGAGGTCTCCAGGTATTTGTTAGGTGGCTTATGATCTAACCCTGTGCTGTAATCCATTTCCACTGACATGTAGGTGGTGGTTTGGAGCTCTGTTGGTGTTTAATTCCTGTATTTTCTGACTTAGGTGCAGAAGGGCATGCCAGTCCATGTTAAATTTCAAGCCCTGAAATAATGTGAGGTTGTACTTGTCTGAATTTAGCAGATCATGTCTGGAAAGCTTTGTACATGAGGTTAATGAAGTATCATCTTTTCAGATTGGTTTGAACTGACCTTGTATTTAGGCCTTGCTAGGCTCTGTAATCCATTGTCCAGGGGTGGAAGAAAGAGAAGACAAAGCTGGAAGAGATCCAAAACCAATCCAAGTCTCTTCTCAGCTGTAGCATCTATCATAAATTCTTTTTTGGGCTTAGAAGTCTTTGCATGACTTCTATGAAGCGGCCAGAAGAAAAGCTTCAATCTTTAGCTTTTGCAATTGGAAACTTAGGAGGCACGCCTATGTCCTTGCTTATCTTCACTTCAACATTAGCATTATCTTTAGTAACACATGGCGACTCCCTTGTATGCTTTGTTAAGTGTATAGATAAAAGAAATCCTGCAAAATTTTAGCATTGTGTTCCCTATGCTTCAAAGAGATACGATGGTACATTTCTGACACATAGTCTTTATTTGGTAGAAAGTGTATATAGGTTAGATCTAGTGTGGACCATCAAGATTTAATAGTGTGGGGCTTTTTTTTGTATGTGTAAGAGTGGAGGATTTGTTTGGTTTTGGGTTTGTGTTTTGTTGTTTTTGTTTGTTTGGTTTGGTTTCATTTTATTTATTTATAATCTGGATACGTTGCTGTAGCATGTTTTCCATTGCTAACCTGATGGTCAGGGAAAAACCTGTGTAATACGGACCTTCTTTACAGGGGTGTACTGAATTGCACCAATATAGATTCTAGTATTATTTGTCTTTCTAACACTGAAAAAAAATAAAATCTGTTAGAGCAATTAAGAGAGTTAAGAAGTACTTCAGCTACAGTATCTGGCTTTTGGAGTATGTCTACAGATTACAACCAAGACTGTTTTTTATTCTCAGAAATAGGTTTCTTCATTTTATGTTCTCCATTTCACATTCTTTAATTCTGAAAGGGACTTTATCAACCACTTGCTTGTTAGGGGTTACCAGTGAGGACTGGTCCTCTGTGGTTTGTTTTTTAAGGAAGAAAACACAAAGATGGATTTGGTAATATGGTTTGTTTTGTACAAATTCTTTCATTTGCTTAAGTGAGGTGCAAGATTTTCAGCACAATATAATTTAAAAATACATGGAGATTCTGGAAAGCCATCTCTATATTCAGTGGACCTCACGAGTCATCTGTTGAATAGAGCTGCCCCTGTATTTCACTGGGCTACCATGCCTTGCAACCCTTAGCTAAGTGGCAGGATTTGGCCAAATTTTCAAATAATTTTTGAGTATAGTAATAAATTTAGAGGTAATCTTTAATGGGAATGAAACCACTAGTGAAATAAGCTTGTGGAACAGGTAATTGTTGATCTTTCATTGCCTCATTGGTGATTCAAGAAGTCTGCATTAGTTGCTGTTGTCCACTATTCTGGGATCTTTCCTTGATTAGTTCATGGTAAGATGAATGTTGCCCCCACTAAAGAAGCCAGGCAAACTCAAAACTTGGGTGTAGTTAATAGTATGTAAAATATTTGTCGGGGCATTGCATGTATTTCATGTCAGTCTAAATCATTTTTGACAACTCTAAAATTGTATTCGCTACAAGGAGAGAAAATGGTACTATATAAAAACATAACATCGCAGTAGAGTATGAGGAGAGATTATAGCTGCATGGTAAGTCATTTTATTTCTTTGTAAATGAAATTCACTGTACAGTATTTCTTTCTGAACTGTGTTTTCCACTCAAGTTATTTTGTAAGTATTAAATGAAATTCATTGCAGGGTACGTGCTTTCAGAGATTGTAACAGTTCCTATTTGTTTGAAATACACCATGGCTTTCTTAACAGTGAAAGAAAAAGTTCAAAAGACAGTTTTCCACCTCATTGCTTCTTTTCATAACAGTACTCTTACTTCAGCTGCAGGATTTTATTTAATAGAAATTGAAGTGAACCTATGTCAGAATGGAAATATCAAAATCATAGAGGCGCTGTACTTTGCTCTTTGCAAGTACGGGTAAATGGTGTACCACTGTGATAACAGAACTCAGGCAGAAGGTTTATAAGGTTTGAGTAATAGCTGTATTTAAAGTACTGTGAATGTATAGTGCTTTCTCTACATAAATCTTTTCCAGTGTAAGAGTTTTACTTGCTTCTGAAGTAGCAGACTCAAATGTGACAATCCGTCTGACCTTTCACAGGAAATTGGGAAGCCTTGCAAAGGTGAAAATGTCTAGCTCTCCATTCCTAGAGATGACCAAACACTTCTACTTTGTGTTGTTTCTAAGGGAAGTATTTATGTGGCAGGTTTCTGTTTCCTTCCTTATACAACATACTTCAGAGAGTAATAGGATCTTTTAAATTATAATTCAGTTTAGTGTTTTCATTCAGGAGCTAGCTCACATTTCTAAACAGCTTAGAATGCCACTATTGAAATAACTGGTGGGTTGAAGATACAGGCCTTGAGATGCCTACAGGAATTTTTTCAACATTTTGAAGCCACCTGTTCCTGTGCAGAATACAAGGAATTTCAGAGGGAATCAATCATTCCTGAGCCCATCATTCTTATCTGGAAGTACAGAGCAGAGCTTAGAAAGATATTTTAGAAGATACTCAAATTGACTCAAAAGCACTTTAATCTTAGTTTCTGAAAATACTGTGCTCCATTAGAAAACAAAGAAGATGCTTTCACAAAGCATTTATGAAGCTCAGTGAACAGTATTTTGGAAGAAAAGACAAAAGAATCATGAAGGGTTTATTTTTTTCCTGTTTTGTATTTTAAGCAGTTGACAAAAATGAAATAATATTTCCTTTTCCTCTTCCTTTACCTGTTGGGCATCAAGAGTGTCAGACACATGCTGGGGCTTGGGGGCAGCCTCAGACTTCCAGTAACAGGCAGGCATATCTGCCCAGTGGGGTAGTGGGTGGAGGCTGCAGCCTTCTCCCAGGAGTAGAATAACCCTGTTAGACTAGGGTAGCAAGTAAGAAACTCCCTGAGGGTCTCATCTGTGCTGTACAGAGATGGACAAACATGCCAGTTTAACCTTTGTGGCTTTTGTTAGCTGCAGTACCTTTCTAATATTAGTATATTTCTGTAACGGGTTACAAGAGCCTCTGGATTGTTCTCTCCCGTGCTTTTGTTTCTGTGTAATGTGCTGTGTGTGTATACACTGATTAAATTTGTCAGCTATTAAGTCATGGTTTCAGCTCTGAGATATGCTACTAAATTATGGCAGTTTTTTCCTTTTTCTTTTAATGTAGATTTTTGATTATTTGTCTTTTAATCCCCGCAATATTTAGGAGAGATTAGTTTGAGGTGGAATTGTGTCATATTCTTAAATATTATGTTGCTGTAAATAATTATACTATTATAATTTTGTTTTAAAAGAGATAAGAAATCAAAGGCTCTGGGTGTGTATGTGCGTATTTTTATTTTGAAACATCACTCTACTTGAACTAGTTTACAGTGGGGAACAATTAGAGAAAATTTTTTGCATCACAGAACCTGTATTTCTCACAGAATTAAGCTCTGCCTTTGACAGATCCCAGAGAAACTCACATTGTAGTCTTGTAGTCTGGAATTCCTTGTGTGTATATATCATAAAGTTAATGTAATACTTTTTTACCTTTCTTCTCCATGTGATATTATTACAGTGATTGATGGAAACAGTGATGGATTTTATTCCTGGAAAAGCACAGTATTAACATGCTATCTGATATGTCATTTAAATGTAGAGGTCTGTCCTTCTTGACTGTGAGACTTTTCTTCATTCTTCAGAGTAGTTTCCAGAAACTCGATGCATCCATTTAATTCTCTTCAGGTGCAGCCAAATGTTACTCAGGTTTTTGGGAAGTGGAGATGAAGTGACTGGGTGACTGGATGACCACAGGTTTCATCTTTGATTCTCTGGGGATTTAATTGCTTCTCTGAAAATTTACTTTCATCTGACAAACAATTTCTAACAAACTTATGTAATAGATTTCACTTTTCCTGCAATGGGTAAAATGTAAGAAGCAGTAGTAGGTAATTTTACCAGCACTGGTAATATTATTTTTTTTCAGATTGTTCAGTATGCAAACTTAACATCTCCTAGACCCTAAAATAGTGTTTGAGCAGAGCACTGAACCTTCAAAACCTACTGAGTACACTTTTCTTTCTTTTAATGGTATTTGCCATCTGGTTTGAGTGGTGTGTTGGTAGTGTTGTGCCAGTTAAGCCTCCCTCCACTTCCTCTTTTTCTCTTTTCCTTTTGCCCCTTTGCCTATAAATGTATTGAAATTTAGAAGTAAAAATCTCTGGAAATATAATATTTGCACAGCAATTACTTTTGAATAAGTGATGTGTGAGGGTTACGGTGTTCGACTCAGTCTCATAGTCTGTTTTTCTTGCATTTATCTCTTGCTCTACATTAGATATTCTGAAAATCAATTGCACCTGTCTGTTCCTTGGGGAGATTCTAGTTTCAGAATTAGCCTCTTTATCCTCATGTATGAAACAATTTTTAAGTTGACTTAAACAACTCTCACCAAACAGAACTTCTTCTTCAGATACTCTGTTGATTCTGCTGGGGAAATAGAGTTTATAGTTTATTATATGTAGCAGTCTGTACAAAACTATATGTAGAAAATACGGTGTGACTACGGCCTAAGCTTTTCAAGTTGGTCATAGGAGAGCTGGAAAGAAGCCAACAACTTCAGTCCCAGGTCAGACTGTTGCCTTCAATTCCCTTGTCATTGCAGCTTGGCATTTATGATTAATGGGCTTTTTCAAATACATAGCNTGGTATCCTTCTGCATTCAGCCACATCTGTAAACAATTTTTGTTGTAATTTCTTTAGGGACCTCAACCCCATTTGATCATTCTAATGTTCAAGCACTAAATGACTGTCTCTTAACATATATTGTAGTTACTTCAGATCTAGTTTTAAGTCACATGAGTAGCCAAAGAGTGCCAAATACCTGCTGATATAAATAAAAGACACCTTAAAGTCCCTGATGAGATCAGAACTCTATTGGAATTCCCAGTCTGTGAGAAATTCCTAATGTTTTTTTCTGAAGTAGTATTGCATGTATCCAAAGGTTACTTTTATCAGTCTTTGATGTGCACCCAGATTCTATTTTTGTATCTGGAATTTCTTGTAATTGCATTTAGTTAGACAAATCACAAAACTTTTTGCATGCGAAAAAAAATCAGTATTATTCTTAAGTAATTATCCAAATGATTACAATATTAGATAACTCTTCTTCTAACACCAGTCCTATTACAATTCAATGTTACTTTATAATACTACAAGAGCACTTAGTCATTCTTAGTTTTTGTTTCTAACATGAATTTAACTTTTGAATACAGCGTTCTTAATCATATTTTTGTTTTTTTTTTCCTAATTCTATATAATTTAACAAAGTACACATCATGATTATTCTTTTTAACCAATGCTACACATTTTTTATTCTGGTGGAAGAAGGATGGGGTTTTTTGTTATATTTTTGTTTCTTTTTTTTTTTCCTTAGACAAACATTTATTACACCCTGATGTACCTTTGTAATGCTCATCTATTTCTTCTTTTGAAAAACATCTTTTAATCTAACATCAGGAAGCTCAGAGCAGCCTCTGAGCTCTTGAAAAGCATGACTTTCTATTTACAAAAGCATATTATGAATAAGCTTTTTCTTTATGAAGGGAACAAAAGGAAAAAATAATTAGGAAAAAATATTCTTCAAACTTGCAAATGTTATGCATGGAAGACTTCTGGTATATTTTCCTTTTTGTTGGTTAGCAAGGCTAGTTACAACAATAAGAATAAAAAGACTATTCTTCATCAAAAAGGCTTTTTTTTGCTTTTTTGGTGGTGTACTCATAGTATTACTTGAAATGGCAGAATAAAGAGCACAATGTTCCTCCTCTGTAGAGCTCCATTCTCTTTCTTTAACAAGATTAATGACAGATATGGTATCAGTTAAGTAATTAAGGTTTCTTTCAGAAGGGTGTAGAAGAAAAACAAAATGGAGAACATCTTAGAAAGATAATTCCATATTTAATTTGGAAAAAAATTTACATCAGTGAATGGCATCAAATCAGATGCTGATATAATACGCCAACAGAATTAAGTTGCTGATGTACTTTTTCTGAAGTATATTTTTACTGATTTTTTTTACTAAATTAGGCTAATGAAGCAGTATGTATATGCTTAATTTATGTGCAACACAATGCACATGTGGTGCAATGGTATGTATACCATTATGTATACCATAAAGTAAGACTGATTAATTTTATAAGACAATACAATATATGTTTCAGTCATGAACACCATATTCTGCGTGAATTTAACCTCTGCTTTTCAGATACTCAACCTGGTATGTCTTTATAGTGGAGTTACTGATTCTTTTCAAAAGATCTTTATTTCCACCTGTGTCAGAGGGAAATTGAAAAAAGTTTTTCTGTAGAAAATCCTATGTTCATTTGATGGAAGAAATTAACACGATCAACTTCTAAAACATTAATCTTGACTGGTTTTGTCTATGTTACCAAATATTTTCTCTTGAAAATATTAATTGTTTAATATGTATATTTTGAAAAGGACATGAGCCAGGAAATAAGCATATTTTGGGATTTAAGATCTTGGGTAAAGAATGCTGCTTTTTTAATCCAGGGCTGTGTTATGTTGTGTAGCCTTCACTTTGAGGGCCTGAGTATGAAATACTGAACAATTCCTGCATATTTATAGCCACTGTCAACTTTTTTTCAGATTAGTGACTGATACTTGGTTACTTCAGAGAAGTTGAAAAAAGAATCCAAGAAGTATCTTGTATGGAAAATTTTCTATCTTCAAGAACAGGTCATATGAAGAAGTGTGTGTTGGATTGGTCTATTATATTTATGATTTAGATAATAATTTTCATATGACAAACATAGACCGAAGAATGCATAGGAAGAAAAAAATTCTAAAACTCAATGGGGCAGGACTTCATAAGTTAAATTAGATATTTTAAAAACAACCTATAGAAGCAAGAATGCACCTGTAAAAGACAGTGGACAGGAAGCCAATTTTGTGTACGTCTTCTAGTCTGTCTAGCTGCATTGAGATTTCTCTATTACATTTTTTTTTCCTAGTTTTCATGCAAAGAAAGATTGGGGTGAGGTAGGTTTGGGGACAGAAGGAGAATTTAGAAGCCTTTTTTTGATCGTTTTGGAGTAAATTTTCTTAGGAATAAGTCTGGAAACATTTGTGTCAAAGCTCTAATAGACATAGTACCTTTTCACATCTTTGTATGAACACAAAATTTATTTTTCAGCATTCCTCTGAATTTTTCATTGTTCTATCAGATAAAATAAAATCTCTATGCAATGGAATTCCCCATGCAATAGAGACAATCAGTGAGCAATTAAATGCACAAATGATATCTTGGGTTATTCATTATTTTCCATAGTCGGGTCCCAACCAGAAAATCACAATAGAAAAAGCTCTCACTGTTTTCTGGCTCTATTGGCATTCCCTGTTTTTCACTAATTCTGTAATTCTTCCCACATAACTTTAGTACCTCCAATCCTTTTTTTCTTTAAAAAAAAAAATTATCTTGAAGTATATATTACTTTTAAAATTGTAATTTTGTCCTACAGGATCCTATTTTTTCAAACGTACAGGTTATATGGGTTTATACTGTTACAGATTGGAAGTCAGATCTTTCCTGATATTTGCACTCTACCGAAGTTCAATTTGCTTTTGGCCTTGTATATCCACAGTCTGTCACTGTTTTCTGGATTTTTCTTCCCTGCACTTTCTATCATACAGAATAATTTTTCTTTCCATTTGAACTTCAGCTCCTCATAAATCTTATGAACAGACTTTTTTTTTTGCCTTTTGTTATTTTATTTCCCTCTTGTTACTTATTAATTTTGTGTCACTTGAAATAACTCTGATTAGCTTTCCTGGGTTAAAAATACTGTGTTAAAGAGACTGGTGTATGTATTTATGTGTCCTATGCCAATCAGCATATTCAGCATAGAAGCCTCTGCCTTGACTATTCTGTACAGCTACAGGTACATAAGATGATGTCTGTGGGTATTTAGCTTTCCCATTTTGTTTTCCATCCTTGCTTACACTAATGGTGAAAGCACTTCGAATTCAATGCTAGAAATAACATCAAAATGCATTTGCATTGTCAGATCAAATAAGGAGCTGATTAAATGTGCAGCCCATCTTCCTGTAATCAAATGACTACTGAAGCAAGGCTCAATACTGTCTGTTGTCTGAGAAAAGCAAGATGACACTATTTGAGAGGAATTTAAATGTGAGATCAAAGCTAAGAAACAAAGAACAGGGGATACATATAAGTAATTTTATTTTCTTTTGATAAAAATAACATTGAGGTTATTGAACACACTAAAAAGAAAAGTTGCCAACATGTTTCCATATTGTATTGAAAGGAATGAAGAAGAGAAATGTACTGAAAGAGAAATGTACTGGATGAAGAAGAGAAATGTTTACATCACTTAAGATCAGAAAGTCTGTCAAGCTCTAATTTCATAAAATAAAGAAATCTTGAAATAAGTTCTTAAAGATACTTGCCCAATTTTAAAGCTTTTTTTCTTTGTATAATTGTGATTTCACTATACAGAAAAATGAAATGTACATATTTCTTCTGTTAAGGAGTGTTTAGAATCCAACAGGAAACTATTTGTTTAAAAGGATTAGACTGACTCTGTGATTTGGTTCCAAAGTTACTAAAAAAATTCCCAATGGAAAATGTTTGTCAGTATTGTGAAAGACACAGTATCAATATGAAAGTCTTATTATTTTATTCATGTGGACTACAGTAAGATCAATAGAAGAAAGATTTTTACCAACTTCAGAAAATCATTGCCATATTTTTTTCTTAATTTTGATTGATTTCGTGACTAGAAGAGTTCATGTGACAGTGTCACAGACAACAGTTTCCTGGAATCTGTTTCCATTTCAGGTTCCAGTACCTGTGTTAATGTAGATAATTTTCTTCAGGAAAAATTCCAGTACGTTGAAAAATTTCAAGTAATTTATTGTGATTTTGATAAGTTATTTCAGGGATCATTTATATTTATTGTGACGAGAATCTTATCTCTTTAGTCTGAATGTGTCTTACTTTACTGGTTTTTTTTGGTGTTTCGGTCCCCTGTCCTGCTCCCCCTCCCCATGCTTATATCTTTGCCTGCTAAAGTACAGTAACTTCTACTAACTTACACATGTAAGGAAGCTATTTAGAATTCATAGTCTGTGATCATGTCATAATTTAGCTCTCTCTGAGATATATTAAGTCCTTTAGATTTTAGCATAAGATTTATTTTTCAGTCCTTCAGCTGTTCTCCTGCCCGTCCCCTAAATCTTTTCCAATCCACACATTTGTTGAATTCTGGACTCCAGAATGTAACAGTGCATAGCTAGGCATTATTCTAGTGTCTAATATTAATATAACAGGACTTTTGTACCCTTGTTTCATGTTTGCTAGACATATCTAGGGGTCTTCAGTGTAACTCTCAGGTTATCAAATATGACTTTTGGGGAGACGCTATTTTGAGGAGATAACCCTAACCATTATAAGCACAATTCAGTTCTTTTTTAATTCTATGATTTTCATGAATGTCTGTAATAAAGGTCGTGTTGTTGTCTTGTGTCCATTTGTCCTACATGCTTGTCACCTTTCTGTTTGTTCTGAGATAGTCTATTGGAGACAGCAAATGGGTTTTTTTTACAACTCTCAGTTCACTGTTTCAGGTTTATGCTGAAAAAACTGTTAATTCCACCTTCTCCTGCTTATTATCTAACTTTTTACCATTGCTTTATAGAAAAAAACCTCAAACCCTAAGGTGTTTCTTTAATTTGTGTCACTTTGTGCTCTGTCTATTTTGAAATCTTATTATGACTGCTTATTTGTTGACCCTTCCTATCGTCCCCTTTCAATATTAGCTTGCTCTCACGGTGCTGCAGCTCTGCAGCATGCCATCACGATGCAGCTTTCCTTGTCTGGTAGTTTCTGTGACCTGGGCAGTGTGACTTGAGCATTTTCTGGTAAAGACCAAGGCAAAAAAGTCATAGAGTACCTCAGAGCCTTCTCCATATCCCGGGTCACAAGGTCTCCTGTTTCCTGCCAGAGAAGGCCCACATTTTACCTAGTCTTTTGTCACCAGCATACCTATAGAAGCTCTTCTTGTTGCCCTTGATGTCCCTGGCCAGATTTAACTCTATCAGGGCTTTAGCTTTCTTGACCTGATCCCTGGCTGCTCGGACAATTTCTCTATATTCCTCCC
Organism: Aegotheles bennettii; assembly: GCA_013398125.1. Taxonomy (NCBI): domain Eukaryota; kingdom Metazoa; phylum Chordata; class Aves; order Caprimulgiformes; family Aegothelidae; genus Aegotheles; species Aegotheles bennettii. The sequence goes on from VZRW01002837.1 coordinate 29,294, forward strand.
AGGCTACCTGTCCTTGCTTCTACCCTCTGTAGGCTTCCCTTTTATGTCTTGAATTTGTCCAGGAGCTCCTTGTTCATCCATGCAGGCCTCCTGGTGGTTTTGCCTGACGACTTCTTCATTGGGATGCAGCACTCCTGAGCTTGGAGGAGGTGACCCTTGAATATTAACCAGGTTTCTTGGGCCCCTTTTCCCTCCAGGGCTTTTTCCCCTGGTACCCATCAAGGAGGTCCCTGCTTTTAATGATCTGATTGAAGTGGGTTAAAGACGAATCAATAATGCTTTGTGTGGCATAAATTTCTAAGGAAGAACTAAAAGATTGAAGGGGAAAAAAGAGGAATTGAATGTTGAAATTAAACTTTGCTTTTGAAACAATGGTGATTATTTGTCCTAGTTGGAATGCCATGTTTAGTTTAGGAGCAGCCTAGAGGCTTTGCTTTCTGTCCTTGTAGTTTCTGTTGATTTCTCACAGTAGTTCTTCTGTATTTCATAACCCTCATTTAGCAAGGTCTAAACCTATTTCCCTGTGGGGTAGGTAAATATCATATTTTACAGATGAGGCAGAAGAAAATGAGAGGAGTCTTGTCAGGACAGAGCAATTCTCTGCTCCATTTATCTCCTGTTCCTAAATGGTCTTGGATAGACTTGGTTGTGTGCACAATAAAACAGTCCAGAGATTAGTGGAAATTGCAGTAGAGATTTTATGTCATCGAAGCACACAAACCTGACTTTATGCTTTTTGGGTTATGACTAACCTACTAAGTTGCTGTACTTAGAAAAATTGCTTTGTATCTGTTCTTGGTGTGTCAGCCTTAATCAAAACTCATTTTGGCATTATGGAATAATTTAGGGATGGGAGACTTACAAACCAGGGTTGGAGTTACCACGTGGGTGCCTATGTCACATACAGCTGCCATATAGCTATACTTTTTTTTCTTTGTATATTATTGCATAGCACTTTAACATGTACAAATGTGTGTCGTGTCAAAAAACCTTGAGGCCTGTTGCTTTCAACAGAGAAAAGACTATCTGAGGTATAATGGACTGGATTTTAGTTTGTCAGCTGTTAAATGCTCAAGTTTCTTACTTTTTTGCCCGAATTTGGGATTAATATACATAATTCTCCAGTTTGTATGTGCATCAAATTTGAGGATGTTAACACAATATTAGTTTACCTTGCTCTGAAAGTTTAAAATTAAATTTAGTTTTGTTTTTTTTTAAATGTTGCTAGAAGTGATTCATTGTCGTTTGATTATTGGAAGCTGGAGGAACACAAAACACTGTTAGATGAATAATGTGTTATTACTGTTTCCTAAATCTGATGCATTTCACAGACTTAAAAGAAAAATGCCTTTATCCTATGAAAGTAGAAAAAAAACAAGAGAGAAGGAAGAAAAGACAATGACCATTGCAGAAAGAGTGTTTAACTGTTCTGTTACAAGTGACAAATTATTTTATAAGGAAAACTAAAGAAAATGCTTTAAAAGACCTGATAAAATGGGAATGACATAATTTGTACTGAAAATGGATTCAAATTAATGCTAAAAAGTCCCCTGATATGCTTAAGGATAAACTGTTGAAGATCTGACTTTTTGAAGCCATTTATTTCTCCTGATATTTTCTTTTTCTTTTAATGTTTTCTGGAGTGAACTTAGCCTTTTGAAAAAGTTGGAAGTAGAGGGAATATTATGGTTTCATTCTTTAGTATAGTAACTTCTTTTACTTTTCTGAAGCACAGTTCTTAAATCAGCATGCGTGCTAACAATTGCGCTGTACTAAAAGCACTATCACAGTGCCTTAAATAGTATTACATTTCATATTATGAATTAAAAATATTTATCTGTCTGTATTGTATAAATATAGTAACATTTTTTTCTTATACACAAAATAATTCCACTTATTTGAAGAATTATTGCTTTAATATTTTTAAGTGGATTTAGACTAGCTTATTGCCACTACTCTTGCAGCACTGTCCTTTGTCTTTACCTGCAAACTTACTTCTTATGTGCTTCTAGATCTTTGCCTCTAAGATAGCTATAATGGGTCAGCTGTATTCCTGAATGATAGCAGATGAATGGTTTCTGCTAGCAACATGCAGGAAGCATGCTTTTTAAAAGCTACTATTAAACAGCTTTACCTGAAAAGTGTAAGCAAACCGACTGAGCCTTGTTAGTGGCAGTGATTTGGATGAAGCTGAGGGATGAAAAACAACACAGTAAAAGTGACGCAGGTTGATGCTAAATGGGTATAAAGTAATTGTATATATTCGTAAAATTTTAATGTGCAAATTGTCAATTGATGTTTAAAAAATAAAGAAATCTTTTTTTAGAGAGTAATCTGTGAAATCACAAGTAATTTGTGAAATTTTCATTAAATGCCCATGCTTTGGACAAAAACAATGACATGAACTGTCAATGAAACTGCTATAAAAGACATTACTCTTTCTATGTGATGCAGGAAAACGTGGTGCAGTGCTGCATTCAGAAATGTTTAATTAATGGAGCTAAATTAATTAATCCTTCTTTACTGAGACTGCATTTGAAATGCATTTATTGAATGAAGGAATGATGACAAACTGGTTCAAAAATTGTTTGTGTGAATGACAAGAAGGATTTTTCTAGCTGACCTGTGTGTTGGGTTCTATGCACACTGAGGTCAAAGATGTCACTGTAGAAAGGTAGTTGTATAACTGGAATGGAAAGGGTTGTTATTCAAGAAGATCTGGTAGGATTACTGTAATTTGAAAAAGAAGTTATAGCTCTGTAAGAATAATGTTTGGCCTAGAGGACTGTGTATATACAGACAGTGAACAAATGAAATACACAACTTTTTCTGAAGTGTTTGAGCAGTCTATCCACAAAAGTTTATGAAATAAATTTACCATTGTGGTACCTATGCCAAACTCAAGCTCTGACAGACTGCTTTGCTGGAAAGGAAAGAGCAGCATATCTCCATCTTCAGATATGACTATGAATTCCAGGCATTTGATGAAAGCAATGCAGCTCTCACTATCATACACGTGTCAGTGATGTGTGTGTTGTATTGATTGCTGATGATCTTGAATTTTATGTAAAATTGTTCTATAATTTAAAAGAACGTATTCAATAGTACCAATTCTATGTGATAAACACATAGGAAATCTTCATTTTTTTCATTCACTTTTGAACTGGTTATCTTATGCTGCAGGTAATCTTTGTAATTTCAGAGTCACTTAGGTTTTCTGAGGTACTGGTTATACACATAAAATAGCATGTTAGGAATTAACTCAAGATTATTATGACAAAAGAGTTTATATAAGGGAAGATTTAGCAAACTGAATCATCAGCTCAGTCCATTAATAGAAAGGAAAATGTTTCATCACAAATTTTAAAACTGCAGGTGATGATAATCATCTCTTTGCCATAATATAGTTTTCACTATCCTAAGAATAAATCATGTCCCTTTTCTTTCACTGAATATAATAAACTGAGTTCTCATTCACATGTGCAAAATGAGTGTGCAAATGAGAGAACTGCACACAGCAATGCTGGATCAAGTCTTGACTTCTTTACTGAGAATAGCATGGATCAAGCTCCAAATTACACATTGTACAAGTAGTTGTAGTTACTTTTCTGTTTGCTACCATGTTCAGACAGTTCCTGATGGTAGTTTCTAATCTGTATTAAAGGACAGGGAACTGCACCATTACTTCCAGCAAATCTTCTGTCTCTCTCAGTTGTCCCCTGTCTCACTTCTTCTTCCTTGACTCCTTATCATAGAGTCACAGAATGGTTTGGTTTCATTTTTAGTCTTTTTTTTACCTACCCTGAGGATTCAAGTCCTCATTCAGAGACAGAATATACTGTATTTTAAATTGATGGCTATTCTGTTGTTTCAAGAACAACAACAAGGTACTTGCAAGTGTAAGAGAATGACTGTGGAACACAGGCCCTTCCTCAGGTCCAAGAAAAGTGCCAAATTTCAAAGCAAATTACAAATGTGCAAACAAGTGCTTTAGATGGCTATGCATCAGATCATCTCAAAGAAAATGCAGCTGTCACCTATGGAGGGGATAGAATTTTGATGAGAGGAAGAGATAGAAAGAAGGGGTATAAGGGCTATTTATCAGAGAAAAAGAAGACAGATTATATGAGGTTAATAGAGAAGAGGAAGGTTGAGTTATGTCATAACAGCAGTCCCTCTATGGAGTCTATGGTGTTTGGTATCCAATACTTATCATTTGTTGTTTCTAGCTTAATTTTTGGAAGGAATTCTAATCTTTTAGAGGATTTTTAGAGAGAGAGAGCGAGAGATACCAAAGAAGCAATTGGTCTATAAAAATATACTCCCATGTGTTATCTGATGTTTTTAGGTTTTATTGATTATCTGACTTAGTTCATTCTGGTTTGTGGAATTTGTGTTTAGCTTGTTTGCTTAGCTATGGGTTAGCACTGGATTAAGTCTACTTCATTTCAGGAAATGCAAGACTAAAATCTTGTGTGTTTGGTTATTCTGTTTTGTGGAGTGTTTGTCATAATTTTTTGGAAGTGTATTAGCATATTTACATTTCCCCCTTAATCACAATCAGATTCATTTGGTGCTTACTAGATTTTGGGGTATTTACATCTAATGATGAGTTTAGTTAAGCTTGGGAGCATTTGAAGGCTCAGGAATAATCTGATACAATTTTTTTCTGCTAGTGTAGATCATAATGTTTTAATGATTTGTTGTATAAATGTCTTGGCAGGGCAGTATGTAACAACTGGTATTACATGATTTGTATTTTGGTTTTGTATTAAAGAAAATAATTTCATGTTAATGGATTTTTTTAAAATAAATCAATGTAATTCTTAGATTAATGTCCTTCTTGAATAAAGGTCCATTTGGGTGGGTCTCACAGGTGTTCTTTCCAGGGCAAACTGGTGATATGAGAGCACCTAGATGTGTGTTGAAGATTGTTTGAGACCAAGTTTGGATGGTGACTGCTTCAATGGAATAAGTTGTGTTTGTGGGTTTTCTGTATGTGACAGTTTTTAAAGACACTTTGGATGGACATTACAGTGTCTAGGAAAATTATGTTGATATAGGCATATTCCAGAGTTAGCCTGATGGAAGTATAATACTTAGTTCATGGTGGAAATCAATACAGGTTTCTGGTGCAAGTGGTGATAACATATGTCCCCCGGAGGTTTATGGAGGTCTTGGTGATGCAGTTATTTTAAATCTCTTCTTCAGCATGTCTCATGAGAAAAGCAGTATATTTTGGGATCATATAAGTCTATTATGTATTTGTTCTTAAATCTTATTTCTTCAATATTGTTGTGAGTTAAGCAGAAATGAGTATCTCAGGACAGTACTGCAACCAATTTGTCTTGCTCTCATGAGTACTCCTGGTAAGTCATGATGCCATCATGAGCTGGGATGCTGGCACACAGACTGGTGGTGGCATTCTTGCTGCCCTGAAGGATGGAAAGATGGATTATGTTGCATAATATTTCAGTAGAACTTGGAGGCATCTTGGAGAAAATTTGCTGTTTGGATTATGACATAATATTTTTAAGGATGGTTTTGATGATCTGTTTAGTTCTTATAAAGGTTCCCATAGTTACATATTAGTTGGCCTGTCAGGCTTCTCATCCTTCTTGGTTTGTATAGCATGTGTAATATCCCTGTGGTGGGAGGAGAAGAAAGATGTGGTGGTGGTGGTGTTTTTTTTTTGTTTGCTTGTTTTTTAATGGAGTTCATCTTGGACTTTATGGAGAAGTGATTTAACTGTGATTGGGAAGTTAAATAATTATGTAGATCTTTCTTCTTTGTATTTAATTGTAGAAACTATCAGAAAGTAGCGTGTTAACCTTGTTAATCTCGTCTTAATGGTTAAGTTGCCATAGCTTGCACTCTGCAGGTTTAACTGCTGGGTTTTGGATGTTAAAACCTGGAGAGATTTCTTTTGGGTGAGAGCGGGAGAAAAGACAAGTGGTTGTGTATTTTGTTGAGCATATCACTGTTGATTTTCTAATGTAAAGGTCCCAGATATGATTGCATTATGTATGGCATGGACAATACGTAATTTTTTTGGGGAGTTGTCATGAGGGGAAGTTCTGTTAAAAGTAGCTTAACTGACGATGGAATGGGTTTTTTTAAAGTTAGTCAGTGAAAAAAATTAATTCCTCCCACATTGATATGATGTTTAGATGTTCCTTGGAGCCATAGGCATTTAGTGATGCTTCTTCTCATGCAGTCATCTTGATGTTGAGATAGTTCTTGTCATTGCCATTGATTTCTGGTGCTGGATGGCTGATACTGAGTAATTCTGATGCTGGCTAAATTGTAGTGTTTCCACAAGTGTTGGGATTGATCCCTGTGAATTTGATCCCTGTGAATGATTTTCTTCTTCCACGTGATCTCTTCTAGAATTAGTTAAGTGAAGGGGATGGTTTCTGACTTTTTTCTGTTTTTTCTTGATATTTGCAGAGTGTCTGGAGTTAGGCCAGATTGGCAGAGGGCTACAGATATAGTACTCTGGGGATGATAGAGTGTTTCTTTCATAAACCAACAAATCCAGTGTCAAAATTTAGCCCTGCATGTTTTTATTTCATGTTGTTTCCAACCTAAATGGCAAATTTTGATGTATTCCATATTTTACTGGCCCAGTTGTAATTGTTGGTGCAAGCTGTAAGCAAGGAAAAGTTTTTTGGTGATATTGTTTGTTAGACTAAGGAATAAAATTTGAGATAATAAAGAAAAATGATGCCAGTTAATCCAATACAGATATCTTTACCTACAAATGGTATAACTAAAACAAAAAACAGCTATACATTCCTGATTCTTCTTGTCTTTAAAGATTCAAGTGGTATGGTTGGGAATATTAAATAACCTTTATTTCTGCACATTTAAGCCATTCATTGAAAGCACAGTGACAAAATTATTTTTAAGTTGACTGCTAATTAATGAAATAACTAATTAAATCGTATGTCCTTAAATGTCCTGTGACATCAGTATCAATTTCTAATCTGCGTAGGTTGAAGTGAGCATAAAAATAGTTGTAATAAGTTTATTAAATCCAGGATGAATCTATAGTTTATTGTTGGCGTGGGAAGAGCGGTCCGGAGTNAAGAAGGTATATAAAAACTGTATCATACTTGTATATTATTTAGATCTCATAAAAGTCTAATAAAATAATACACAGGCATATTGGTGTATGTTTATAATATATTTTTAGTTCCAGATCATATCTTTATTTAGAAAATGGAGCTTATGAAGGGCAATTTTTTGCCTAGATAGTCCATTGAAAACCTTAATGAATTCAATACTATTAATATCTGTTGTTCTGGGTCATCCAGTGATTTTACTTATTTTGAGAAAACTTGAAAAATACCAATGTGAATCTCAAGTAGGAGTCATCCTCCCTATCTAGAGGGACTGAAATATTGAGAACTGCTTTGTTTTCCCTTCTTCATCTTATATCCAGAACTTAAAATTAGTGTTGAAAAAGTAGTTGGTATTGAGCAGCTTGTAGGTTCTAAGCAACTGGAAAGTATAATATTAGTTCCAGGCATAGAGAAACCACAGTCTTTGAAAAACACATCCCTTTAGTAATGTCATGCATGCTATTGTTTGATTTAAACTGCAGCAAGTTAAATAGCTACAGCCTTTCTAATAGTGTCACTGTAGTCAAAAGGTTTTGAGGGAATATGGGATAATTTGATCAATGAAAAGGTCAAATAAGAGGTGCACTGGGGGAAACTTTTTTTTTTTTAAATATCACTTGAATGGAAATTAACACATAATTTTAGAGATTGACTTGAGTGGTATGAGTCTATGAAGTTAAATATGCTAGAATTGCTTCTTACTGATGTAATTTTGATTTATTATGCCCATTAAGAAATTTTTCTAGTTCTTTTTATACCACTGATACTGGAAGCAGTGGTAGAGATAGTTCAAAATTTGACTGAAAGCATTATTGGCAAATGCCCCATTTTTGAGGTGTCACTATGCATTCATAAATTATAAGATTTGACAGTGAAACCATGTTTCTTAAAGTCCTTAAAAAACAGTAGCTACTGAGTTGGCTGTCCTTTGCTAGAGCTAATCTGTAATTCAGGATAAGATTATGTCTGGTATTATTAATTCAACAAGATCCAGAAGCAGCTCAGTGACATTATAATAAATCTGTTAAATACTCTTTTTGTTTAGGAAGTGAAGATAGATAAAAATATATGCTTAAATAAGATGACGAAATTGAGGGTTCTTTGTGTGGCTTGCATTAAAAAAACCCCTTATTATAATTTCACAGAAATAACATTGACATTCAGATCTTCTGATCTTCAGTAATTTTATTTTGTAGGTATCATTCCCCATATTTGAGTGCACTTTTGCAGCTGAATGAGTGTATATCTATATGTAAGTTAAAGAGTGAGAGGTCTCTGTGGTGGGCATGTTGGGAAGATGGATGAACTGGGCCAGTTTCAAACTTCAGAGCACCCCTTTGCTTGACTGATGTTCGCTAGCAATACAATTGGTGTTAATGGTTAGTTCTTACTCATTATCAATCACTAAGTATTCAGACAGATGGTCCTTAACGACCATATCCCACACTAGCTGTGTGTGTGCCACCCCAGGGAGCGGATGCTGTGTCCTCAGTGTTGGTGGCAGTGATCTGCCCTGGTCCCAGTTGCTGAGGCCGAGGGGCCAGGCTCCAGCTCTCTTTGAGGGGAGCTGAAGCCCAAGGACGACCTTTTCCTTCCTCATTTTTCAACCCTCATCATTGTTCAAAAAAAAAAAAAAAGGAAAAAAGGAAAAAAAGAGAAAGGATTTTATTTGCTCCAGGCAGTTCATCTCATCTCATTTTTGGGACTGGGGCTTGTTCTGTCTCCATCAAACAGATTCTCTGCCTGTTACACACCCTTTGTTGCAGGTTTTACTGCTTGCACGTGTTTTTCTATTCCCTGCTTTGTGATGATACTGCAAGTCTCCATCTGACCATTTGTACTTATATGTTGTTTATATACATTTGCTCAGCTATATTAGAAAGCCCTCATATGCTGTTGCTGGCCATCCATGAAATGTTATAGAATACCTACATACCATCACTAGTTTTTATTTTAATGTGCTTGTGTTGGGATTCAACTCCAGCAAATATTAATAGCATCCTGCTTAATTTACTTGCATCTCATAGATGCAGCAAGCCTTTCTTTTGGCTACAGCACACTGAGGTATTTTTGTCTTGGAGAAGGGGCTAAAAATAGTATAGGGGTGAATTTTCTGTTTCTGCTGAATGAGGTTCTCAAGGTACTCAATAGGATATCAGAGAAGTGGGATTTATTTAAAATTATGTATTCAGAGAATGGATTTCGGGGTAGTTGGCTGAAAATCTGGAATAAAAGAAGATATTTCAATTTGTCTTTCCAAAGATACCACAGTGCACTGTCAAACTTTCTGTGTCTATCTCTTCTTCAGTATAGTTTACATGGGCTCTTTTTCTGGGAAGGAAAATAATCACGGCTTCGGAGGACTAAAAAAAAACCGGTATTTAGAATTTTGGCATTTGGGCTTGCCTTCAGCTACTCAAGGCTCTAAATGTATGGGGTTGGCATTAAATTATTTCCTACTTTTCTTTGTGGAATTCTCTATATGTTTCAGTTGATTTACCTAACATTTTTTATTTCAGTGAAATAGATTTTAGACGATCAACATTTAATTGTTGGCAGGAAGGGTCTGGGAAGCTTTTGTTTGGTTGTTTTGGGGGCTTTTTTAAACAGAAAACAAGCACTGAATCCAAGTTGGGATTTTCAGCCATAAAATCTTTTTCTCAGAGATTACGTTGTTCTTTGAAGATTCATATTTTTAGAATAAAAATGTACAATCTTGATATTTTTCCACATTCTTATGTTCATACTTCAACAAAAAATGGAAATTACCAGTCGGAAAATGAGCATAAAATTACATTGTAGCATGAGAATGCACTTCTTTATAAGGAAACAGTAGATTTACAATTATCAAGTTGTTCCTAAGGAAGGATAAATGCATTTTATATAACAAATTGGCATGGGAAATAATGTGATATCGGTTCTCATCTAAGTGCAGAACTTGCCAATTCCCTTCTAGGCTTGAACAAATATTACATGAGTGAGGGCTCTTGTAAAATGTTATGTTTTGAAATAGATTTCATTAAGGATTTCCAGTGATAATTTATTTCTTCCTTTATGCCTATGTCTCTTCTCAGACTAATAATGGAGAGCTTATTTGCATATAAATAGATTTCAGTATTTGCTGAAGCAGAGACCTAATATGTTTCTCTTTTTTCCATGGATGTTGTTAAATAAGATAGAATATTGCCGTGATCAGCAGTCATGAATTGTAATAATTTTCTTGGTCAAAACTTTAGAGTGCATCAACTGCATCAACTGTGACACTTTTGTGAAGAACTCAGAGTTTATATATCAGTTACGGTATCAAAAACATGAAACATCTTTTGCTTCTATAAAGGTGTTTTCCACATTATCTCGGAAATATTTACTGACAGTACCAACATTGATGGTTCTATGGGGGTAACTTCTTAATTAGTACTTTTGTATGTTTTCTTGCCATTTCTAATCTAGTAGTATGTTAATATCTTTATGATGCATTACACTGCAAATGAATATAATTTAGTTGTCTTTTGTTTTTCTGGATTATATTGATCTCTTGGCTATGAACACTTCTCTTTAAATTAGACATATGCATTGAAATGGAACCTTTCATGGTATCAATCTGACATACTACAAAATATATACTACTCAGAACAGCCCTAAGGAGAAGGACTTGGGAGTATTTATTGACGAAAAGCATAACACGAGCTGGCAAAGTGCTCTTACAACCCAGAAAGCCAACCTTACTCTGGGATGCATCAAAAGAAGCAGGTTGAGGGAGGTGATTCTCCCCTTCTACTCCACTCTTGTGAGGCCCCACCTGGAGTACTGTGTCCAGTTCTGAGGTCCCCAGTGTAAGGAGGACATGGACCCGTTGACGTGAATCCAAAGGAGGGTCACAGAGATGATCAGAGGGCTGGAGCACCTCTTCTATGAAGACAGGCTGAGAGAGTTGGGGTTGTTCAGCCTGGAGAAGAGAAGACTCTGGTGAGACCTTCTAGCAGCCTTCCAGTACCTGAAGGGGCCTACGGGAAAGTTGGAGAGGGACTTTTTAAAAGGGCGTGCTGAGATAGGATGAGGTGTAATTATTTTAAACTAGAAGAGGGAAGATTTAGGTTAGACATTAGGAAGAAATTCTTTACTATGAGGGTGGTGAGACACTGTCATGGGTTGCTCAGAGAAGTTGTGGCTGCCCCCTCCCTGGCAGTGTTCAAGACCCTGCTGGCTGGGGCTTTGAGCAACCTGGTCTGGTGGGAGGTGTCCTTGCCCATGGCAGGGGTGTTGAAACAAGGTGATCTTTAAGGTCCTTTCCAACTCAAACCATTCTATGATTCTATGAAAATAAATAAATTTTAGTTATACTCCATTAAGGATATGTGAGTCAGAGGTCACTCTTAAGACTGACTTCTATTTCCTAAATATAATGATCACATAAGATTTGATTAGATCAGTTTATGAACTCTAAAAAACCCTCACAAAATATGCAAGGCTGCATTCCCAATTCAGATGTGTCTTACAGAAATATGAATGAAAGAAACTATTCTGCACCACAGTATTACCCCATACCTACATATAAAGGTAAACTTCAGGCTTATACTTCATACATCACTAGTTATTCAGTAGCTGCTACCTCAAATATCCTGCCTCTAAACTGAGTTCTAGCTGTATAGTTCTTTAAAATACTCTGGGAGAAAGATAAATTGAGTGCTTCAAAAAATTTAGTCAATGCTTCTTGTGCACTAACTGTCTGAGCACACAAACATCTTAATTTTATATATGCAACCATCTGATATAAAGAAAAGAGTGTGAATGTGCTTCTGTATGTGTGCCTGTATGTACAAGACCTAATGGCAAATGTGTTTTTACTGGAGAGTTTTAGTGTGTGTTTGTAAGTTACTTTTTACCAGCAGAGGTCAGTCAGGGTAAAGTGAACAATTGCTTCCTCTTTTAAGGAAAACGTGAGCGTCATAATGTGCTATGAGATGCATACTGAGAAGCATGCATCTTGAGAAGCACACAAGTAACCTTCACTTGCATTTCCTTTTCTTCACATCTTAATTGCTGCATGTATTGAGAATAAAAGATCAAACATATTAAAAATTTGTAGGCTCACAGTGATGCCAGGAAGTAGTCAGCAAAATTTTGGGCTGCAAGGGTACTTATTTTTTTGTATCCTTTATAAATCAACACAATAAATGTGTAATGTTTATTTTATATATTATTTTAACCACAAAGACCTAGCTTTCTATGTGTTCACCTAGTTTCTTGAAGAAAGTCTTACCCATCACAGTCAATTAAAACTTATTTTTTTAAAAAAGTCAGTAAATATTAATTATTATCTGGAATTTATTTAATATTATGTACTTTTTTCCCTGTGTGTGATGACTTTGTAAATGGTGGTCTCTTAATATATTTTCTTGTTATATAGTATTTAATTATATAGCTAACACTTTTAGTTATGAAATACTTAAAAGATATATTTTATTCCTACCACTGCTTTTTGAGAAGAAGTATATATTCCCATGTAATCTGAATACAGTGAACTGTGCAGTGTAACAGAATATAATGTAGCCTGCTGTGACGAAAGGGTACACTGCAGTATCTTTTTTTATTTGATGATGATGTGTAAGCAGAAAATGCCCATCATGCTGTCAAAGCTCAGAGACTGACAGATAATTTTAAACTGAAGTCATTGAAAGGTGATAAAAGTAGAAACTGATGTTGCAGTTGCATTCACGTTTTTTTGTGTTCTTTCTATCTTTAAATCCAGATGCCTGGAGGTTATGTGATTTCTTTGGGACATTCACAAGGGTCCACAGAATTTAAGCTTATACACAATTGCATTGAAAAATTAAATAAGGAGATAAGGAATAACCTAATAAGCTTTTATTGGTATGTATGTCTTTTGTGGTTTTCTATAGCTTGCATCTTTACCCGATGTAAAACAACTTCTGAAAGCCAAAAGAACTATCTGACCTTAGAGGCATCTCCTATTTAAGCTTTGAGGATAAGACACAGGATCTCTGGCAAAGAGCTTACTGCTGGTGAGAGTACTGGCTTTTCCTTTTGTTTGTCCTATTGCCTTTTTAGGTTGTGTTGGTCATATAGTTCAAAATTCCTGAAGTTGTAAGCAATTCTAAAGAATAAATTTTTAATAATCACATAAGTAGATACTTGTACCCCTCTGTATCTGATGAATGTATCTGATATTCAATGAAACAGAAGTGGTGTAGTTCTTGAGCAATTCAGTAGGAAACATCAGATTTCAGTCCCTTTTGAAACCAGACAAATACAAATATATGCATGTATAATACCAATTGTTTAGGCAGTCTAGAGAAAAGTTAAAAAACACAGATCATGTTCTGAGAAGGTTATGGGCTAGGGATGTATTCATACATATGATACTGCAGCTACTGGTAAACTTGCATCTTTTGCATTTTTAAGTAGATAATAGTAAGAATTTTTACATTTTTACTATATAAACTACTCACTGAATGGTACAGTAACTTCTTCATTATCTATAATGTAAAAGTATCTTAATCTTTCTCCAGTACATTTGTTATTGGTGAGTTAATAATATGATTCAGAAACATGCAAATAATTTAAAAATACAAAATCCTAATGTCCTTAATCAGATTAGCCCCACAAAATTCTGATTCATATATATGTGCTGCTCAATTGTATCCATCTACAGTTCCACACACTGAAAGAAGTAAAGCTATAGAAAGCATTTACATGCTCCAGGCACTAAAATTAAAGTAGAAAAATGTTTTATTTTCTTTAAATATTTCCTACGAGAAATTTAAGAGCCTCTTAGGTTCATAAGTCTGTGCTTTTGATTCCCGTCCCCCTCCTCTGTCTGGGTACAGATCCACTATATTGCCATTCCAAACAGTGTTCCAGTGGTGAAGTAGTCAATAAGCTTAACTAGTTTACAGAAATGGTACTGTGGTTTAGTGGATATTGACTTTTGGCTTCTGGAATCTTTATTTCACTGCTTCCAAAATTGTACTGTGTGGTAAAATTATCTTGCTGCTATTCCAGAAAATAGGGTATGAAACCTCTTGCCTACTGCTGTTTAGAAGCCTACACCATAAAAATGTAGATTTATATCTACATTTTCCCACTATTTGTATCTGCATTAATGTGGAGTTTAGCATGCCTTTCCTATGCTTTAATAATTACAACATAATTGTAACTAGAGCCCATAACTATATTTATTTTCACAACCCAAATGGTAAAAGATGAGCTTCGCAGCTCACTTAGAGGATTGACGAGTTGAGGGTCTAGACAAAGACTGTTCTTTCAGTAGCTTGTTCTTATCACATGCCTCCGATCTTCTTAACCTAGGGTATTATCGCATAAACTATGAATGGATCCCTTAGATAAGCATATAAAACTTGTGTGCTTTGCTTTTCTTGTAGACAAAATGTGGAGATTTTTTAAAAGATTTTAGAGCTGTTTCATATTCGTTTTACTTGAAACATTCAGCAGTTTTTCCTGGAATACACTGATCGTTCATAGCTCTGAAAAATTCAATGTAATTTCCTTATTGTAAACAAAATTCAGATCACTCAAGTTCAGTAAAGTTTGGTACAGTCTCTTCTGTATCTGTTCATATGTAATATTTTACTTTGCATATCTCTTCATGTTTTATTAAAATATAGATTAGTTAGTAATGTCTTTGATATTTTGTGTCCTTCTGTTTTTATCCAATACTTCACTGATGGAAGTATTGGAAGAATAATAAACCTCCTGCTTCATAGATGAGGATATATTATCTACATTATACATTCATTTTCCTATTTCTTGCTGCTACATCAGAGTTCGGGGGAAGGAAGATCAGAATGTATCAGAAACATAACTTCTTATAACTCCTCTATGAAATCATGCTTTATTGTATGTTCTCTAATATACCTTTTTATGTCTCAGTATTCATTCACAGTAAATTTTCTCGCATATATAAAGTGTTGTAAAATTATCTACCTACCAGTAATGTAGAGGAACAAGTGAATAATATGTGGATAACAAATTTTTTCCTCATTGCAAAAACAAATTCATGTTTCTGAACTAGTTTGTATTTTAAATCTCTTATTTGAAAAAGCAATAATTCTCCAGATCTCTTCTAATGTAGTAGAATGCTCAGACTATGAAGCTGGAAGAACAGATTTTCATTTTAAATTATCCATTCTCATGTTCTCAGCTGGTTTTGCCCCATAGCATTGGTTGACATTTCATAGAGAGTGAGCTACCATAGGGCTGGAAAGTATATAATTATAAGAATCACCCACTTTTTTTTTTTTTTCCATTTTATACCAATCAAAATGCAGACATACTTTTTATATGTATTTAATTTCCGATGAGAAGTTTCTATCCTTCATTGACCTGTGATTAAAGTGTGGCATTTTAGTAAATAAATGGAAGATACTTTCTACATAATTCATCTCAGAAGTTGTGCTTGAGAGGCTATGCAGGTCTTTGACCTGTATCAGGTGAGTGGCAGCATAAGTAATTGAGAATATATTCTTAGATAAAAACAGTGTAGTAAGGAAAATGCTTAATGTTTTAAAGCAGGTATAACATAACAATAGAAAAAGATGACATCAAGCAGCTTGTTAAATTATTTTTTTTATTACTCAATACAGTGAGAGTGGTTTAAATATAATAAAGTTAATTAATTCATTATAGTTGTATTATAGTATTAAAAGTTATATACATGCTTTGAAAAAGGATTCTTTTTTGTCAAGTACGCTACAAACAAATGCTATGAGCAGAAAACTTGTTAGATATCAAACCACAGATGAGTAATTTTCAAAACTAGTTCACTAGAAAAATGTGTGTTCATGTTCTATGAACTTAGGTAGATCTTGGTCATAAGATGGTGTGTATTTTTCTTTCCATTCAGATTAGCCATGGTCTAGACACACTGTTCCTGATAAATGAGATTCCGATCCTGTTCTAATAGACTTCCTTGTTGATTGAACCCTGTGTGCAGTCATTTTCTGGATAGTGTCTAGGAAAAATACTTGCTTAGTTTTTAACACAGTAGTGCATGGGAGCCCCGATCAAGGCTCTCTTGCACTAGTTGCTGTACAAATACACAGGTAAAGATCACTGAGAACACAAACGTTACACATCTGGGCTTGGGAGCAGATCAGAATAAAAGGGAAAATACATCCACAGTGAAATTCCAGATTGATAGTGGCAAAGTGAAAATTATACGGGGATGATTTCCCATCTAGTGATCCTTATGTAGCCATCTCCCACTTTTATGGTTAAAATGAAATTGACCATAAAGCTCTTGTTCTCCATTAATTAGTCATTGTAAGAAAAAACACCCATTCCACAGTAAGGGTAGAAACAGTCACTTGGTAATGTGGCATGAAGAGTTTTGCATTTAGCTAGGTAACAGTATTTGAATAGGAAAAGAAACATATGACTCAATATCTAGTCAGATGTACTCATAAACATAGTATTTCTCAGAAGCTGGAAGGCAACAAACTTCATGCACTAAATTAAGTGCATGCAGTGAAAAGAACCTGTGAAAAGGGCTATTGTATAGCTACCAGATGAGGAGAAGCTAAGGCACATTTTTACAACTCATGTTTTGAAGTGAACGTTATCAGTCTCATCCATAAAATTAATAAGCCTCAGTTTGGCATTTTTCTCCTTGCTTCCCTTTTCTGTTGGTCATACCAAGCCCATAATTTCAATGTGTGTTAGGTGCACAAAGGTAGTAAGAACAGCTAATCCCTGTACCCTTCTTTGGTGTTCTCAGTATAGATAGCCTTTAGTAGAAAGGATTTTTAGCTCAGTTTTGTGTATAATTAATAAAGTCCATCCTGACTACTATTATGATAACAACTGAGTAAACAGATTTTGATTTTTTTAACTGTCTTTTCTAGAATTTAAAAAAAATAATTTGAAGGTAGAGAGAAAAGTATTTCACTTTTAAGTTTGCTGTCATGAAAGTTTTACTCAGTGCACCTTCCTGTTTTTTGTCTACATTGTTATCAGCTGAGAGACTTCCAGTAGGCTTTGGTTAGCTGAGCTTTTTTCTTTTTTTTTCTGGGGTGTGTGTTGTGGTCCTGGATTATTATGTTTTTTTTTTTAACAAAACACGTATCTATATGAAGTATTCATAGCTTTTTGGAAAATATAGCAACAGAAGTACAAACATAAAGTAAGAAAATCTTCCTCTTTTCAGCAGTGGTGTTTTCCAAAGCATTGCAGGCACATACAAATACAGTAGGTATTTTCATATGTTCATTCTAACATACTTACTGAGGCTTTGTGTGAGGTAATAAACCAGTATGATTAAGCAAGGAGAACTTTAAGGGTAAAATGGTGGAAAATCTCCTAGACAAGACTTAGAGACTTCACTGATTTAAGGAAGATTAGATGAGGTTACCACAGACTGTCTTGCTCAGATGTGCTGTCACAGGTTTGGACAATAACTGGGTGACAGATGTTCTCTGTAATCCCCACCACCCTCCCAGGGGAAGGCAACACAGAGATAAGGAAGAGAGACTTCGAGGCTGCCCCCCCATGGGCACTGCCCCAGCACGGGCCGGGAGGGGGGGTCAGGGCAGTGCAGGGAATGCTCATCCTGGGGCTCCCAAACCAGGACATGTTATGCTGGATATTCAACGAGGGTGGAGCTGCAGTAGTGAGGGATGAGTGAATATGTCTATACTACTTCACAGTAGCCTCTTCCAGAAGATTTATTTGAATGCATGATCTGCTTCTGGTACTATTGCAAATGCTATTTTTAAACGCTAAATACCCTGCTAATGCATCTTTCTCTGAAAGGCAGTCAGACGTGTGTCTGCGTTTGCCGAGGCGAACATGCAGCAGAGCAGGGACTTGCAGCAGAAGAGGCTGAATCCCGAGGGCTGGGGAGCGCAGGCGAGCAGGAGCGTGGCGGTTTGCGAGGGCAGGGCGAGAGGGACGGGCTCATCCCAGCAGAAACCCAGCATGGTGACCACCAGGCAGGAGCCGTGTCCGCTGTGCATGTCTGAAAGGATGTGGCCACGCAAACTGAATAAGCAAAAAACCATGGAGGGGCCCAAGCTTCGGGCTGCAGGGACGGCCTGAGCCCAGCGCTGGCACCAGCAGGAGAAAGAACACCTGCGAGAGGCGCGAGCAGGGCCATGGCTGCTCAGGTTAGTAGTAGAGCTGAAAGAGGAGGTGGAACGGCTGAGAAGCATCAGGGTTTCTGAGGAGGAGATTGACTGGTGGAGCCGCTCCCTGTCAGCCCTGAGGCAGCCAGAGCAGCAGCTGCCCCTCAGGCAGCCAAGGCTCCCCTGCCCTCTCCCCAACAGCCAGGAGGGGATCTCGGAGATGAGAGGGAATGGAGGCAGGGCCCTGCTCGGAGTTGCAGGCGAGTCCCCTCCCAACCTTCCTCCCCTAGCTGTGTTCCTCTAAGGAACAGGTATGCAGATCTGGAAACCGAGGGTCATGGATATGATAATGGTGATGAAGGAGCATCCATGAGAGTGCCTACACGGGGTCTGCGTTGCCTTTTTCTAAAGGCAGGT
>VZRW01002839.1:608-29546 GCA_013398125.1 Aegotheles bennettii
TCAGTGCTGCAGAGGGACCTTAGCACAGCAGATGTTCTTCATCCCTGCAGGGAGCTGGGCCGTCACCGAAGTGTCATTGAGCTGGACACCCCCTCCATGACAGCAGAGCAAACAGAGGCCCTGGAGAGGACTGTGAATGAGAAGATCCGGGAGAGGGTACCCGTGGTGGTGAGGGAGCTGGCTGCAGATGACCCTGAAGTGGAAACAGTGAGTGGTGGGGAAAGAACCAGTGATATTCGTGGGACCAAAATAACCATGGCACAGATGTCACCTGGTTTGCCATTGTCCTCCTTTTGCTAGGTGAGGAGCCGTGGTTTGCCTGATGACCACGTCGGGCCGGTGCGAGTCGTGGACATCGAAGGCATCGACTCCAACATGTGCTGTGGGACCCACGTCTCCAACCTGAGTGACTTGCAGGTGGGGCTGTGGCTGCCCTGCCTTGGGGAGCCTCCCTCCACATGCTCAGACCAAGCCCAGCAGAAGTCCCTGAGCTCTGGGGTCTGCTGGAGGTTGTCCCGATGGTGAGAGGGTGGCAGAAGACCCATGCTTGGTGAGCCCCAAGAGGGCTGCACACAGCTTGGCAGTCCTTGACCAGTCGGGCTCCTTCCTTTGGGACAGAACTCAGCCCTTGCCTGTAGCAGTGATATTTTCTGAACTGCTGATGCCTCTGCAGGGGGCTCGTGGTCCATTGCCAGTTTGGTGGAGCATTTCTGGGTTGCTAAGTCATTTGTTCCCTCTGCTTAAAGCTCTGATACTTGTGAGTGTTTGTCACAAATGACAAATCCTCCGTGGAGATAAAATTCTGCAGCTGCCTTTAAGTGTTTCTGTCTTTTCAGTCATTTGTTGGGGTCTGTGTCCTGGCAGAAACACTCCAGTGTGTTAATTGTATTAATTCCACTGTGTCACCAGAGTTGTTTGTTTTCTGTGTTGAGCTTGTGGCTGATTTTAGTCAGTGCATTTTCCCTGACAGAGAGCCAATATTCCCAAGAAGCCATAGTCTGGTAGGAACTGCCCACACGTGTGAGTATAAGCAAAGTGCTGTTCTTTTCTGACCAGGGTGATTTTCTTTTGAAGGTTATTAAACTCCTCGGCACGGAAAAAGGGAAGAAGAACAAAACCAACTTGATTTTCCTGGCAGGAAACAGAGTGCTGAAGTCAATCGAACAGAGTCACAGTACTGAGAAGGCTCTGACCTCACTGCTCAAGTAATAACCCTTTCCACTTTGATTATTGCATCTTTACTATTCCTCTTGACAAATGCCACAGAAGCCTCAGGGTGTATCTATGTGCTGTTTCTTATGATGTTGCCTGCTTTTGCTCCTTTAAGAAATCCTTTCCTTGTCCTTGATCCAAATTCTCCTTGTTCTTTCAGGAATGGACCAGGTGAGCACGTGGAGGCTGTGAAGAGACTGCAGAGTTCTGTGAAATTGCTTCAGAAGGTATGAGGATGCCTGAGGAAAGCAGGCTGTGCTTTCTCCTGTGGTCCTGAGCTTTAGCCAGGATAACGGGGAATTAAATCATAGACATCAGTTTTTGTGGGCATTATAAAAACTATTCCCATCCCTGGGAGCACAGCTCAGTGTTTGCAGTGACTCCTCCATCTGCAGTACAGTTTATTTGGTTTTCTTTCAGAATAACTTGAACCTGCTTAGAGACATTGCTGTTCTGATAGCCCGGGACTTCAAGAGCAAACCTGTTCAGAGTCAGCTGTTTGTGTTACACAGGTATGGGGGAGTTCAGGGCAAAGGGGGAAATGGTATCCTACGTGTTTTATGGCAGTTCCATCTCTCTGACACGGATTCAGGCTTGTTTCTCAAGCTGAATAGAATATTAAACTGCCTCAGCCTGCTGGGAGGTTGTGTAATTAAAGGGATGTGTTAGTGATTCAGTCACTGGATTCTCTTCTTTTTATAGCTAAGAAATAACTGTCTATCTGATTTCTCTCTGCCCATGATATTTTCAGATAAAACAGAGGAGCTCTATTTCTTAAAGATAAACACTTAAATAATTCCCAGTATGTCCACAGAGGAATGCACAATGAGGATTTAGGTGTATACAAAATCCTGATCTCACCCTAACAGCAAGAGACCCAAACCCCAGGCCAGATCAGGCCATTGGTTTATGATTGATGCTTTACACTCTAGAGGGGATTTTTGCTTATTTCTAAAATGTTTTTGGTTTTTTTTACACATCCATACAGGAAAGAGGGTGACTCTGAGTTTATGAATATCATCGCTAATGAGATTGGGGCTGAGGTGAGTCACTGATGGAGACCAACCTGACACCACTGGCTTCTTCATTCAAGCTGTAGCACAGGCAGGGCCAAGCTTCTCTTCCCACCACAGTCACAACCTGCAGGTCTGTTTCCTTTCCAAAGTTACATGAGGTTATCGTCCCCAGCAGCCTCAGTCTGCAGGGGACTCAGTCAGGAATCCTCAACACTCAGGAAATGCAAGAGTGGAAATTCAGAGGACTGTAGAAGAGCTGTACAGAACCCCATTGGATGTTTTAGGCTAGACCAGACTGTTGCAGCTGGAAGGGACCTACAGCGATCACCTGGTCCAACTGCCAACCATATCCTTTTAACTTCAGACACCCCAGTTCCTGTTCTGTCCCCCACAATATATGGTTGAGCACAGAAGGTTCAAAAGTCCCCCTCCCCTTTGCTTTCTTCAGATTACAGCTCTGTCTCAGTAATGTGCACACATCCTGAATTGTTTGCATGCTTGGGTGGCTCCTGTGGCCAGTGTCTGTCCTCTTCCCAGACAAGGAGGGTGCTGGTTATTCTGGATTGGGATCCATCTCTCTGTCTGCAGGAAACCCTGCTGTTCCTGACTGTGGGAGATGAAAAAGAAGCAGGACTCTTTCTCCTAGCTGGACCTGTTGAAGCAGTTGAGAATTTAGGTCCTAGGTAACATGTTCTATTAAAATGAATAAGAATTCGAATGTTGCAGCTGAGCAGTGTGATCAGGGCACGGATCCCTGTTTGCCTTCAGCCTGTGCTGTTCCTGCAGGGTGGCAGAGCTGCTGGGAGGCAAAGGAGCTGGGAAACGAGGCCGCTTCCAGGGCAAGGCAACCAAGATGAGCCGGCGAGGAGAAGTGCAAGCTCTGCTCCAGGAATTCATCAGCCATCGGAGCCCTGAAGTGTAAGAGCCATCCTCAAAGTAGGGCTGGTCTTCCCTGCCTTGCATAACCCCCACCAGCTTCTCCCCCAGAGAATAAAGACACAAAACCAACAGCTGGTGTGCATATGCTCTGTGTGAGCTGAACTGGTGCTGGTGGGAAACTGGGGGAGGGGAGCTGCATCCCCGCCTTGCTGGGAGGGTTCCTTCATTTCTCCAGACAAATGGTGGACATGCTGAAGTGATTAAAATCCTGCTCCCGTGGGCAAGCACTCGTTCACCTCCCTCTATCAGGCCTTGCCCCTGTTGGGTGCAGTTCTTAGCGGGCCGTTTTTGAAGGTGGGGAGTTTCTCTGGCCAATGCAGAGCTCCTGGGGACCAGGCAGAACTCCCCAGCCTCTGCTCGGCTTTGCCTTTGCTGCTGGGCGGCTCCTGGCACTGCTGCAATCTCAGCTGCAGCAGCTGAAGGGCGCTGTGGAGCCACAGTGTGACAACACGACTGGGAAGTGGGGAATTTTTTCCCCCTTCTTGCTAGAAATGGCATGGCAGGTGTGATCCAGATGTTGGTCAGAAACAGAGGAAGAGAAGAAAAGATCCCTCTGTCCCTGGGAGGTTTATTGATCACAAACTCTGGGTGGGTGGGTGTGGGTGTGTGGTTGGTCCCCAAGCTGTGCTTGTTTCCATAAGCAGTGAGGTGACATGAGTGTGTCCCTGGTCCTGGAACAAGGTGCACCCAGAAACCCTGGATAAGCAGGACAAAAAGCAGCTTGTCCCCTCCCCACCCCTGCTGTGGTGGCACCCAAGGGAGAAAGGTGACAAGAACTGGTCTAATGGTTAGGAATATGATGGG
The DNA here is from genome assembly GCA_013398125.1 of Aegotheles bennettii. Taxonomy (NCBI): domain Eukaryota; kingdom Metazoa; phylum Chordata; class Aves; order Caprimulgiformes; family Aegothelidae; genus Aegotheles; species Aegotheles bennettii. The sequence continues at coordinate 4,580 of VZRW01002839.1, forward strand.
ATAAAGGTCGGACTGATGACCCTAGAGATCCCTTCCAAACATTATGATTCTAAGATTCTAACTGGGGGAGCCTGGTGGTTTGGCTGTGCCTGGTGAGTGACAGTGGGATCAGTGCCCCAGGAGAGACCTCCATCCTCCAACACCACCAGCAGCCCCTGACACTGGGAGCCAATCCCACGTCCTGCCAGTGAGACGTCCAAACTCAGCAGCCAAACACACCTCCAGCTTTAATAACAGACCTCTGGTGACAGACACACCATATGTATATGTGTATATAGACACGTATGCTCTGTGTATACACACACATGCATACGTGTACCACGTGCTACCTCACACAGCAGTGAATACTGAATGCCTCAGGGCTGGGGACCTCCTGCAAGCTGGTGCTTCATCTCCAGATCAGTGTCTGCCCATCCCTGTAACAGAGCTGCCTTGCCAGCAGACCCCGAGCCCCGTGGGTGAGCACCCTGCTCCTGGTGGTGCCATCCCCAGCCCTGCAGCGTGGAGGTGGCCACGTCCCCATGAGCTGCAGGGAGTGCAGGGTCTTCCCCCCCACCACCTCCATTGCTGCCAGGTCCTGGGAAGATGACCCAGGAGAGCCCTGGGAGTGCAGGGCTTGCTGTGCCATCAGCTGGCCACAGACCACAGCATGGGTGGCATTGTCTGTCCATGCCATGGGAGCCACCCAGCAGTGCCACCAGCCCAGCCCCTCCTGGTGCGGAGTCTGTGCAGATTTAGCGGGGAGCAAACGGTGGCTGGGGTGCACCCCTGGTCTGGTGACTGCCCCAGAGCTGGCCCTGTCCCCGTGACCTGTGGGGACATCCCTAGACAGCCTTCTTGTCCTGCGTGGCCAGGAGCTGGGAGATGCAGTAGGGGATGAGGCCAACGGTGGCCAGCGGCACGGCCGCGCTCTTGCAGAAGGAGAGGATGTAGAAGAGCAGCTGCATGTGGGAGGGAGGCTTGAAGGCATCAAAGAGGTGCAGGACGAGGAGGGAGGTGATGACACAGCCCAAGCAGAAGGGCAGCTGCTGGCCCTGCTTCCCCCGGCAGCTCTCCAGGTACATGTGGGAGTTGAGGGCCAGCCCCAGCCCGAAGAGGATGCCCAGGTTACGGAGGAGGCTGGCGAAGGGGGTGGTGTCGATGTGGACCCACTCGGGGTGAGAGCACCACTTCTGTGCCTTCTCCAGTGTCCAGAGCAGGTCCACGTCCACCGCCCGCAGCAGGAGGTAGAAGCCCAGAGCAAAGCTGAAGAGGAAGAAGGTGACGCCCAGGTACTGGCGGAGGCTGGCGTGGTAGATGCAGTGGATGTGCTGGAATGCCTTCGCCACGGCCATCCCTGTGGATAACGAGGAGGCAGCGTGGATCAGCGAGTGATCCCCTGCCTTGGGGTGGTGGAGCCAAGAGGACCCCACAGCCCTGGGCACTCCGGTGGGGGACGTGTGTCAGAGGCTGCTGAGGTGCTCCTGCATGGTTCTGATTGCCTCGATGGCCACCACTGTGCCCCGTTGGTCACGGGCAGCTGGTTCTGCTGCCTTGCCCAGGGATGACCCTTTCACACCCCAAGCCTGTCCTGCCTGTGCCTTCTGTCCATATTCAGTGTCCCTCAGAGCCCAGCAGCACCTGGCAGCCTCATGGCTCAGGTGAGGCAGGGACAAAGGCATGTCCTGGAGGGCACCCTGCCCATGCCAACAAGGGCAATAACTGCTGAGCCACGGGCACAGCTTTGTGTCACCCCCTATGTGTCCATCAGTGCACCCCAGCACGGCTGTGCCATGGGGCAGGGGATGGGGGGGTCCCATGCACTCACCTGAGATGACCCCTGCGATGACCTGGTGGGGGAAGTGGGCAGCAATGAAGACTCGGGACAGGCAGACACAGACCTGGACTGCCCAGAAGCCCGTCCACAGCAGCACCCACAGCACCCTGCGGGGGAGAGGTGGCTGTGTCAGTGCCAGGACCAGCTCAGTTCATGGCTGGCTGACCCCATACCCCCCCACACCCCACCCTGGAGCAACCTCTGCCCAGCCTGGCTGGTTTTGGTGGGCACCTTACCAGTATTTGAGTGTCCTCGACTGGTTCTTCCCCATGGCAGCAGAGAGGAGAGCTGTCACCATCACGTAGTACACACCAGCAGCACCCATGGCATGGCCTGAGGGGCTCCCTGGGCAAGAAGAGACACCCCCCCAGCTCAGACTCGTGGTTCAGATTGGGACGTGCCCGGTGTTGGGGGGTCCCAGCAGCATCCCAGGCCCCGGGGCTGTGGCACTGGGTGGTGTGGCACCCAGCACATGTCCACCAGTGGCTGTGGTGCCACCCCTACAGCAGGTGCCCAGCTCTGTCCCTGGGCATGGGCAAGGCTGGAGCAGGGGACAGCAGGGCAGGGGCAGTGTGGGACCACAGCTCTGGCTCTGTCACCTCTCTGCTAGGCAAGACTGGGCAGAGGTCACTGGCCACCGGCCACTGGCCACCCCTGACAGCGTGCACTGGGAATGCCAGGGACACCCATGCCCACGTTTGGGGCTGGAGAGCAGAGCACAGCCCCAGCACGGGCCAAGGCTGGGGCTGAGCACGGGCAGGGGTTTGTGTTGCACCGCCACGTCTGCACGGAGGGTCAAGGTCTGCTCTGCACAGGGGCTGCCCTGCCTCCACCTGCTGCAGGTGTGCAGGGGGAGCTGCATGTGTAGGGCCCCCTGGGCAAGTACCCACTGCCCCCACTGGGGTTGGGGGACCCTAGAGTGGGGCTGGAAGACCCTTTAGTGGGGCTGGGGAATCCCACTGGGGCTGAGGGACCCTATAGTGGGGCTAGGGGACCTCACTGGGGCTGAGGGACCCTATAGTGAGGCTGGAGGACCCCACTGGGGCTGAGGGACCCTATAGTGGGGCTAGGGGACCTCACTGGGGCTGAGGGACCCTATAGTGAAGCTGGGGGACCCCACTGGGGCTGAGGGACCCTATAGTGAGGCTGGGGGACCCTACCAGGGCCGGTCTCGCAGGTGAGTGGGAACTGCTGGATCTCTGGTGCAGAGGTGTTGCTGTAATAGTCCGTCTCATGGACCCACCAGTATGGTCTCTCCCCAAAGAGAATCCTGAAAAGAAAAGAGAACAGGGGCTGTAGAGGTCCTGGGCACCAAAGCAGAGGGCACAGCTGCAGTCTGAGCTCTGTCCTGGAAACTGGAAGAAGCAAAGGACCAAGGAGTGGTCCAGGGTGTCCAAACAGACCCAGCATCCAGCTGGTCCCTTGGTCCTGAGAGCCCACACTGCCCATCCCACTGCAGCCCCAAAACCTTGGGATGCTGAAACAGCTGCAGGGGTGGCACCACAGGGAGCTGCTGGCAGGAGGCTCCATCTCTGGAGCTTCTTCTGGGAAGCGGGGAGAGCCGGGGAGAGAAGGAGCAACCGTTCCCCACTGCCAAGCTGGGGGCTGAACTCTGCTTTACATCGGTGTCAATGCTGAGAGCGCACATCTGGCCGGCATTAATCCAGCTGTGCCAGCACGCCCGGAGGGAGCTGTGGCACGGGGCCACTCACCACTTGAAGACAAGGTTGAGCCAGTCCCCGATCACGGCCACCCAGATGAGCCGGACCCCCACCGCCTGGCTGCAGTGGAACCAGATCGGGAAGAGGACGAAGAAAGCGTTCCTGAGGTCGGCAGCGAAGGAGATGAAGAGGAACCAGTCCTGGGAGCCCTGGAAGCGCTGCTGCAGCCAGTGGGTCGCCTGGATGCCAGCGTCGTGCAGGACGTCCATGCTGGCTTCCATCCCCCCCCCCCAGTGCTGCTGCTGCCCCCCGGCACGGCTCAGCCCGTCCCGGCACCGCGGCACCGCCGGGGTTTTATACCCTGCGGGCTCCTGTTTGCTGCGGGCAGGTCACTTGTCCCAGCGCCGATCTTTGGACCCAAAACCACTTTTGCCAAAGGTGCATCACCGGGGGGTTGTTACAAACATGTTTGGAACAGCTTACGTAAAAGGGCAAAACAGGCTTCAGGTGCTCGGGGTGCTCGGGCACCGTCCCCTTAACCCTTCCTGCATCATCCCTTTAACCCTTCCTGCACCATCCCCTTAACCCTTCCTGTACCATCCCCTTAACCCCTCCTGCATCATCCCTTTAACCCTTCCTGTACCAGCCCCTTAACCCTTCCTGCACCGTCCCGTCCCTGCAGCGTGCAGGTGGGTGTCACCCTCAGGGGGACCCCACAGCCCTGCTCCTCCTGCCACCCCATGGAACAGTTCAGCTGCTCCTGCTGAACCCCGGAGAACGGAGATCCGGGCACTGCATGAGCAGCACTGAGGAGCTGTGAGATCCCTCCTGTCCCTCTGTCACCTCCCCGGGCACCACCCAAGCACTGCCAGGATGTGCAGGAGTGGGGAGTGGGTTGTGTGTGGGGTGGGGGCTGGCTGCCCACCACCCTCCTGGCAGCTGAAACCTCCCCCAGCTGATGAGCAAACACCTCCCTGCCGTGCTGTTCTCCGGGCTGATTTACTCAGGGCTCTGGGCTGATTTCCCCAGGGCTCTGTCTAACGGGAAACTTTCCAAGCTGTGTCTGGAGCTCCCCACAGGCTCAGGCAGAGAGGCCTGGGGAGCTCCTGGCTGCCAGCCACCTCTTCCTGATCTTTGGTGTGGGGTTAAAGGACCTTTACAAATGAGGTCCCCTAGGAGGGGGAGGCATTTCTGCCGGCACAGCTCCCCCGGGTTAACCCCCTCCTGCACAAACCTGCCCTGCCAGACCCCAGGATGGAGCTGAACACACTGTTTAGCCCAGCAATGCCAGGTCTGTCCCGTGCCCTATCCCTACCACTGCTGCTTTGTTGTCCTGTTCCTCCCCAGGATGGAAGGGTGAATGAGTAACACGGAGAGTTATTTCCAGGAGCCTGAGGACACGGGGTCAGCCTGGCAGGAGGAACGTCCTTGTCCAGCTCCTGTTGGCCATCACGGCCGCTGGGCATGGACAGGCAGCCCTGTGCAGTGGCACCAGCTCCTCAGGCAGCTGGGGAGCAGGACATGAGGCGTTAATGATTAGCAGCCAGTGAAAATGCATCACTTATCTCCCTCCTCGAGAAAGTTCAGGTCAAGATCCTTGAACCGCTGCCCCACGCTGTTTGTCACGGTGCAGAGCAGGCAGATGCTGTGTCCAGCTCTGCACAGCCTCCAGCCCCAACATCTGCTCACAGCCCAGGGGGCCACAGCATCTGCAAGGCAAACACACAGCAACCCTTCCTCCCTGGGACACAGGCATGGAGCTTCTTGGAGCTTCCAGGCCAAGGGAGAGTGATGGTATTTGCAAAGCCCCGTGCCCTGAAGACAGATGGATGGCTAGGGATGATCTGCTGAGATCTGCCCAGATGTGCCTCGCTGGTAACAGCCCAAGGCTGGGGCTGCCAGGCAGGGACCAGCAGCATGTCCTCAGCACCCTCACTTCACACTGGGGTGGACAATCCCAGCAAAGAGAGACATGGCCATGGCCAATGAAGGAGAGGAAGCGCCGCAAAATCTGCAGGATCAGCCTCAGGCACATCCCTGCCCAGGGCTGCTCCTCCCTGGCCATGGTCTAATGGTCCAATGGTTAGGAATATGATGGGATAAAGGTTGGACTTGATGACCCTGGAGGTCCCTTCCAACCATAATGATTCTATGATTCTGTGATTCCCTGTCCCTCCCAGCCCAGCCTCAGGAGATGGACCCTGGCATCTCAGCCCCTGGACTGAGCTCCCAACCTACAAGAAAACTCCAACAAAGCAGAAGTTTGCAGAGAAATGGGGTTACTCTCTCAAAACAAATCCCCCAGCAGCTCATTCCAGGGTCCTCAACCAAGAGCAGCTTTGGCCAGCGGAAAGGAATGCAACAGACTTGGCTTCTGCATCAAAAATATTTTGAAACAGTCAGCAATAAATCCTCCCTGAGAGATTTCACAGAAGAAAACAGGGGCAAAAGGTGTTGGGGGATTGTGACCAGCACGGTCCAGTCCCCTTGGAAAAAGCCACTGCAGGAAAACTGGGGCCCCACTGGGGAGAGGCCAGGAAATGGGACGGGAGCAGCCACATCCTCCCTCCCAGCACGGCGTGGGAGCGAGCACGGAGCAGCGTGGGGCAGTGGCCCCTGCGTGGTGGCAAGGCTGCACGTGCTGGGGGACAGCTCTGTCCCAGAGCTCCCGGGGTCCACACGCTGTGCCCTGGGCTTTGGGTCAATCCCTGCAGCCACTGGGGCAGACTGGGGCTGCTGACCTCCTGGGCACAGCAGGGTTTGCATCCTGGCCTGTTGGACTGCCAGCTCGGGGAGCACTGTGCCAGGCTCCAGCTCATCCGCTGCACCACTGGGCTGGCAGGCAGAGCTCCCGGAGCTGCTGGGGTGGCTTTCCCAGGGGAGGAATGGGGCCAGGCTGGGAATGCTCTATTGCTGCACTGTCTGTGCGCAACGAGCCTGGGATGAGCTGGGAGCCCAGGAGCTGTGTGCTGGGATGAGCCGTGTGCTCGGATGAACAGGCAGCCCAGGAGCTGTGTGCTGGGATGAGCTGTGTGTTGGGATGAGCTGTGTGTTGGGATGAGCTGTGTGCTGGGATGAGCTGTGTGTTGGGATGAGCTGTGTGTTGGGATGCTCTATGTGTTGGGATGAGCTGTGTGTTGGGATGAGCTGTGTGCTGGGATGAGCTGTGTGTTGGGATGAGCTGTGTGTTGGGATGAGCTGTGTGTTGGGATGAGCTGTGTGTTGGGATGAGCTGTGTGCTGGGATGAGCTGTGTGTTGGGATGCTCTGTGTGCTGGGATGCTCTGTGTGCTGGGATGAGCTGTGTGCTGGGATGCTCTGTGTGCTGGGATGAGCTGTGTCCCTGCCGTGGCAGCGGGGCTGGCTCCGGGACACAGCGTCCCCGCGATTCCCGAGGCAGCGGATGCAGCAGACGCGGGTGCCGTATCGTGATGTGCCACACACGGTGCCAAGGTTTCATCCAGAAAGTTCCCAGCCTGCCGTGAGCCCGGGGCTGGGCACAGGGCTGTGCCTGCTCTCGTCTGCGTCAGCACGCGGGCAGAGTCCGGGCAGCGCTCGCGAGCACCTGGGGACACAGCAGCGGCCAGGCAGCCACCGGCTGCCACCTTCCCCTGGCAGGGAGCATCCTGCCTGCTCCCCCGAGGTGCCCCCTCTGGTGTCACCCCAGGGACCACCGCAGATCACACTGAGCAGTGCCCCCAGGCTGCCCACTCCTGCCCAGGGTTCTTTCCCCACACTGCAGCCAGCCAAGCTGGCTCCTGGGGGGACGTGGTGCTGCCATCAGGGTTTCTCATGCCCACCACAGCATGGCCATGGGCAGACTCAGCCCCCACCATGAGGGGTCGGAGGGGATGGGTCCCCACTATTGCCCAGGGTTCTTTCCCCACACTGCAGCCAGCCAAGCTGGCTCCTGGGGGGATGTGGCACTGCCATTGGGGTTTCTCATGCCCACCACAGCATGGCCATGGGCAGACTCAGCCCCCACCATGAAGGGTCAGAGGGGATGGACGCCCACCATGTCCCCGGGGCTGAACATCTGCAGCCACGTGCCAGGGCAGGGCTGTGAGGCTGGAGCTGAGCTGCCCTGGCCAAGACCCTCGGTGTCCCCATCCAGCCTGGATGCAGCAGGGATGGGCTCTGGAGGCTGCAGGACCCCGCAGGGCTGTGCATGGGGGGGTGGGAGCAAGGGTCCCCACAGCGATGTCCCCACAGCAATGGGGGCTGAGTGTGCCAAGGCCAGGACTGAGCGTGGCTCGGTACAGCCGTTACACATTAACTCCCTTGTTTGTCCCATATTCCCCAGCAGCAGCCCCGGGGTCCAAGAGCACGGCCGGTGCACACCGGTGCTGTGCTGGGTGCGGTACCGGCCCCGCGGCCCTTGGACCCCTGCAGGGCTGAGCCAGGACCAAGAGCTACGGGGCACCAGCCCCAGGAGCACCCATGAGCTACACAAGCGTGGTCAGACAATGCACCAGGTGCCTGTTTATTGTGGCAGGGTGGGCACTGGGCAGCCCAGCCCAGCCCAGGGGGTTGCAGTCTGGCAATGTGCTCCTCCTGCAGGGCTCCCAGTGCAGCCCAGTGCCATCCCTCTCGCTCTTTTCTGGACATTTTGGGCGTCCTGGATCTGCTGGCCACCACCCGGGGGAAAGCTTCAACGTGGACCATGGCTCCAAGGAGAGCTGTGGCTCTGTGCAGTGCCAGCACCATCACCCCACGTGCACCAACCTACCTTGGGGAGGTGACAGGAGCCCCGGTCCCAGAGGAGGAGAGAGGCTGTAGGCACCCCACAGCCCTTTGGGTGGCCTCCTGGGTGATGTCTCCAAAAATCACTCCTGGGGGCTGTTTTTCAGAGGCTTTGAGTCCACTTTCAGCAGCATTGCCATGCCAAAACAAGAGCTGAGCTCCTCCAAAAACCTGACCCTGAGCATGCAATGTGCCAGGGATGGGGAGTGCAGGTCCTGGTGGGGTGGCAGAGCCGGGCTGTGCCCACCACTGCCACCAGAGCCCCCCCAGCTGCCCCCCAGCCCGCCCGCACCAGAGGGGATGGGGGCAGTGATGGCCCCAGCCCCATCAGAGCCCGCCGGGTGGTGGGGCCAGGCTGAGGTTGAGGAAGCCCCCGTAGTGGAAGGGGGGCAGGTGGGGGGCACAGGTGGCAGAAGGGGACAGGCAGGCCAGGCTGTTGACCTCACAAGCCCCGGTGTCCTGCTCGCTGCTGAAGTAGACACCATCAGGTGAGGCCACCGAGGGGTCCTCGTCAAAGTAATTGTAGGGTCTCAGGAAAAAGCCGACGCCGTTCCCCACAGTCACGGTGTTGGGGACATCTTCAGCATGGGGGACGTGCAGGAACCCCACGGAGATCCAGGCAACCAGGTCCTGGGCAAGAGGGGAGCCAGGAGCCCGGTCAGGCTGAGCAGAACCCTTCCAGCCCAGCAGCTGCCCAGTTTGGCCATGGGATGGGTGAAGCCTCAGCTCCCCTCCGCCCAGGGGACCCCATATCACCTCGTTGATGACCACCAGCCCAGCCACGTTCCCACATGCCGACCTCCCNTTGCTCCACTCTTTCTCAGCTCTCTGATCCACAGGCTCTGACCCAAGCATGGAAAAGGGGATGCTCCAACCCGCTTTCCTCATTCCCCAGGGCTGCTGCTCTCCCAGCTGAGCCCACTGTGCTGTGGACCATGCTGGGCTCACCCTGCCATGCCCTGGAGCAGCTCTGGGGTTCCCACTCAGCCCAGATCTGGCACCCTGACCCACCTCGTTGGTGATGGTCTCGTTGTTGATGAAGTCGGCGAAGGCGACCGTGGGTGTCCAGGGGTCGTTCTGGTTGTAGATGCTGGTGCTGGTGGGCTCCTCCTCCTTCCGCCGGGTGACGGCCAGCTGGTACCTGAGGGCAAGAAAAGAGCTGGGAGCATCCCCCTGGTGCAGGGCACAGCTGAAAGCCAGGTCCCCAGGAGCTTGCAGAGCACAAGCCAGCTCCTCTGGAGTGACCCCAGTGCAGGAGAGCATCTGCCCTGTGCCTCCACCTCCAGGAACATCCCTACGATGCCTCCCTACCCCAGCTGGTACCTGCCAGGGGAGCAGAGGGGCTCATCCCTGCTGGCAGTGCAGCATCACTGCGTGGGGACGCACCCCCAGATGCTGGATGCATCCTTGGCACGTGCCTGGGGATGTGGTCTGTGCTGGGTCAGGAAGGGACCGGGCTGGCAGGGACCAGCGTGGCACAATGGGTCACAGGGGGGCTGTTTGCTGCCCACGGCTGCCCCAGCACAGCCAGGACACATGAACTGGGACCACTGCTGCTCGCTGCCCTACACTCACTGCACCCACAGCCTTTTTGACTCCTACAACCTCCCCCGGAACAGGAGCTGCTAAACTTCACCCTGGCACTGAGCCTGCTCTGTGCTCATCCCCGGCGTTTTCCAGAGACATTCTGTCCTTACACCAAGATGTCGAGACCTGGGGATGCCAGTGCTTCCCTTGGGAACTCCTCCTGCAGCCTGGCTGCCCTCACAGGGAAAAACGCATGCGATTGCTCGAAATTAATCTTATCTGGGGGTCAGATTCCTGCCTGGGAACTGCTGCGAACAAATGTCATTGAGCAACTTTTCAAGGGTGTTTTCAGAGCCAAAAAATATGGATGTTTGCTGCTTAACCCTTCCCTGCAGCCTGGAGGAGCCGTGCTGGGCAACAGCAGCCCCCACCCCACAGGGAAGGAAGGTGGGAGGAGGGGGGACACCACGTGCACCCCAGCACCCACCTGCCCCAGCTGATGGACCTCTCCATGGAGCTGCTGGTGGGCAGGTGCTCCCCAGCAGAGCTGGAGATCTGGATGCGGTAGCTGCGGGGATGCCCCCACTTGTTGGGCTTGGGGCTGGCGAAGGAGAGGTAGCGGGGCATGGGGCCCTGGAGTGGGAACGCCGCCTCGTCCTCCCTCTCCAGCCTCCCCCTGCGGAGGTGCAGCCTCTCAATGGTGTTCTCCATGCTCCAGGGGTCTTTCTCGATCTCATAGCCCATGTCCTGCGTCTCCACGGAGTTCAGCTGCCCTGGGAAGTAGAAGGGAAAACCCTCTTGAGCTCCTCATCCTGGGCAGAGCTGCAGCCTGCAGCGAGCCACAGACGTGAACAAAGGGGCCCAGACCTACCGTTGACATCCAGGTCCACCTTGTAGTGCATGTGGTGGAGGTGCATCGTGCCCAGTGTGTGTGGCCCAACCCTGTTGCCATAGTTGGTGCTTTGGCCATGGAGGAAGGAGGAGCTGATGTAGCCAGTGGCGTGCACCCGGACCTCCACAGTCCCACTGCTGTGGAACATGAAGTCCCAGATGTAGTCGTAGTTGATGAGGGTGGAGATGGCACGGATGACCAGGGTGTTTTTTCGCAGCCCACCATAGTACAGGGACCATGAGTCGGAGAAGTGGCGCCGCAGGGGGAGGGCAGCATCATGCTCAAAAATGCAGAGTGAGTTTTGGTTGGTTTTGGGGGTGTCCGACTCCACCAGGTAGTGCCTGTCCACGTAGGTGGCCGTGTAGGGGCAGTCAAGGCCCCGGACGAGCTCGTAGGCAAACCTGCCAATGCCAAAGCTGCCATCGAGGTAGCGGGTGGACATCCCCCCGGGGCAGTTGGAGCCGTACAGGGCTAAGGCTTCCTGGAGACTCAGCTCATAGACAATCCTCTCCCCGCGGAACCTGATGTCAAAGAGGCGTGGACCAGAGTTGGGGTTCATCCCGAAGGTGATGCTCCAGCCCTGGAAGGTGACACGGTTGTCCCTGACGCTGTAGCGGGGACCCTGTGGCTCATACTGGAGTGGTGCTGGAGACCCAGGTGGGCTCTGTGGTCTCATTGAGCCCAGCACCGTCTCAGCCTGGGGCCGCTTGATCCTGATGACCTCCAGCAAGTTGGCCACAAAGGCATCCTCCAGACCCTTCATGCTGGGGAAGTACCGTCCGTTGTAGAAGATTTTGAGCAGCTGCCAACGGGAGACACGGAGGTCCCCGTGATCCACCAGCACCTCCAGCCCCACCGGTGAGAGGTAGTAACCAGTGCCAGCCACGTTGTGGAAGAGGACAAACCAGGTCGCACGGTCACCGGACTTGAAGCCCCGCGGGGCCGTGGTGAGGATGGCCAGGTCGGTCCCATCGGTGTCGCAGCAGGCAGCGAGGAAGCTCGGTGCCTTCTGCAGCTCCCGCTGGATGAGGGCGTTGATATCCACGTACTCCTTGGCGGTGACGGGTCTGCGGTGGTAGGGCACCTTCCCCCCATACTTGGGCACCGTCACGTCCCGGTGGTACGCCGGCGTGGGCAGCGGCCCCACCACGTACTCGGTGACATTGGGCTCTGGCTGCTTCCCAAAGTAGAGCACAGCCAGCGCCTCCCGGGGGGGCCGAGCCCCCCCCCCATCCAGGAACCGCAGCACCTCCGCCTTGGCGGGCACCTGCACGTCCACGGAGGCGATGCAGTTGTCGGAGGGCTTCGCGCGCCAGGCGTCCACCAGCTGCACCCCGAGGTGCCCCTGCAGGTACCGCACCACTGCCACCATCTCCTCGGGGCTCAGGTCTGCAAACACCAGGCTCTGCCCCCCATCCATGTCCTCCCGCGCCGGGGGCCGCTGCTGGCAGGTGCCGGGGGCCCTTTCTCTGGTCAGCAGCACACAGAGCAAGGCGAAGATGGTGGCCAAAGCCAGGACGAGGAGGATGAGCACCGTTTTCACGTTCATGTCTGCAGAGGCACAGGGAGCTCCCGCAGGCTGGGTTCCCAGCTGCAGAATGCTCCCAGTGACCCGCTGACTGGAGGGGTTGGGTTTTGTTGGGTTTGGTTTTTCCTGTTTTCTCAACAGGGAATAGCCCGGAGGAGTTCCAGGGAGGGCGCAGGGGGATGTTCTTGGACGTGCCTGGGATTTGCTGGGAACCATAAAAGGCAACTTGGCTCTGCTTCCCCCAGCGGGGCAGCGTTTTAAGTAAAACTTAATGCTTCTGCATCTGTCCTTCCTGATCCTTGGTTGTGTCCTGGCATAGATGGGGCTGTGAGGAGGGCACGAGGGCTCCAGAGCCCCCCTGGGCATCCTGGCACGGGGGCAGTGGCACTGGCCAGCAGCCACATGGCTCCCAGGCTGGAGAAGGGCTCTGGCATGGACCTGGCCCCACTGGGCTGTGACAGGGTGACCTGGCCCCAGTGCTGCTGTGGAACTGAGGATCAGCTGGTTTGGGCAGAGACACCCACCAGACAGCAGGACCCCCCTGCACCAGTCGGGTGCCAGGACCATTGGATCCTGGCTCCATCTCAGCCTCACTGCAAGCACCCACAGAACTTGGTGCCGGCACCCACCTTGATCCTCCCCCCAGAGCCCCAGGACTGCCCATCCCATTCCTGTCCTGGGACTGGAGACCAGAGCACCACTGCTGGGCTGGTTCTTGGGTGCAGGAATCCACAGAGACCCAGCAGCAGGCACTGCCAGAAGTTGTAAGAATGAGACACTCGAGAAGACACTGGGTCAGAACCATTTTCATTTTGTCAACCTGAGACAGGCACTACACAGCACTCGCTTCTACAGCAGAGGAACGGGGCTTTTACCCTCACTTTCCTCCTTCAACAGACTCAAAATTCAGCAATGAACAGAGATAACGCGGAATTCCACCTGGCATCAGGCCAGGAGGACCCTGCTTCCCTTTCAAAGAGCCCTATTATTTAAAAAAAGCAATGATAAAAAAGCGAAGCCATTGCCCAACAGGAAAAATTGAGACAACTTCACTAAAAAAAAAATATCTGAGACCAAAACAGTCAACCCTGGTGCCTCCGACTGCATCTCCCAGCACCGCCCTGCAAGCGTTAAAGCCTGCTCGTGTTTTGGAAGCCATCGTAGGTGAACGGGGGGAAGGTTGGCAAGCAAGAGGCAGCTTTGGGCAGGCACGCCATGGGGTTGGTTTCACACGCTGTGAAGTCCTGCTCGCTGGTGAAGAACACCCCATCCTGTGAGTAGATGGAGGGGTCAAGGTCGTAGTAGTTGTACGGTCTGAGGAGGAAGCCGACGGAGTTTCCCACCGTCACGGTGTTGGGAATATCCTCTGAGTGTGGGATGTGAAGGAAACCAGTGGTTATCCAGGCAACCAGGTCCTAGTCAGGGAAGAGCCACAGGACTGCCGTTATTTCAGAAGGCTGCAGGGGCCATGGGAAGGTCCAGGAGAGCAGGAGGGGACCTTCATGGGCACCAGTGCAGCCACGTTCCCACATGCCGACCTCCCCTGGCCTGGGAAGGATCCCTTCCCTTCCCCACAGACCTGCCTGCCACCATGCTTGGCCAACCCATGGCCAAGTCCCATCCCCGCAGATTTTCCTGCCATTTTCCCAGCATTTCTCCACTCTTGCTCAGCTCTCTGATCCACAGGCTCTGAGCCAAGCATGGAAAAGGGGATGCTCCAACCCGCTTTTCTCATTCCCCAGGGCTGCTGCTCTCCCAGCTGAGCCCACTGTGCTGTGGGCCATGCTGGGCTCACCCTGCCATGCCCTGGAGCAGCTCTGGGGTTCCCACTCAGCCCAGATCTGGCACCCTGACCCACCTCGTTGGTGATGGTCTCGTTGTTGATGAAGTCGGCGAAGGCGACCGTGGGTGTCCAGGGGTCGTTCTGGTTGTAGATGCTGGTGCTGGTGGGCTCCTCCTCCTTCCGCCGGGTGACGGCCAGCTGGTACCTGAGGGCAAGAAAAGAGCTGGGAGCATCCCCCTGGTGCAGGGCACAGCTGAAAGCCAGGTCCCCAGGAGATTGCAGAGCACAAGCCAGCTCCTGTGGAGTGACCCCAGTGCAGGAGAGCATCTGCCCTGTGCCTCCACCTCCAGGAACATCCCTACGATGCCTCCCCAACCAGTCTCTGAGAACCTGCTGTTCCCACAGAGCAGCCTGACCTTGCCCAGCTGATGGCCCTCTCCATGGAGCTGGTTTCGGGGACATGGTCCCCTGCAAAGCTGGTGATCTGGATCCTGTAGCCACGCTGGTGGCCCCACTTGTTTTTGCTGTTGGCTGCAAAGTAGATGTATCTGGGTAACTTCGACTGGAGCCGGAAGGCAGCCTGGTCCTCTGTGTCCAGGGCTTTCTTGGTGAGTCGTGGCCTCTCTATCTGCTGCTCTGGGCTCCAGGGAGCCCGTGTCATCTCAAATGCCATGTCGTGGGCCACCAGGGAGTTTTTCACCCCTGCAAAGCAAAAGCAGAGTCACTGAGGAGTGTTCCCACAGTCCCTTGTTCCCTTTGGACATCACCGCAGCTGGAGCTGCTCCCCATCCTCCCTTCCCACACCCTGGGCTCCAAACACTGGCTCCTGCCTGTGAGAGCAGCCACTGCTCTGCAGTTCCACAGCAGCACCACTGGATGTTGTGTGTGTTTCCCCATGGCTGTACAACTGCAGGTTTGTCAGAGCCAGGCAACACCAGGCTGTGGCAGACACCACCACCCTGGGGGACTCTCGCCCCCTGTGAAGGACACGAGGGGAGCCTCACCCCAGTGCAGGAGAACAGGTTTGCTCCCCAGTGCAAGCACAGGCTCATTAACTGGGGCACCTGATGGCCCAGGAGCTGTGCTTGGACTCATCAACATTCATCCTGAGAGCTGGGAAGGGCCCAGGCTCCAAGACCATTTGCACATCACAGAGCTGGAGCAGTGCTGAGCAGTTCAGGTCTTTCCACAATGAAGAGTCCTGAGCCAGAGGCTTGGAGCAACAGGAGGGGCACAAGAGCAAATAACTCTGGTGAGAAGATAGCAAAGAGCTGGCTGAGAGCACTCGAGGGCTGGGGCTCAGCACCCACTGCCCACCCCACTGGATCCCTCAGCCCCACGGGAGTCCCCAGCCTGAGTAAAAGCCATTCCGGAGCTGAACCTCCAGCAACCCTGGAAGGTTTGAGCAGCACCTTGGGACTGAGCCCTAGGGCTGCCCTTGAGGTCAATGCCAGAGCCCGATGGAAGAGGATCCGTGCCCAGCAACCACCACCGTGCTCACGTTCTTCCTTTTACTGACATGAACCAAACTTCCAACCCCACACCTCCCCTTTCAGTGACAGCACAGACACTCCCATTCCATCTGCCTTCTCCCTGTTCTTGCAGTTTTGCCACTCACATTTTTACCTAAGTACTCAAAACTCACCCTAAACCCACACGGAACAGCCTTGAAGTTGTGTTTCCCAATTCAAGGCAAATTGGGAAATTTTTAGCAGATGGCAGGAACGTGCAGCAAACACAACTTCAGCAGGGGGGTGAGGACAGATTTGTGGTGTAGATGGTGGGGGAAGATGTAGAAAACGGCAGCCAGTGCTGCTGTGAGAGAAGGATCTCTTGATTCCCAGGAAAATGCAGCCCAGCCCTCAGCTCAGAGCTGGCTTCCAGCCCAGCATCAGCCTGCTGTGCCCCCAGCCCTGCGGGACTGGCAGCTGCCCAGCCCACACCAGCAGCAGGAACAGCTCAACAAAGCTGTGTGGAGTAGGAATGTGAGCTGGAAACCCCATCCCAACAACCCAGCTCGATCGACTCCAGCTGTCGTATGGGGCTCAGGAGAGGGGCAGGGCACAGAAAAGGCCCTGTAGTCTGATGGTCCAATGGTGAGGAATATGATGGGATAAAGGTTGGACTTGATGACCCTGGAGGTCCCTTCCCACCAGAATGATTCTATGAATAAAAATCCCAAAAGTCAAGTTTTGAGAGTCTAAAAGAACTCAGGAAGGGCCCAGAGGAGAGACAAGATGCAGACCTACCTCCCACGTCCAAGTCCACTTTGTAGTTGATGGAATGGGTGCGTATGGTACCCAGCGTGTGCTCCCAAACCCTATTGCCATATCTCAGACCATCCCCATGGAATAACGATGAGCTTGCGTAGCCCGTGGCCCGGACCTTGCCTTCAATGGCCCCGTTCTGGTAAAAGATGAAGTCCCACACGTAGTCATGGTTGCTCATAGTTGTAATGGACCGAACGACCAGAGCAGAGTTGACCAGCCCCCCGTAGTAGAGCGACTGCAAGTTGGAGTAGTGGCGCCTCAGAGGGGAGCCCAGGTTCTGCTCAAAGATGCAGAGGGAAGCCTTTCTCTCGCTGGGGCTCATGGTTTCAGATAGAGAGTGTGTGTTGACATAGGTGGCTGAGTAGGGGCAGTCGACCCCTCGGACCAAGGGGGAGGTGTAGCGCCCGATGCCAAAGCTCCCGTCCATGTACCTGGTGGACATCCCCCCAGGGCAGTTGGAGCCATACACTGACAATGCCTCCTGGACGCTGATCTCATAGGCAACCCTCTCCCCCTTGTGTCGGATGTCAAAGAGCCGCAGCCCCGTGCTCACGCTCATCCCAAAGGCAAAGCTCCAGCCCTGGAAGAGCACGAGGTTGTTGCGGACGCTGTAGCGGGGACCCTGGGGCTCGAACTGCAAAGGGAACAGCGCGCCCGAAGGCGCTCGCGGCTTCATGGACGAGAAGTCCCCATCCCGTGGGGCTTTCGGCACCTTCTCCACCCTGATGCGACCCTGCACGTAGGGACTCTCCAGCTGAGCCATGTCCCTGTAGTACTGCCCGTTGTAGAAGACCCTGCTCACCGCCCAGCGGGAGATGTCCAGGCTGCTGTGGTCCACCAGCACCTCCAGCCCCACCGGGTGCAAGAAGAACCCACTCACATTCTGAAACAGAACGAACCAGGACTTACGGTCTCCAGACTGGAACCCCTGAGGGGCTGTGGCTTGAAATGCCACGTTGGTGCCATCGTACTCAAGCACTTCTTCCAGGAAGGTCGGGGCTGCAGCGAACGCCGTCCTCTTCAAGAATGCTCTGACCTGCTCATGCTCACTGCCCAGCGTGGGTCTGCGGTGGTAGGGCACCTTCCCCCCGTACTTGGGCACCGTCACGTCCCGGTGGTACGCCGGCGTGGGCAGCGGCCCCACCACGTACTCGGTGACGTTGGGCTCTGGCTGCTTCCCAAAGTAGAGCACAGCCAGCGCCTCCCGGGGGGGCCGAGCCCCCCCCCCATCCAGGAACCGCAGCACCTCCGCCTTGGCGGGCACCTGCACGTCCACGGAGGCGATGCAGTTGTCGGAGGGCTTCGCGCGCCAGGCGTCCACCAGCTGCACCCCGAGGTGCCCCTGCAGGTACCGCACCACTGCCACCATCTCCTCAGGGCTCAGGTCTGCAAACACCAGGCTCTGGTTTGTGGATCCCATCTTCTCCGTGGGGTGGGGTTGGGATTCACAGCTGGGGGATGGCTTCCCCCGGCTCAGCAGCAGGCAGGAGAGGATGAAGATTGTCACCGCAGCCCCGACCAGGAGAACGTAGGGAAGCTTGGGGTTCATCTCTCCGAGTGCAGGGACAGTGTGCAGGGTTTGGCAGCAGCACCCAGAACTCGTCCCACACCTGCAGACCCAGCTCTAAGTCACTTGCCAACTGCTGGCGTGAAGGCGTTGCTTGGGAGGTGGGGAGAGAGCCTGGAGCGTGCTTGGGACTCCCAGAGCAGATCACAGGTCCCAGCCAGTCCAGCCTGTTTGCTCCCCACCCCAGACACCCCGAGGAAGGCAGCCGGGGAGCCGGTGCCTGACTCACTCCCCGAGCTATTGATGGGTTTCTCTGCTGCAGGGTGGCACCAAAAGAGCCCCTGGGCTCAGTCTGCCCACACAGCCTTTGCTTCTCCCAGCATCTCCCAGCATCTCCCAGCATCTCCCAGCACTCCCCACCTGTCTCATGCTGTGGGGGAGGCTCAGATGGCCCCACTCCTTCTGCACCCTGGTGCTCCAGGAGAGCCCAAGACCTGCTGGCTCCCCAGCACCCCCATGTGCCTGTCCTCCCCGTCACCATTCTCCTTGTCATCCAAGTCCCTTCCAACCCCGAGGGAAGCGACCTGGTGGTTCCAGTCTGGCTCCAGCTGTGGGCAGACTGGCCAAGCTGGAGGAAGCTCCCTGGTGAGAACAGGCAGAGCTCACTGAACCCCTGACAGCCACTGGGATCAACAGGCAGCACCTGGAGGAGCAGAGGCTGCAGGATGACCAAGGACACATCCATCCCCACTCAGCCATCCCAACCCCACTCCAGCGGACACGAACCTTGGACAAGAGCTGTTGTGGGCAGAAACTGTCAGGGTTCAGCACTCCTGACCACACCATGGACCTTCCCTGGTGAGGAGAGCAGCAACCAGCCCTGCGGCAGCAGGAGGGGGCTGGGGCCACCCCACCACAGTGTGAGGCTCCTGCACAGCCACCAGCTGGGCAAGGTTGTCCCCACTGCACCCGGGACTGCAGCAACACATCACCCACAGCCAGGGATGGACACCGTGGTGCACCTCACACCCTTCTGGTGGAGACAGTGAGGCACAGGCAGGAGGGGCTGAAACCACCACAGCACTGGATCAATGAACCACCCTTGTGACCATGATAATTTAGGAAGTTCTGTTTCCATTCTCATTTCCAGCCAGGGAATAATTGCCCTGTTTGCTGCAGGTCCCACACACATGCACTGGAGTTCTCCAGTTACTCCCTGCAATGCAGAAGGCAGCAGGGGTTCCTGGAGCTGCACTTCTCAGACTGGTTCAGATGCAGCCCAGTGCCTGCCAGTGACCCCCGTGCTCCTCTGCAGATGTAAAATGGTTTTTTCCCCCCTCCCTTTTACAGGAGCAGGTTTCCATAACAAACACCCGATGCTGCCAGCCCGGCTCCCAGCACCACCACTGCCCTGCAGTTACTGGGACTGCCTTTGAGGAGAAGCAGAGCCGTCCCTTCAGGCTGAGCATCCTTCTGCCTCCCGGGGTGGATGCCAGCACCTCACTGCTCAGCCTGCCAGAGCTGCAGAAGCTGCTCCCGGACTCAAATAACCCTCCACAGGGATCCACTGCCAAAAACCCTGACTCTGCAGGAGCAGGGGAGCTCCCTGGCTCACTGCAGAACCTCTGCAGCCTCCACAAGCGTTTCCTCAAAGGAGGAGCAGGGACAGAGCTGCACATCTCAGCCCTGCAGAGCACGAGTCCAGACGCCCAGATTTACATGGGCAGGCAAGATATGAAAAGGACTTCCCTAAGCTCCAAGGAGCACCAGGAGCAGCATCAGGCACAGCAGGAGCGGGTGGACACCTCCAGCCCTGCAGACAGGGCTGAGTCTCCCTGTCTGCCCGGCCATGCCTATGGCAACACTCACTGTGCCAGCCATGGGGCCTCAAGGAAACACAAACACTTCTCAGGTGCCACCATTCATACTTTCCCTGGGCTGAACACAGAGCTCCCAGACAATTCACACTGCCTTCAACTCCATGACCTGCAAAGACTGTTTTATACAGGGAAAACTCATTTTGCAATGGAAGAAGAGGTTAGGAAAGCGAAAAAGCCGAGTTCTGGTGTCAGTTATTAGTGGTTCTACAGACTAGGAGGCAATCCCCAAAGCTCTGGGATTTACCAGCACAATGGCAGACGTTAAAGGAAGACCCAGACCTACCTCCCACGTCCAAGTCCACTTTGTAGTTGATGGAATGGGTGTGCACTGTACCCAGCGTGTGCTCCCAAACCCTATTGCCATATCTCAGACCATCCCCGTGGAGAAACGATGAGCTTGCGTAGCCCGTGGCCCGGACCTTGCCTTCAATGGCCCCGTTCTGGTAGAAGATGAAGTCCCACACGTAGTCGTAGTTGCCCACAGTGGTTATGGACCGAATGACCAGAGCAGAGTTGACCAGCCCCCCGTAGTAGAGCGACTGCAAGTTGGAGTAGTGGCGCCTCAGAGGGGAGCCCAGGTTCTGCTCAAAGATGCAGAGGGCGTTTTTAGTAACTCCAGGGCCCTGTGAGTGAGCCAGGTAGTGCACATCCAGGTACGTTGCTAAATAGGGGCAGTCGACCCCTCGGACCAAGGGGGAGGTGTAGCGCCCGATGCCAAAGCTCCCGTCCATGTACCTGGTGGACATCCCCCCAGGGCAGTTGGAGCCATACACTGACAACGCCTCCTGGACGCTGATCTCATAGGCAACCCTCTCCCCCTTGTGTCGGATGTCAAAGAGCCGCAGCCCCGTGCTCACGCTCATCCCAAAGGCAAAGCTCCAGCCCTGGAAGAGCACGAGGTTGTTGCGGACGCTGTAGCGGGGACCCTGGGGCTCGAACTGCAAAGGGAACAGCGCGCCCGAAGGCGCTCGCGGCTTCATGGACGAGAAGTCCCCGTCCCGTGGGGCTTTCGGCACCTTCTCCACCCTGATGCGACCCTGCACGTAGGTGTTCTCCAGCTGAGCCATGTCCCTGTAGTACTGCCCGTTGTAGAAGACCCTGCTCACCGCCCAGCGGGAGATGTCCAGGCTGCTGTGGTCCACCAGCACCTCCAGCCCCACCGGGTGCAAGAAGAACCCACTCACATTCTGAAACAGAACGAACCAGGTGATCCGATCTCCAGACTGGAACCCCCGCGGGGCGGCTGTCACGGCTGCTAGGTTGGCTCCATCGTACTCCATGACTTGGTGCATGAAAGATGGAGCTGTGGGGAACACCTGGCTCTTCAAAAACCCTCCAATCTGTCTGTATTCAACAGCCAGCGTGGGTCTGCGGTGGTAGGGCACCTTCCCCCCGTACTTGGGCACCGTCACGTCCCGGTGGTACGCCGGCGTGGGCAGCGGCCCCACCACGTACTCGGTGACGTTGGGCTCTGGCTGCTTCCCAAAGTAGAGCACAGCCAGCGCCTCCCGGGGGGGCCGAGCCCCCCCCCCATCCAGGAACCGCAGCACCTCCGCCTTGGCGGGCACCTGCACGTCCACGGAGGCGATGCAGTTGTCGGAGGGCTTCGCGCGCCAGGCGTCCACCAGCTGCACCCCGAGGTGCCCCTGCAGGTACCGCACCACTGCCACCATCTCCTCGGGGCTCAGGTCGGCAAACACCAGGCTCTGCCCCCCAGCCGTGTCCTCCCGCGCCGGGGGCCGCTGCTGGCAGGTGCCGGGGGCCCTTCCTCTGGTCAGCAGCACACAGAGCAAGGCGAAGATGGTGGCCAAAGCCAGGACGAGGAGGATGAGCACCGTTTTCACGTTCATGCTGCTGCTGGTCCCGAGGCATTCACAGCAGCTTTCACAGCAGGGTTTCTTGCTGCTGCCTCTGTCAGTTTACGCTGCACTGGATGGATTAGCAGGGAAAGTACAAAAGACTGGGAGAGGCTAGGGGAGGAGATCTGAAATTCGTGGTGACCAGAAAGGGCAGATCTCCTCTCTCTGTCCTCCTCCACCAGCAGTGCCCTGAAAGAACCCGTGGAGATGCAGGGTCAGTGACTCAGACGAGCTTCACGTAATTCTGTTACTTTTTCAGTCCAACCTGGCTTCCTGAGCCTGCTGTAAAAACGAAGGTCCTGTAGTCAGCCTGAGGTGGCCGGGACCAGGGGGAGGCTCTGACAAGCTGGGAATTGTTGCCACACTGTAGAACTTCACCTCTTGCAACTCACCGAATTTCCTTGTTTATCAGGCTGTTTCCTTGTAAACATTCCCCCTGGCACCACGATTCCAAGCTCGGAGTTTTCATTTTATTTTCTCAAATATTCCACGTGGAAGCCCTTGCTGCAAACACATCCATCTGTGTAGTACCAGAGCAGCTTTGGCAGGCACGGTGAGATGTAGTTCAGGATGAGACTCGGGCTCCAACGTGCTGTGAACAACTGGCTCTCAGTTTGCACCCCTGAACAGCTCTGGACTAATTAATCCCTCAGCATTCCACTGAAACGAGACCACGTAGCTTTTGTCTCTGTCTCCAACCCAAAGGCAGCTCCTGAGGAGTTCGCTCAAGGATAAAACCACCCCAACCTGCTGGGTCCCAGCAGGCAGCTGATGGCTGTGCCCGCTGCTGCTGTGCTGCCAGGGCACCGCTGCCCAGGCTTTCTACCCGAGGTTGTGACATCCTGCCACCCCCTCCAGAGGGGTCTCTGCTGGTCTCACAGCCCTGGCAAAACGAGGTGGCCAGATCACAGGACTTGGAGCTGCTCCTGCCATGCTGCAGATGCTCGGGGTAGGCAGGACAACGCCGCCTGAGCTACAATCCCTGCCTGTCCCTGAGATGGTGCGGAGAAGCACAAGGCATCCAAGAGAACCAAGGCTGGAGATTCAACCCAACATTTCCACTCCTGCTGCCAGCCTTACCTCACCTCACCTCACCCTGGCCTTCCCATCCTCATCCCGTCAGAGTTTCCCAGTGGGATACAGCACACACACCAGCCTCCAGCCTCAGGCTCCAGTGCGGACTCTGCAGCAGATCCTGCCCGGGGCTCAGACCCTCCATGGTCCTCGGCCGTGCTCACCAGACACCACACTGGCAGGCAGAAGGCCACGTTGTCATCAGACACTCTATTATCCTCACCACCACGGGCAGCCTCAGCCTTCTTTAGCCCAGGCAGCACAGGGCAAGGACACACAGGTCTGCCCACGCCAGCATGTGCCACCTCTGCCTCACCCACCCTTGTGTTGGCAGAGCCACAGGAGCCCAGTCATGTGCCAGAAGAGGGGCTTGCTCCATGGCACAGACACAGGCAATGGGGAGAGACAGGACAGATGAGAAGGAGGAGAAGCCAGCCTTGGCTACAAGGCTGCAGGGGTTCCCTGCACATCGACCCTCAGCTGGCCTCCAGAAGCAGAAGCAGATGCCTCCGAGCAGCCCCAAACCAAGCAAAGCAGCACTGACTTCCAAGGGAATCTTTGAATCCATGAAGTCAATGAGGCTTCGAGGATTCCTTGGGGTGAGGCTTGAAAGAAAAACTCCCTTTTGGTGGAAGCCCAGAACACGATCACTGTTTCACTCAGAAAGGAAGCACTGGTGCCCAGTTCAGAGCCAGGACAGACCTCCTGCCTGCCTAGGACTCAACACACTGAACCTCCAAGGCTGCCCATGCAATGCTCACACTAACGTTTCCTTGCAGAAGTTTCTGTACAGATCCCTCAGTTTTGACTTTGCCTCTTGGTTTTGCATCCCAGGTCCCTAAGAGTCAAGGCAGAGGCTGCAATTACAGCCGGTCATTTTCCGAGCAGCACAGCAGTAGTTGAAGAGAACTGGACAAACTCCACAGGCCTTGCTGCCCCACAAATCACAACCCAAGCCTGCAGCTTGCCTGGGAGATGGCTGAAAATAAAGTGTGGGAACACTCTCGCTCAGTTCTGTGCGTGTGTTGGCTGTTTGGAAGGAAAGAGAAACCCGTAATGACACCCCCACGACAGAGCAACCCACAGCACACACCCCAGGGCTGCAGGATACAGATGGCACAAAGGATGCTTTCCATGCTGTCTCTGCCCTGCTGCAGGACACGTGCTGTGGGTGCCACGCCTGATGCCACGTTACTGAGTACTGTCCATTTCTGCTGCACTTCTCAAGCTGAGGACCTCTAAAGCCTATGACAAGCCACAAAAGGATCAGCCTGCGCTTCCTGGGAGCTCTGTTTCCGAATGAACAGAACAGCCCTAAATCCATCTCCATCTTGCAGTAGAAATTTCAGGAAGCAGAGTAATTAACTGAGCCTGCAGAGCCAGGAAACTGTTGCAGCCTCACTGATGAAAAGCCACCAGTGATGTTTAAGGGCCACACTTATCACCCAATTGCTCACGTACCTTCTCCAAAAAGAAGCCTGAAGCAGCTTAAAGCTAACCTAGAATTTAAAAAATTACACATCTCACAGCAGCAAAACTTGTTTATGACCTGCTTGGTGCCCACAACTCAGCTCCCCAGCCCATCACTGCCCCACACCTCACAAGGAGCACTCATCAATGTTTATTTTGGCTACACAGTGGCTTATAGGCACTGCCTATCAGTACATCCCATGGTTGCTGAACTGCCCACATCTCCCAAACAAAGCAAGGACCAGGAGTTTGCTGGTTTTCACTCGCACAGAAAGGTAGAGGTGGCAAAAAATAGTGCCTGAAATTTATAGAAACCAAAACCAGAGACAGCTTCTGGCTCATGGAAACTCCGAGTCAGTGACTGCCAGACAGCTGGGTAAAGAGTATGGTACAGAAAAGCAACCCCCCCGGCACGGGCGAGTCTGAGCCGTGCCCCGAGCCAGACCTCAGGCTCCGGGAAACTCCCACTCCCATTCCCTCCGCTCGCAGGGTCAGCTTGGGTGAGGCAGAACCGGGGACACTGCGTGACCCGTACCCGTGTCAGCTGCGTTTCTGGCAGCGTTGGTGTCTGCACACAACCGCTGCGCCTTGATTCTCCTCCCGGTTTTTAGCGGCTGAGCTGGGATGTCTCAAATCCCCGTGAACCGGAGCCCTGGCGGCAGCTGCCGCTGCTCCTGGAGAGCGGAGCAGGGACCGCTGCCGGGACCGCGGGGTGATGGTCACGGACAGCAAACCCTGCCCTGCTCCCCGCCAGCCCCCGCCGGGCTGCTCCGCCCCTGCCGGTGCCGGTGTGGGGAGCGCGGGGCCGAGGAGGAGCCCCCGGTGCTGCCCCACGCCGAGCCCTGCCAGCAGCTCCGAGCTCCGGCTGCCTCGGCCCCCAGCTCCGGTCCCACCCCCAGGAGCGGCGGGGACCGGCAGGACCCCCCCAACCCGGGAGGCTCCGCGGGGCGGGGGCAGC
>VZRW01002840.1:7699-19243 GCA_013398125.1 Aegotheles bennettii
GGGGTGGGGGTGGGGCAGGAGGCAGCGGGGGTGCCCCGGGGCTGAGGCGGGAGGCCGGGCTGTGTGAGCAGGCACTGTCCCCACAGGAGGTCGGGCGCATGAAGATCGAGCTGTTTGCTGACGTGGTGCCCAAAACAGCAGAGAACTTCAGGTGAGGAGCAGGCGGTGTTCCTGGGCCTGGGGTGCCCAGGTTTTGGGGTGCAGGAATGGCTCTGGCAGCAGTGGCACCTGTGCCACATCCTGTGCCCTCGAGGAGCCCGTCAGCCTGCAGGGGGAAGGACTCGGGTCCCTCTCCCTCTGTGGAGCTTCTGATGCACACGGGGCATTTATAAAAGGCAGCACCTTAATGCCACGTTAGAGCCCTCTGAAGGATGTGCTCGGGCATCCCATCACCAGGGGGGAAATTAATACACCCCATTCCCATGGGACGTGGTGCCAGCTCCACGTTCAATCCCCTGCAGCCTCGGTGTTAGAACTGGGACCTTCTCAGCCACAGATGTCTGCTCTGGTGTGGGAGCAGGGGGCATTTGCTGCCTCTTCCCATTCCACTGGGGACATCCCAGTGGGTGCTGCTGGGTGCAGCCCTCTGTGTCCTGGCAGTTCAGACATGGCTCACGCTCTGCTCTTTTATTTTCCAGGCAGTTCTGTACGGGTGAGTTCAGGTAAGTGGGTGTTGTAGTGTCCTTTGGAGCAGCCTCCTCAGAGAAGCAGCACTGGGTGGGCAGGAGGGTGGCTCGCTGGGAGGTTTTTCTGGCTGGGATGGAGGAATCTGCTCTGGCACGGTGGTGACAGGCTCAGTCAGTCACAGAGTTTCCCTTTTGGGCACGACTTTGCTGTGCTCAGGTTGCTCTGAAAAGCCCCTCCTGCAGATCCCACCTGCTCACACTGCGGTGGGACCCCGTTAGGGTGGTGGGGTGGGTGCTGCAGGGAGCTGTGGCATTCCCTGTGCAGTACAGGGCAGCCCCCTGGGGTTCTCAGTTCCTGGGAGGGCTCTGTGTTAGGATATCCAGTGCCTTGCAGTGATTTTCCCTTTTGTTTCCTCCCAGGAAAGATGGTGTCCCCATAGGGTACAAAGGCAGCACCTTCCACAGGTAATTCACCTGCTCTCATGTAGGCACTGCAGTAGCAGCCTGAGCTAGAGGTGGTTTGGAGCCTGCCCCTGGGAGGCATTTGTAGGTCCTGGCTGAGCCCTGCCTGCAGCTCGGGGCTGAGGGGGCTGTCAGCAGTGCCTGCTGGGGACCCTGGGGGGGATCCCCCGTTCCTGCTGTTCTGGGATTGGGGGGGTGGGGGCTCTCCCCGGCCAAGCAGCAGCAGGACCTGAGGGACCCAGCAGTGGCCATGTGCTGTGGGCTTTGGGCTGCAGCACCCCCAGCCCCTGATCCCTTCTGTTTTCCTGCAAGGCAGAACTCCTTTGAGCCACATACGAAGCTTTTAGAGGCATTGATCTGCTGAGAACTAATTATTGTTTCACTTCTTCAGGGTAATAAAGGATTTCATGATCCAAGGAGGCGACTTTGTGAACGTATGTACTCTGTGTTCCTTCTGTGCTGTTCCTACGGGGTGTAACATGTGAGTGTTCCCATGGGTCCATGTGGATTCATGGGACCTGGGGGCTGTCTTCTGAGGTACCCAGAAGCAACTGGAGGTTTCCTCATAGCATTGCTGCAACAGACTAGAAGGGACTTGAAAAGGAATCTGGAGTCTTTGGTGAACACACCTTCTCCTTCCCAAAACATCTCTCTGAAAAAAGCCCAGCAGCACAGCTTAGGTGCTAAGGGTGGGTTTTACCCTGTTGTCCTTCCCCCTTCTCCTGTCCCCCCTAAATCAGAAACCCTGTGAATTTCTGTCAGCTTCGTGGAGAGAGACCCTAAGTACAGAACCAAGTATCTCGTGCAAGAGAAAGTTCAGATCAGAGGTAACTTTTTGTTAGTGAATTGTCTCAAAGCAGGGACAAGTTTGTGGTCGTGCTCTGACCTGGGGATGAACAGGGTCTAGGCTGGAGGATGGTCTCTCTGCTCTCCTAGGACCCAGTACAATAATTTCATTCCCAGAAGTATTTCCAAATCCGAGGGGGGGAGTGATAAAGCTTTTTTAATAAGAAATTCATAGAACTTGGTTGAATGAGAGTGCTGCCTGTCTGGTGGGGGCTCGGCCGCACCAGCTTCCTGGTGGTCACTAATTGTGGTGCTGCTCCAGTGTCCCAGTGCTGCACTGGTTCTGCTGGAGCTCAATGAACATTATGGATATTTGTAAATGACACTCACTGCAAAGCCAGGTGGGAGCAAGAGCAGCCCCACCCACTGCTGAGGTAGGGTGTGTGCTCCTGCCTCAGACCCACGGCTGAAGTAAAGCACAAAGAACAGGAGAAAGGGAGCGAGGGCTGGGCCAAGGGTGTGGGGCTGCATGTAGCACCTCACTGGCATCTTAATTTCCTTTAGATTTGGCCTAATGAGGAATGTGTGTGTTAACCAGAGAGGCAACGAAGGGAAACAGGTTGCAGCAAGGCAGAAGAAATGGAGCTGAAATGACACAGGAGGAGAAAATTGACACAGAAAGGGAAATTTCTGTCAGAATGGCAAATTGACCCAACCGTGCCAGAGACACAGCACTGCTCCTCACTGCTCCTCACTGCTCCTCTGGCTCTCCCAGGAGGGTTCCTCACTGCTCCTCTGGCTTTCTCGGGGCGGTTCCTCTGTGAGGCTGTTCTATGGAAGGGTCCCTGCTCAGTCCTTTGGCATCGTACAGGAGTCTGCAGGGCTGGACCAAAGGGCAGGGTGGCCATGCAGCAGTCCCACAAGTCGTGTCTGAGGTGCTGGTGTCAGGCTTCTGCAAAGTTAGAAACGTGGGAGCAGTCAAAGCTGCAATCTGCAACTGTTAGGGGCCATGCTTGAATTCATGAGCACCTTGACATCCGAGTGCTGGGGCTTGTGGTTAAGCACGAGATGGCTTGACTTGGGAGAAAGTACAGCAGAAGTTAGAAGCTCTGTGTGTTAGAAAGTGTCCTTGCGGAACAGGGAGCTCGCTTGCCTGTGGCCAGTAGAGTCACAGAAGATCAGGTGAAATCAGCAGGGTACCATCAGCTGGCCCCCACGCAACTGCTTCTGCCTCCCTTGTCACAGCAGCCCGTGCTTGTGCATCCCCTCCCTTCCCCCTGCCACGGCCAGGTGGGTCTGTACCAAGCAGCCTCACTCGGGAGGCTTAGCCTTCACCCTTGCCATCTCTGTGGGTTTCTGCCAACGTGTGGATGGCAGAGGGCGTGCAGTTCCACACCAGGCACTGTTCCTCTTCGGGGATGAACCATGGAGTGTGTTCTCCACGGGTGTGTGAGTGGCAGTGCAGCAGCTGCTCGGGGCCAAGTTCAACTCTGTCCTTTTGCCTGGAGATTTTACATTTGGAGGTTGCTACTGAACAAATGCTGTGGCTGACTGGGCACCTCTCTTTTGCAGGGAGATGGCACCGGAGTGGCCAGTATATACCGGGGGCCTTTTGCAGATGAAAACTTCAAGCTGAAACACTCAGCTCCGGGGCTGCTCTCTATGGTGAGTGTGAAACAACGACACCACAAGACTGGAAAACTCCTGGTACTTTCTCTGTGCCCTTTTCCTGAGTGTAGGCATCACTTACCAGGCAACAGAACTCCCCACCACTGGATACAAGGTCTGAAAGAGCTGCTTCTAGTTGGCTCCTCACAGGCTGATGTGTTGAGTAACACAGAAGTGCATCCTTCCTTTGTCACCTGCCCGGGGAGCTGGGGCAGGCCTGGTTTGATCAGCATTCAGAACAGCTTGGTTCTTACAGTTCTCCTACAGCAGCAAGTGGTGTTCTTTCTTCCCCGGTGCTGTCACTGAACATTGACCTCAGCAAGGGTGAAAAAGGAGATTTGGGAGTTTCAAAGCCATAGCGGCGTTTCCATGGTACCTTTTATAACGTGTGCTTCCTGTTCAACATTGTAGGCAAAACTGCAACCATTGCACATTGTCTGGTGGGAACAATGCACTGGCTTCTGCCACGGAAAGCACACGGAGCCAGTGCTGCAGTGTTCCTGTCCACAGCTGCTGCTTCCCCAGCTCTTCCAGATGCCGTGCCCTTAAAACCACTTGCTCTGGGCATTTGTTTGGAGCAGTTACTCATCCAGTTCAAAATGTGGCCCAAAAAAGGGGCATTGTGACACAGCCAGGCAAGCGGTGTGCTGTGGTGTGGGAGAAGGGGCCCTGTGCTGGTGTCTGTGTTGGCCAAACCAGGGTCCATCTCAGCTGGATCCTTACCAATAAGTAAAAGATCCACCATGACCGTGTTGTGTGCAGTCCTGCAGCTGCAGCACTTGCCCAGTTTGCTTGTCAGCACAGACGTGGACCTCATGGTTGTCAGAGGAGCTGAAGTGCTGCAGAGGAGTTCTCTTAGCAGAGTGCAAATGCTCTGGGTGTTGCGCTTGGGTGTGAATTGAATTTTACATCTGTGTGACACCGTTCCTGTGAACCCTGTGCCAGTATGATCATTGCCTTCCTCATCCTGGTCATCAGAACAGACACCTGATGTTTTTATTCTGAGGAAACCCTCCAAAGGGCAGGAATCAGCTGCTCTTTTTCTGCCCTGATTCCTGGCTTTCAGTTTTCCCCAGGATGATAACTGCAGCAGTAAGTGCTCGTTGCCAGCAACGTTAGCCTTTTTCAGGAGCATGCTCTGGAGTCCACATTTCAGCACAGTCTTGTGCTGAACCTGCCTTTGTAGATGTATAATTAAAAGCTGGTGACAAGGCTCTTGCTCACACTGGCCCTACCAGGCTTGGTGGCATGCCACATCCAGCCCAGGGCACTCCTGCACTTATCAATCTTGCTTCCTTTGGCTTGTGGAGCCATAAGCTAAAAATAATCTAGGCTGGGTCTAGAGCAACAGCTCTTTCCTGTGTGAGATGCATCTGCCTTCAGTTTTGGGAAGCCCCAAGTTGTACCTGTTTCCTATTTTGCTGTTCTCAACCCTCAGGCAAACAGTGGTCCGAGTACCAATGGTTGTCAGTTCTTCATCACGTGCTCCAAGTGTGACTGGTTGGATGGCAAACACGTTGTGTTTGGTGAGTACCTGCTGCAGGGGCCTGGTGGAGCAGCTCAGGGGCACTGCCTGTGTGCAGCTGCTGGAATAAACATCCGTGCCCTGCTTGTTCTCTGCTCCTGGCTGGTGCCAGCAGAGGTGTCTGTGCAGCCAGGTGCTGAGCTGGACCACTGCTGAAATGAAATGGTTTTTTCCCAGGTTAGCTTTAACCCAGATGTGTTCCTCCATCAGTGCACCGTGTTACTGCAGAAATCCTTGTGCCAGTGCAGGAGGGACAGACAGATGAGGGAAGGGACACCGTCCTTCTCCACTGTCGGAGAGCAGGACTGAGCTCTCAGCAGAGTTTTTAGATAGTAACTCTATGAAACCACATCTCCTCACTCATGTGGTGCCACTTGAGCTGTAGGATTTCAAGGCCAGTCTTTAAGGTGATGCTGTACTCATTATTTCCTCCGGCTCTTGAGTGGCACTGATACTGTTCCTTGCTGTCCCTGCATCAGCACAAGGGCTGGGTCCAGAGGGGTGGTTCGTGCTGTGTGTTAGCACAGCTGGTGGCAGCAGGTCTTGGAACCGAGGTTTCTACACACACACACACACCCCTGTGATGGCAGAATGCACTTCATCTGTTCTGAATGTGGAAAATGGCTTAGGAGGCATTGTTTCCTTCATCAGTAGCAAGCCCTGAAATGCCTGATAGCTCTACGCTGCACAAGGCTTTTCAGGAGGAACAAAAGTACGGGTGCCTGCGATGGTGGGGGGGAGCAAAGGTGAAAAGTGGGCATATTGAATAGGATATGCTTTCTCATTCTAGGTAAAATTGTTGATGGGCTGTTGGTCATGAGAAAAATTGAAGTAAGTTGAATTTTTGTATTTCTCTGTGAATGTCCACGTTGGAAAGTCACATAGAGGTTTAACGAGGGTTGCTCTGTTCTCTCCCGTTCTCTGTTTACAGGATACCAGAGAATACCAGTGTTGATAACTGGTATTATCAGTTGTCATCATTATAAAATAGCAGGAAATCTGTTGGGGCAAAGGCTGTCATATAAACTGACTTTATTAAAGCTGTGCTCCCGTGGCTGCTGGTCAGTCTCTGAGCAGGGATTGCGTTCTTACAGCTTTAGTTGCAATGCTTTGCCTTTGTTCAGGAAGCTGCATTGAAAAGTTGTTCCATCAGCAGCTCAGGAGTGTAAAGCAGATCACTTCTGTGCCATTGCCTGGGATTATTCAGTGGGTGCTAAATCATCAGTTCTGCTGATCCGTGAGCAGCGTGTTTGGTAAGAAAAATCAAACAACTCTTTGGAGTAGCTCCCAGGAGCTGAGGATAAACACGCTCAGGGACAGGGATTGCTACCAGGGCTGTGGCTGGGTGTCACAGCAGGCCAGGGAGTAGATTGAACAAACAGCAGGGTGTTCAGTGGGACAGATGATGCCAACGTCAGGGCACAGAGTGCACAAGGGTCTCTGCCATCAGTGAATCCCAGAAGTGAGGTGCAAGCAGAGCTGACGGCTGCTGGGTGCTGAGGAAGGGTGCCCTGCAGGGGGGGTCGCAGGCCCTCTGCCAGCAGCACTGCTGGAAGGGCTGTGGTGTGCCTGCCTTGTGCATTGCTGCACTGAGGGGCGAGTTCAAGGAAATGTGTGAGAGGCTGATGGAAGAGCAGCCAAGTCCAGCAGGACAGGACTGAGGGCTGCTTTGTGACTCTGATTTCCCCTTCTGCACAAATGCAAGGTCGCTTTGCTCCTGGCAGCTGTGATGAGTGACTTTAAAGGTTTAATTCCGAGCAGTCTCAGGTGACGTGGTGCCTGCTGTGTCTCATGAGGAGCTTTCCAGGCTTTGCACTGTTCCTTCCCTCCCACTCAGAGGGTCGGGGACTGCTCTGTATCCCAAACTTCTGAGCACAGTTCGCTGGCTCGTGGCCGTCGCCCAAAGGCCTGAGGGTGTTTCTCTGTTACTCAGAGCTGTGTCTAGGTTTCCCTGGTCCTGATGTCACACAGACACCCCTTAACCAGTCTCCACGTACCTGTCACTCACCGGATTTGCTACGCTTTTGTAAGGTTTACCGTTATCTATCTGTTTGTCCCCAGAACGTGCCTACGGGACCAAACAACAAACCCAAGCTGCCAGTTGTGATCTCCCAGTGTGGGGAGATGTGAAGCAATGAAACAGAGGTGTGGTAAGTGTCAGCCTTCACAGACACCCACTGCAACTGAACTGGGGGTGGCTCTGCTCCTCACTTTTCTCTTATGTCCACCCGGAGTCTCCGGGAGCTGGCTCAGCTCCATGAAACACCAGAAAACACCTCTCTAACAGCAGTAGGTTGCTGCCAGCTCAACTCCCTGAACCAGCTTCCCTCCGAGCCACACAGGGACCAAAGGCAGCACTACAAGGCTGAGATTTTGCAGCTGCAGTCCAGGGGAAGTCGGGGTTGTGGGAGCTCTGCCGGGGATGGGCTTAGGCTGCCTTGGAGCCTCTGCTTGAAGAACCAGTGGATGAAAGGGAGCTGCAGCAGGAATCCAGCTGGTGTTACCCAGGCAGTATGGGGTGGCTTCACTTGGACCTGCAGGTTGGTGAACTCTCCAATTGCCACAGAAAGCAAAGCACCCATGTGTGGGGCAGGCAGGGCTCAAGGAAAGGAGAAGAGAAAGAGAGGACTGGGGCCTCCTGGCTCAGTACAGCCATAGGGCTGCCACTCCCACAGGCTGAGGAGTTCTCACACCACATAGTGTTACCTTAACTCAAAACAGTACCACTGTCCCATCCGAAGGGAGATGTTTCCAGTATTTACTACTATTCAGCCTTCATTTTGGTTAAACCAATAGGCTCAAGACAGAGCTCAGGCTAACGTACAGTATTCTGTTTCCATTTGTCCGCCCACCTCACCATAAAAAACAAGCCTTTAAACAAATCTGTCTAGATTTCCATGTGTCAGGCTGCAGCTTGTCAGAAATCTGCTGTATTAGCCTTTTGGTTGCTGATTTTTCAAATTTCAGCAGGCAGGCGGGCACTGACAAAAGCAAATCCCTACAATTTCTGGCCGTCCGTTAAATCATTTCCAAAGACATCTGGAATTGCCCATGAAGATGTGTCCCTGATTCCATAGTAAGGTCTGCCAGATCTGCAGCGCTTCGGACTCGGGAGCTCCTCCTGTTTGATGAAGTGGCAGCAGGGAATGGAATCATCCTTTCATTTCCTGGTACTTCTGGTGGCATTCACAGGCTGTTGAGGAAGGGACAGCCTCGCTGCTGGGCTTCCTTGTGGAGGGGCAGATCCTTGCTGATGGGTCAGGTCCCTTTGAGGGTTGTCCTGAGGCCCAGAATTGTTGATCATTTCTATTCATAGCCCACAATCTCTGCCAACATCCAGCTGAGGCTGGAAGCTTTTCATTTCTAGGTATGAGTGTGGTGCCACCTTGCTTCCTTCCCAGCCAGGTCTTAGGAACTGCCCTTCTGCACCCTGCAGCCTCTCAGCTGCTGGTAGACAAGAAGGGCCTTTGCCTTGCTCAGCTTCAGACAGCTGGATCAGTTGCTTGTCAGGGTCCTGTAAGTCGGACAGTGTTGGGTTTAAGTTCAGGGGTAGGTGCAGATGCTTGGTGTGGGGCACCAGGAGGGCTCCTGGGTTCTCTGGCTCAGGGTTGATGTGAACTGGTGCATGCAGCAGGCAGCAAGTGCTTGGAGATGGCTGTAGTAGCACCCAGTGTTGCTGCACAGTCCTGCTGGTGCAGGGTGAGTTGGGAGTGGCTGGCTGGCATTTCAGTCCTGTTTCTCCTTCCTTTCAGCGTTCCATCACTGGTGGTTGGGCCTGTGCTGGCTGCACTCAGTTCCCTGCACTGCCCCAGTCCTCTCCACAGGCCAGATCTGCACTCTTGACATTCTTCTGAAATGATTTAATAATTGGCATCTGCCTCTTTTTTTATGTTTTGATATGTAAATAAAGAGTTGTGTTAAATTTGTGTGCAGTGCACATCCATTACCGTGCCTGGGAGCAGGTTCTTCAGGTGGGAAGGGCTGCAGCATCCTTATCAATGTGGGGTTTGGTGGGTGTCAGGGGTTTGCTGTGCATGCTGTTGAGGGGCATTGCTGCTGGACGTTTGCAGAGGGCTTTTTCCTGTGAGGTAAGGGTTGAAAATTCCCAACATGGAGAAGAAAACTGGACAGAGAACCCAGATGACAGCGGTGAGATAGAGGTGACCAAAAAGAGAGAAATTCAGGTGCTTGGTCCTGCTCGGGGGACTTGTCCAGATTTCCAGATGCCCCTTCCCTGAGGGGGCTGAGGCAGGAGCTGGGGAGAGCTCTGCCCACCAGCTGCAGTGCTCAGGTTGGCATTTCTGGCTGTGGGTACCCAAACTCACCCCACTTGGCACCAGGGCAGGCAGCTGATTTCTGGGTCCAGGCTCAGCCCGATGTGTTTGTGTTGGTGGCATCAGCCACAGAGCTCCCCAGAATCACTGACAGTGGCAAACCCATTGCAACCTTTGGAAAGTCACTCCAAGGGCTGATTGTGTCCCGTTACCTTTCTCTGAGACATTGGATGTGCAGGGCTTCAGCTTTCCAGCTCGTTTATCTTACTGCTCCTTACCTGCTGGCTGCAGGTGTTCTCAAGGACCACATTTTTGGGTTGAATTCCCCCGTGATTAAGTTCCCCCTTCAGTTATGTTGTGTGTAGGGAGTCCTGAGATTTCATCACTGAGATTTGAAGTTTTCTCCCCAATTTTCTCCCGTAGGGTCTCTTGCACACTGGATTCCTTATTGGCTATTACATTTTGAGACCTAATTTCCAGGAGACTTGCTGAGCATTATCCAGTTTAGATATTCTGGCTTCGAAGTCAGGATCCTGATGCAGATCCCTTGCGGATTTGTGTTATTGTTTTAGAGCTCTTCCCTTCGTTAGCTGAGCTGGAGATCTCATGGAAAAGATACCAAGAGAGCTTGGCCAGACCCATGTCCCTGAGCTCATGGTGTGGTGGTGGGTGAACCTTGACCCCCCCACTGTAATGTGGGAAACTGAGTCCCTGGCTTCTGTCTTCCACACTGGGATGAGGGAATCAACTGTAATTTGTGGGTGATTCTCCAGGGGCTGATCCCAAGGAGATGCATGGTGGTTGCAAACGTGGTGAAGGGTCAGCTCCCAGAGACCTTCTTGGTGGTTGCTGGTGACCTTTCTCTCCTGTTATGTGGAAGGACTTACATAGTCAAGCACCAGGACTGTGAACCTGGGGCCAACATCCAGATGGTTTAGGTGGCCAAGGAGATGACTTGGTGAATAGGAAGGCTGGGTTCCCCTGGACCTTTCCTCTGGGGAGTCCAGCAGAGATCGGCTTGGATCTGTGAGCTGCTGTGGGGAAACGGGATGGATGGATGGATGGATGGATGGAGGGGTGGAGGGGTGGAGGGATGGAGGGGTGGATGGATAGAGGGGTGGAGGGATGGAGGGGTAGAGGAATGGAGGGATGGAAGGGCAGAGGGATGGAAGGGTGAAGGGATGGAGAGGTGGAGGGATGGAAGGGTGAAGGGATGGAGAGGTGAAGGGATGGAGGGGTAGAGGGATGCAGGGGTGGAGGGATGGAGGAGTGGAGGGGTGGAGGAGGAGCTATGTACCCTTGTTCTCAAACAACATCCTAACAGGGCACTCACACCCCATAGTGTCTCGTCCCACCACTCTCCCACCTCACCTTTCTCACCCCAAAACTCTCATCTCTCAATACTCCCGCCTTAAAATCTTTCCCATCCTTCATGTTCCCAGTCTGGGTCTGTCCCATCCAAACCTACTCACCTCAGTTGCTGCAGCCTTCTTTCCCATTTTCCCCATAACCAGGGCAAATGTGAAATGTGCTTGGGCAAGAGTGGAGAGGAAGACATGGAGGTGGAGGGAAACACCCAGACACATGGGCTTGTGCTTGCACTTTGAAAAATGCAAAACTCCCCTACACCAAACATCAATGGAAATATCATTAGCACTGGACACTAGTGAAGGTGGTCTCTTGCCTCAGATGAAAGCCAGCTGGGGAGGCAGGAGGAGGGACCCACGCAGCCTGTTTGCAGAAGGGGCGCTCCGTACCCACATCTCGGATGGGGCCCGCTGCACACATATTTGAAGTGCCTGTGCTTGAGTGACCTGCATACTGAGCAAATGTGGAGTGGTGCTGCTCAATCAATGCCTGCCAGGTTATGTATTACCTCTTATTGATGAATGTGGTTGTTAAACCCAACATTGTATTTGCAGAACTTGCCGGTCTCCCTAGAGCTGTCTGGGATGAAGTTTTGATTGGCTGAAACTTCATTAAAGGAGAGAAACTTCATGGAAGAAAGGTCTTTGTGCATGGGGTCAAATATGCAGTTTGTTGCTACTGGCCTGCTCCTGAGGTTGCCTTGCTTGTCCAAAGGCAAGTTTTAGGAGATGACTTAAAATCTGCTTTACAGGCCACAGATCCTGATTTAGCCATATAATATGAACACTTAACTGAGGGAACCAGCTGTAAGCGTGGTCACCACAGGCTCTCCTTG
>VZRW01002840.1:19573-40157 GCA_013398125.1 Aegotheles bennettii
TTTGTGCGCGCGCCGCCACGTGCGCGCTGACGCCGCCGCTCTCGCCCCTTTGCAGCAACGAAGGTTTTGGGGACAGTGAAATGGTTCAACGTGAGGAACGGGTACGGCTTCATCAACAGGTGAGCGCCGGGGCACGGCCGGGGCGGGGCGGGGCACGGCCGGGCGGGGAGAGGCCCCGGGGAGCCGGGGGAGCGGAGTGCAGCTCCCTCCGCTGTGGGGAGCCCGGAGCGGGCACGGGGGTCTGGGGGAACGGGCCCTGGAGTGCTGCGAGGGACGGTGGCGGGTTGAGAGGGGCGTTGGGATGTGTGTGGGTCTGAAGCTGCCAGCAGCAGAGCCCCGGGGTGGCTCTGCAGAGCAGTGCAGCCTGGGTACCGGTGTGTTGATGGAACCTTTCATTCACCTTGGCTCACACACTGCTTCCTGACCTTCTGACCCGGCCTCAGTGCCTGCCCAGCTCCTTCACTGCTTCTGTGTCTGCAGCTGTAAGAACCCGACCCTTGGCTTTGCTTGGAGTGTGTTCCTCGTGGAGGTTTTCATGTTGAACCTCACCCAGCCGTGGGTGCTGTAAGCTCGGGTGTCTTTGGTGTGTGTAAAGTCATCAGCCACAAACTCTGCCCCCCCAGGGGAGGCTTTTCCCTGTTCCCTCCGCAGTGGCAGTGCTCGGTGATGTCAGGCAGGCAGCAGTGAGTTGAGACATCCACACGGCTTCCCCTGTCCTTAACTGGGCAGCTGTTTAATCCTGAGTGTTGCGTTTTTAATGACAAACCCAGCGTGATCTGGTGTTATCGAGGGATGAGAGCTGTGGCCTGAGAACCGAACCAGGGGATGTTTCCTCACCTCTGGAATCCCTGGCTCCCTGAAGGGATGCCCACGGGAGCTGCTGCAGCCGTGAGTCCCGGCACAGCGTGTGGCTCTGCTGTTGGCACTTCAGGCATCCCCTGGGCTCTCCTCATGTTAAAGATTTCTGCGCTGAAACACCAGGCTGAGTCCTGGGTGTCTGGCAGTTGTTTCTCAGTTGTCCAGATAAGAAGTGGGCACGCGGGCCACTGCCCTGCTCCCCTCACCACGACTGGAGCTGCGTGTTGGTGCCTGGCGTTGTGTTCAGGGCTCTGCTGGACTGAACGGCCGTGGCTTCTTAATCTCTGCTTGTCTGACTGGGGTTTGGTTTCACTTTATTTGTTAAAGGTGTTGAGGGGAGAATCATTGAGTGCAAAGATCACCGTGAAGCCCTGACAAGCCCTTCAGGTTGAGGTGTCTCTGGTACCATTTCAAGTTTCCTTGGAGAAAGTGCTCACTGTTACTGTCACTCTATCCAAGCAGCGGTGGGGTTGCTGCTTCTGGATGTGCTTCCACCAGGAATCACATGGCAGGCACTGAGCTTCAGCACTGACCAGTGTATTTTTTTACTTAACCCTGTGTGCACCTCGTGCTGGGGTGTGTAACCCAGTCTGTTGGTCTAAAACCCCGGTGTCCTCCCAGATGGGGACTGCCTCTTCGAGTGGGCTTTAGCTACAGACACCGGGTGCGGATGCCCAAAATCAAACTTGGGCCAGAGCACAGAGCATCCCCTCCTGCAGAACACAGACGCTGAGCACTTCTGCCACTGTTTTTCAGTTCCGAGTGAAGGAAGGTGTTAAGCATTTTTTTTTAACTGAAAATCTGTCAATGGGCTCTTCTGGAGAGCTTCAGCTTTTGGAGCATCTGGTAAGAGAACTGGCATTGCGAAGAAGAACATATTTAGGCTCAGACTTTGGATGCAGCATCGTGGGGCCCTGGAGATAAGCTGCCTCATGGTGATCAGGCTGGCTCTGCTCTGTTGCCTTTTGAGCACCTTTTTCCAGTAGCCTTCGAGGCTCAGAGGCATCATTCCGTGAGGAAGCAAGGCAACTTGTTTTTACTGGTGCTGTCTGACAGAACAGTTGTAGCTTGGATTGAATTTTTGGAAGAGTCTGAACTGTCATCCTGGTGTTTTAAAGCCAGTGGTGAGACACACCTGGCTTTATCTTAATAATTTATTAATGTTTTTAAATTGATTTTGTTGTTCTGTCCCCCAGACCTGTAAGCTCCCCAGTTCTGGGTGTGTTTTCACCCAAGCTGGCTTTGTGATGTCTTAGACTGGTCATTGTAGGAAATGACAGCCACGGCTGTGGATCCACACGGCTCCACAGACCCATGGAACCGACCCCATGGAGAGCTTCAGTTGGTGTGGGGCGAGGTGGTTGTGAGTGGTAGGAGCAGCACAGACAGCTCTAACGAGCGAGGACGCTGGCTTTGGCTGTGCCTCTTAGTTAATGGCAAAGCAGGAACTTCACTGGCTTCACTCGGTACCGTGTGGTGGGTGTCCAGCCTCAGCGTGGCTAACTGGAGACTCTGTCATGGTCGCGCTGAAGGGTGCTCTTGGATTCTTGTAGGTACAGACTTGAGCTGTTTTCTGTTTCTTGTGAGGGGAGAAACCCAAGCTCTGTGCTCACAAATGCAGCTTGACCAGCCCTGCTGCCTGGCGTGGTCAGCTGGTGGTGCTCCTCAGAGAAGATGTGGAGGCTGAGGGTATGGCTCTCTGGAGAGGTCACACAAGGCTTGCACTGGTGGTTTCATAGCCCGTTACCAAACTTGTGACAGCCTGTCTCCCACACAGAACACTACTGGTGGCTGACTGGTCACTGTCAGGTGCTTGCTCTTCTTCAGACATCTCCACTGGTGTGGTGGGGAGGGCAGGGGCGTGTGCAGGAGGGGGGGAGAACACTTTCACTTGCAACTTACTGGGCTTCAGCCTGTGCTCTGTACCTGTGTAGGCCACCTGACATCTCCTGTACTTCAGGCACTAGGCTGGCAGGGGGCTGGTTGAGAGTGGGGTGAGGAGCAGAGCTGGTGCTGACAGCCCGTTGTCCTGGCAGTTCCCTTTTGTCCCCACTTCAAACAACTGATTTTTTTAAACTGGGCTGATGCACTGTGCATTCCAAACATGAATTCCAATTTCCTGTTGTCTTGCAGGAATGACACCAAGGAAGATGTGTTTGTCCACCAGGTAAGATTTCCTTGGAATCGCGTTGCCTCTGAAATGTGTGACCTTTGTAAGTAGGACTGGAGCTGTGGAAGAGCCTCGTGCTTCCCAGGAACTGGTACTTGAGTGCAGCTGTTTGTCACTGCTGGATTGCAAGCAGAGCAGAGCCTGCTTACAGCTGGGGACTTTGTGTGTCCACACACACCATCGTGAGGACAGGAGGTACCTGGGGTTGGACAGGCTGATGCTGCACAGCGATGGGAATTGCGCTGTGCAAGGGTGCTCTGATGGAGGATAACGCTTTGGAGTCCAGTTCAGTGGAGTCATACAGTTGTTAGCATGTGGAAATTAAGTTAATTAAAAGCTTGCAGGAGGGAGAGAAATTAATTGGGCTGTAATAGGAAAGAAGTGCCAGTGAAGGTTTGTTTTTTTAGGCAAAACTGGGAACTTTTGGCTCCAGGCTTTCAATGGAGGCCTGAAAGCATTTTAATAGACACTTCT
The DNA here is from genome assembly GCA_013398125.1 of Aegotheles bennettii. Classification (NCBI taxonomy): domain Eukaryota; kingdom Metazoa; phylum Chordata; class Aves; order Caprimulgiformes; family Aegothelidae; genus Aegotheles; species Aegotheles bennettii. The sequence continues at coordinate 23,076 of VZRW01002840.1, forward strand.
GCAATTAAACAGATACATACACTGAAGTGTTTCCTCTGAAACCAGACCAGGGTGAGACCACACCGCAGCTGTGGCTGATGTCGTGGAGCAGGCTGGCCTTAGCCCTTGGTGTCCTGTGATCAGCTCTGGTTTTACCCTCCCTGTCTTAGGGTCTGTTGTTGTGAAGCAGCCCCCAGAGTTCTTAGTGGGGCTTGGTTTGTTTCTGGCACTCGGGAGTCCATGGATTGTTCTTTTGTTTCAAGTTAGGAATACGCTGCTTGTGTTGTCAATAAAGTAACCCCAGAGAAGAGTTTTGACTCGAGTTTGATTTGCTAGCGCTCAGCTTCTCGCTTGTGTGGTGTCTGAATTATCTGCTAATGAAATGTAGAGGCATTTATTTATAAAAGGTTGTTCTGTAGTGGGCAGTGGAGAGAGGCCAAGCAGCTCTGTGTTGCTGTGTGCCGAGGCAGGAGTACGTACCCTGAAGGAAAGCTTTCTACTCTATTGCCCAATCTGCAATTAGGGTAACCTGTATGTGACCTTGACTTGATGTCAAATTTCAGGACTTGCCATGTAACCGCTGTCTGTATTCCTGAAAGCAGTTTGGTGGTGGTTTGTTTTAATGTAATAATATTCACTCTAAACCAGTTTTAGGGGTCTAAGCTGAAGCAAACTGGCTCAGTTCAGGAGTTACAGCTCTGTGTGCTTTTCCCCATCCCTATTACCAAGCCTGAGTCTCATGAGGAGCTACTGTTGTTGTTAAGGTTTCTGGTGTTTCCTTAAAATCACTACTTTGTAGGCTGAGACTCATGGGCGTGTTCTTCCATAGATTTTTTTTATTCCATTTAGGGAAAAAAGTCTAGTGAAATTCTGTTGCTGGTATTTTCTGTGAAGTTGTTACACTTGTACTGCTGCTCTGTTAAAGTGTGTGATAAGCAGGACGCGTCTTAATCCCTTGCTGAAAAGCACAGAAAATTCAGTGTTCTCTAGTGATGCCATTGAACACCAGAGGCTCGTCTGGTGCTGGTGCCTTGGGGGGGGCTAATCCTTGGTGTAAGGCACACGGCTGGATCAGGTCTGTGATTAAACACCGTTGCTGAAGCGATGGCATTGGAAGCCTCAGAGAAAGGAATCTCCTCATTTCTGGCCACTGATGTGTTTCCATAGGCTGGAACTGCCTCACTGGCATGCTGCTGTGGGGAGGGGACTGGAAATCCAAGTGTGTGCTTGGAGAGGCTCAGGCATTGGTGTAAATACTTTGGAGGAATGTATAGATGCTATGGGAGTGTTCAGTGCTAACTCTGGTTAGGAATCCTATGGCCAGTGTGTGTTGTGGGGGATTGGTTTGCTTTCAAACTGCTTTTCCAGCTAGCAGGCAGCATGCTAACACACTTCAGATGGGTCAGAACTGCAATAACACAGGTAAATTTTATGGCTTCCTGGATTTTCATGGGGATTTAATTGCTCTTTCAGGAGTGCAGGTCTTCCTCCTAAGATATTATGCAATCAGATTCTTTAATCTTAAACAAAAAACAAACCCAAAACTCTTCAGATAGCTCAGTAGTATTTTCATGCCATGCCTGTAAATGTAATTCTGTGATCTTGTGTTGTTAGACTGCCATAAAGAAGAATAACCCCAGGAAGTATCTCCGCAGCGTAGGAGATGGAGAGACCGTGGAGTTTGATGTGGTTGAAGGAGAGAAGGTAAACACGTCCGTCGGGTGTTGGAGTGTGCTCGGGAAACTCGGTCTGCAGGCTTTACTGTGGTGCCTGTGGTTTCAGTTGCTGCCTGATGGCATCCAGGGAGATGAATGTTTTTTCATTACTTTACAATGTGGATGTTAATTGTTGCTCGGTGCTAAATCACATTATGCTATAACTGGTTTGATGCTGTTCACCTGTTTGCCCATCTTCGCTCCTCAGGGTGCGGAGGCAGCGAACGTTACAGGTCCTGGTGGAGTTCCAGTGCAAGGCAGCAAATACGCAGCAGACCGTAACCATTACAGACGATATCCACGTCGCAGGGGTCCTCCACGCAACTACCAGCAAAACTACCAGAACAGTGAGAGTGGGGAAAAGAACGAAGGAGCAGAGAACATCCCAGAAGGTCAAGCCCAGCAACGCCGTCCCTACCGCAGGCGGCGGTACCCACCTTACTATATGCGTAGGCCCTACGGGCGTCGACCACAATATTCCAACCCTCCCGTGCAGGGAGAGATAGTGGAGGTAACGTTTGCTTGCAGTGTGGCACTAAACTGGCTTGATCCTTCGGCGCAGGGTGATGGGACGTGGCTTTTTGACACTCCTGTAGATGCTCGAGGTGTTTCTGGTAGGATTTGGCAGTGAAACACTGGGGCAGATGTTGATAAGGTAAAGGTCTTAACGTTACAGCTTTCAAAAAACAGTATGTTCAAATTTGTGTTGACTTCCCATAGGATTAACTGGAAGAAACCCAAGTTCCAGCCGTGCGTGCTCGTGTGCCCTAGGGCTGCTGCCCGCCTTGGCGTGCGCCTCAGATGTAACCCAACAGCCCCCTCGTGGCCACCTTGACTGGCTGCAGCACTAACGGGCTTGGACATGTGGCTAAGGTGGTTCATTACCTCGTGTCTTGCAGGGTGCTGACAACCAGGGTGCAGGAGATCAAGGCAGACCAGTCAGGCAGAACATGTATCGAGGTTACAGACCACGATTTCGCAGGTATGCTGCAGATCAGCTTTGTCCTTTTTAACCTTGCCCTTTAGCAACAGAGACAGGACATGGTGGTGGTCAGATGCTGCATTGTTAAAGCCTAGCTTGACTTTCAGGGGTCCTCCTCGTCAAAGACAGCCTAGGGAGGATGGGAACGAAGAAGATAAAGAGAACCAAGGGGATGAGACCCAAAGTCAGCAGCCACCTCAACGTCGGTACCGTCGCAACTTCAACTACCGACGCAGACGCCCAGAGAACCCTAAACCACAAGATGGCAAAGAGACGAAGACAGCCGAACCACCAGCTGAGAACACGTCCGCTCCCGAGGCCGAGCAGGGCGGGGCTGAGTAAATACCGGCTTAACATCTCTACCATCATCCGGGTGCGTGCCCAGAGCTGCTGGGGGGGCAGCTCGGGGGCTCACTTTGTCTTTCGAGGCTTCCCTTTAATGTTTGCCTTACAAGGTTTGGGCCATTGCTCATGCAGCCAGTTGTACCCAAACCAGCTGCATTTGTGAGCGTGCTCACTAATGCCACACACCCAAACTGAGACCTTGCTGATGGATGGGGAGGGCTCGGTGGCATTCAGGCTTCAGTCTTCACTGACAGTCACTGCCCAGAGCACTGCTGGTGTCAGTCTTGGCTGTGCTCAGCGGTTCAGGCTCACAGCAGTCGTTGTTCACCCAGAAATAGTAATTGCAGCAGTGCTGGTGTGGTGGCTGGAAGGTAGGTGAGGTAGGTAGGAGCAGCAGGTGCTGGGGCTCACTCAGCTCTGTCAGTGTCTGAACTTCCATCGCTCGGTCCCCGGGGGGAAGTGAGCAGCATTGAGACCTTCGGGCATTAATTTGTAGAAAGCTGACACAATTTGCAGGAGCATCTCAGCAGCAGCTCTTCAAACAAAAAAACACTGGAAAAACTGGTAGAGATGGTGTTTTATGGGAACACCCAGGGTGGCTGTGGTTGGAGCACCGTGGGCCTGGTGGGGCTGGCTGCCTGGGGGCATTGCGTGAAGGTCAGTGGCTGTGGTTTGGTGCTGTCTTCTGATGGACGGTTTTGTTAATTTGGGAATGTTTTCATTGCTTAGGCCTCTTTCAGCTTGTTCTGCTCATTTGTCTGGCACTTTTCCTTGCCTGTTGTTCTTCCCTCTGTAATTCCTCTTCCTGGTGTCCCTATCCCATTCCTGTTGTGTCTCACTGCTCACTACCTGGACGGCAGGCAGATGGAAGGGTGCATTGAGGCTGTGGTGGGAGCAGCAGTGAGTGATCACAGTGATGGGATGAACAGGGAGCACAGGAGTTGATCATGGGGAGTAGCTTGGTGTCAGCAGCAGCCACAGACCTGTCCCAGCTACAAGAGCTTGGGGGCTTGTTCTCCAAGGACTGGGATGCTGCTGGGTTCGTTGTGCAGATGAATACCTCTTCAGTCCTTGTTGCAGTTCTCTCTGTGGCTTGATGTCAGCCTTTGTTCTATCCTGGTGTTCATCTGTGTGGTTAACACGAGCTGGATGAGTTCTTAAGATCACGGGCTTGAGAGGAACACCCAGAGGACCCTTGGTTGCTCCTGCCTGTTGGTGGTATTGGAGGATATAAATGGTGGTTTCTGTGGTCTGGGCAGTGGCTTCCTGAAGCCACACTGCCTCTGTTGGCCACAAGCAGGAATCTGCTCTTCAGCCATCTTCTGAAGATCCTCAGTTGTCCTTGTGCCTTCCCAGGGGTCGGCTCAGAATTCCCCAGCTGTGTGTCCAGACCTGGTCCCACAGCATTGAGCTGTGTGTGCCTGTAGAGCCCTGGGAGTGGCGGTCACGACACAGGGCTGCAGCAGGAGGCCAGTGAGGGGAGGGGTGTAGGCAGGATCCCTTTGTGCTGAGATTTAGCATCTTCCTGGAGTGATTTGTTCTTTTCTGGGGGCATCTGTTGTGCCTGGAGGATGGTGGTTTTGGTCACGAAGGTGGGCTGGTGGGTGGGCGTGTAGCGGACAAAACACCTCTGAGCCCCTGGCACCTGCCTGATGACCCTTCTCTATTCTCTTTTTCAGTTTAGTCATCAAAGAAAAGACTTAAGAAATGAAGAAGAAAAGAAAATGAAATTCCAGCAATAAGAAATGAACAAAAGAATTGGAACTGAAGACCTTAAGTGCTTGCTTTTTGCTGTTGACCAGATTACTAGAACTATCTGCATTATCTATGCAGCATGGGGTTTTTATTATTTTTACCTAAAGAAGTCTCCTTTTGGAAACGATAAACACGTTTTTTAAAAGCCTGTTTTTTCTCAATATACCTTTAAAGGTTTTTAAATTGTTTCATATCTGGTCAAGTTGAGATTTTTAAGAACCTCATTTTTAATTTGTATGGAATATACACCTGATTTTTTCAAGTCAAACTGCAAGCATCTGTTAATAAAGGTCTTAAAGAATTACCTGGTGTGCTTGGTCATTTGAAGTCTGCTTTTGGATGAAAGGATTTAAGTGTTCATAAAAGGTTGGGGGGAAAAATGATTGCTTTGTGTCTTCAGCATATGGCTGTTGGGGTGAAATGCAAAAAAAAAAAGTAAAAAAAGCTTAGAAGTAATTGAGCCCTACTGCAATGGTGTGGGAAGGGGCTGGGAGAGGTGAGGAGGTGCTTGGGGTCAGCCTGGTGTGTTCCTGAGAGCCGTTTGTGGTAGCAGCTCTGCTGTGTCCCAGCTGTCACAAAACTGAGGTGATGTGAGGGGCTTCAAAAAACAAAACCTCAAAACCCCGAACTTGTCCTTGGTGATGTGCAGAGCACAGATGTGGTGTCACCAGTGAGTTGCTGCGAGAGGTGCTGGTGCCTTGCTCTGGGTGTGTGGGAAGGGAATCGAGGGGGGACAAGGTGGGATGGGTGCTGGGCTCCCAGTGCAAAGCCCCTGGCAGCTGCTGGGGCCTGGCACAGCTGTGGGGCTCCCCCTTGGTGGGGATAGCTGGAGATAGGTGTTGGGAGTGCGAAGCCTTTTCAGGTGGTGATGGGCTCCTGGTGTCCCTGTGGTGACTGGCACACAGCCTGCTGTCACAGGGAGGGAGGAACAGAGCTGCACCTCGCAGAGAAACCGGGTCCCTCTGCTTGGACCTCCTGGTGCGAGCCAGGTGAGCGTGGGGCTGCTCCACCACGGCTGGGGCTGCTCCTTTGACTGCTGCTTGCTCAGCCCCACAGCTCATTGCTGGGGCCCATAACATCGGGTGCAGGTGACCAGTAAGGAAGGGACTGTGTCTGCCACTGGGGAGGTGAAGGGGTGAGGTGTGGCTGCCTGAGGGCTCCAGGTGCCTTGCTCTCTGTGCTCATGAGCTCTCCACTTGTATCATGCAAATTCCTGCTTTTTTTCAATTGTTTTCCTGTGTGCTTGGGTGCCACCCAGTCCATGCACGGGGCTGCTGGGTTTTGCTCTCCAGACACCTCCTCCACCTCTCCTCTACTGTGTCATCTGCCCGTCCCTTGGGCCACCAACGTCCTGCTGTTAGCAGCAAACTCATCTCTGTGTCTGTCACACACCTTTAGTGCTTGGATGGTTGGATTTCTTTTTCTTTTTTCAGTTCCCAGGAGAAAAAATATTAGCTTTAAAAAAATAATAATGTAATTTAATAAATTAGCCTGTGCTAATTACAGGGACAGGGTGCTGTACCCTGCGGCACGGAGCGGCTGGCCGGCAGTGTTCTGCGTAGCTGCAATGGAGCCACATCTGGCTGCCTTTCAGCTTCGTGGAGCAGAGAACAGAAGTGATGTCCCCACCTTCCCTGGGGCCTGAAGCTTGGGAGGATCCTTGGAGCTCTGCTGGTTTGGGGCTGTGGGTCTTTGCAGCCTGCCCAGGGCAGGGCTCCTGCACCCTCCTGCTGCGGGGACCAGGGCTGGGCCTGCTGCCTCCTGGGGTCACCAAGCCCATCTCGTGGAGCTTTCTGCCCAGCTTCCCCCTGCCAGCGTAGTTCCTGTGTGCTGACTTTTGGGTGGGAAGTGGGGGAATGAGGGCAAAGGCAGTGTGTGCCAGAGCACTGGACCAGGCTGCCCAGAGAGGCTGTGGAGTCTCCTTGGCTGGAGACATTCAAACCCCACTGGATGCGTTCCTGTGTGATGGACTCTAGGTGACCCTGCTCTGGCAGGGGGGTTGGACTGGATGAGCTTTCGAGGTCCCTTCCAACCCCTAGGATTCTGTGACTCTGTGATTCTGTCTGCTCCGGCCAGGGCTGGGCCTGCTGCCTCCTGGGGTCACCAAGCCCATCTCATGGAGCTTTCTGCCCAGCTGCCCCCTGCCAGCGTAGTTCCTGTGTGCTGACTTTTGGGTGGGAAGTGGGGGAATGAGGGCCAAGGCAGCAATGGGAGGGGGGTTGGTGGTGGTTCTGGTTTGTTCTCATGCTGTGAAGGTGGATGGGATTTCCTTGGGATGCACAATTCCTGCCCTATGTGGACTCGAACACTCAACTGCAGGGAGAGCCCCTCCATCAGGCTCCAAGCTGACACCTCCCGTGTCCCTGTGCCTGGCTCAGTGTCCCTCCAGCCATCACCCAGCCACAGGGCTGAACACCCGCGGTACCCGGTGCTTGGACACAACCCCGTGCTGCCACATTCCAGTGCAGAGGTGGCTCCCAACGCTGCTGGTGCAGGCGGGACCAGGGCCACCAGCCACCTGGAGTCACTGTTGCTCCGTGCAGAACAGGCTTCCCACCAAACTCCTCCGAAGCGATGGCAGAGGAGCTCCTTTGCCCTCAGTGTCCCAGCAGATTCCCCAGGAGACTTGGGGACATCTCAAAGCAACGTTTTTCTGGGGTTTATTTTCATGAAACCTGGATGGAAATGGGGAAAAAACCCTCTTCTGTGGGCAACTTCTACAGCACCCGTGCATTTCTGAAGCCACTGATGCCACAGCTCATGTGGACCCTGAAACCATGGCAGGGATGTCCCAGTGTGGCTGTGGTGCTTTTGGTGGGCTCAGGCGTGGGGACAGTGTCCTAGAGCAGGGCCAGGCTGGTGCTGCTCCCATCACACGCGGGAGTCCATGGCGTACATCTTGCTGGTGACCGTCCGGAGCTGGGGCTGGGGCAGCCTCGGGGGTTGCCAGCGGCTGCTGGGTTCTGCCAGGAGAGAGTTGGGGTTCTGTCACAGCCAACAGTAGCAGGGGGGCCTGGGGGGTGCCACAGCATGGGGGTGTGCCTGGAGACATTAACCCAGCAAGCCAGTGCTCTGGGGTCAACTTCCACCCCAGGTGACCAGGCAGGAGATGTCTGGCAAGGCATCACCTGCCCCATGTCCCTCGTGGTGGGACAGCCAGATTTCCACTGGCACATCGTCGGGGCCACTGGCTCAGGCTTTGGCTGATCACAGTGATACAGCTCCAGCATGGCCACTGCGTTTGGTAAACACCAACACACCTTCAACAGGACCTCGAGGTCCCATGGACGTGGATGGGTCCCCACTTCACACAGTCCTTCCCGGCATGACCCAGCCTCCCCAGCCAAGGTGCATGGGCAGCTGTGAAGGGGTTCCCCTTTGGCTGGACCCTGCAGTAGGTGCCTGCACCCTCTGAGCTGCTCCTTCACCCCACACACATCCCTGAAGCTGGGGTGGGGTGGGACAGGGCGGACTGACCTGTGCAGGCATAGAGGCAGCAGGTCAGCAGGATGGACACCACGAAGCAGCCCGTTGAGCCAGCCATCCCCAGCCAGCAGGACCACCCGAAGTCATAGTGGACTCCCAGGAATATGTTGTGTGACACCAGTGTGGCCCTCTCCACGTAGACATCCACCGCATACCACACGGAGCCCACCAGACCCAGGATGCCTAGGAGGGATGGAACTGGTTAAGAAGGAACCATGCAACCCCCCAATGCTTCCTAAACTTCTGAGTGGGCACCCCTGGCTCTCAGCAACCCCCCCCCCCCACTCCCCGTGGGACGTGAGGTCCATCTGCCCCTGAGCTCCCTTGGCCACGCACTCCCGATGCCAAAGATGACCCCTGCCCCATAGCACATCTTCAGCTTGACACGAGGCTCCTCCTTGAGGAACTTGATGCAGTCGAGTCCGAGCATCAGCATAGCCCAGGCCAGGCCAGCCAGGAGGTCTGCTGTGATCAGCAGGGTCCGTGTCACCACGATCTTCACTGGGCAGGGGACGAAACGAAAAAAAGAGAGGGGAGTGAGGAATGGTCAGAGGAACGGGTCTCCCCACTCCAGATGGCTGCCCATGTCCCTCTGGAGCCATCCAGCTCACCAGTGGACATGTCCAAAGGAGATGTCTACATTGGGAGCCACCAACCCTGTGCCTGCCCTGTGCTGTAGGCAAGGTGCTCACCAGGCCCATCTGAGACCTTGCAGCACCACTTCATGAGCCACCCATCAGACCAGCTCAGGAAACCAAACAACTTCTGTGGACCGAGCAGCCCCTGGGATGTGGTTTTCTACTCAACACCTGGCACAGGCTTGGACAGAAGATGCTGCTGCCCAGACTGTTTTATCCTCCAAGTTGTGCAGGTGGTGTTTTGAAGAGCAAATGTCACCATACAGGTGACAGACAGGAGGGCTGGCAGGATTCACCCCCCCAGTGCAAGGTCTCCCTGCCCAGCCCTTTCCCCAGCACAGCCCCCCCAGTCCATGCTGACTCCTCGTTCACCTCCCACTGCCCAACTTGTCCCAGGTCCTCACCCGTACAAGGGTTCTTCTGTGCAAGAGGTGCCCTGTGCAGGCAAGGAGAAGGCTCCATGCCAGGATGTGAGTGACCATGAGCTGAGGACACAAGTCCTTGGCCGGTGGCAATGGTCCTCACTCTTCTCTGCAACATCAGTGGGGTCCCAAATCCCACCATGCAGTGGGGGTAGGAGCTGCACCTGGGCTCTGTGTGCCCAAACACCTCTGTTGTGAGGTGGCACAGCTTGATGGCCTCTCTCCTGCCTGGTGACCCTATGGCAAATCTGGCTGAACCAGGGGGTTCTGTCCAGGCTGTCCTAAAGGGGCAGGAGGCCAAGAGAAGCCCTGAGCCTGCATTGCTGCCTGATGGAGGTCAAACCTGTGCAGCGAGGAGCATCTCGAAAAAGGGAAGAGGGGAAACTCTTAGCTGTGAACTTCAAAAACGCCTCCAGGCCATGCCATCTTACCTGGATGGTCTGCCAAAATGGAGTCATACTGGTCACAGGTCCTGACCCCATCCTGCATGTTGGTGACACACTCCCGCCAAAGCCCCCGGCACTTGTGACTTACCTGGGAGCAGGAGAAACACACTCAAGCAATGAGCACCAAAAAGCTCCCCAGGGATACCCCAGCCCAGCAAAGATCTTTAGGCCCTCACCATCACAAGCTGGACACGTCTCAGTGACCATCTACCTGTGCCTTGCTCTCTGTGTCCTCCTTCTGCTCCAGCACATCCCCATCTCTCTAATCCTCTGATCCTCCAACTCATGCAGAAAGCGGTGGGTTTGCCTCATCCATCCCCTTCCCGAGCCCATGGAGTCATGGGGCAACCCCTCAGATGTCAAGGCACCCAGCTGCTAACCCCGAGCATGGTTGCTGTGCTCACCTCCAAGCTGTCATCAGCGTTCACCATCCAGCAGTCGGTGCATGTGGCAAGAAGCAAGAAGAGGGTTGAGAGAAGAGCAAGACCGAACGCTGTCATCTGCAGAGCTGTGCTCATGGGGTCACCTGCAGGGACACAGAGATACCTGTCACCTCTGCTTGGGCCACTTGCCGGGTACCTGATCCACCAAGGACAAAGTGACACCTAGGCCAAGGTGTCCTCTGGGTTGCTGTGAGTGACCTGGACCTCACCTCATGGTCCTCAGTGCTGCTCTAGTCCCCTCAGCCAAGCTTGGGCCACCAGGCGTGTGGAAAAGGCCCTTGGGGAATTTTGCAGTGGAGACATACCCACATCAGATTGCTCTCTAGATGTCCTCTCTTCCAGACAGACCTTCTGAAGTTACCAACCATAAGCATTTTGTGAAGCAAGAGCTGCTGGGACCTGTTACCAACCAACTACTGCTCCACCACCCATGACCTGAGTGTGTCCCCTGGCTGCCTGAGGTGTCCTCGATGCCTCCGCTGCTGCAGCCGTGTGATTTGGTGAGGAGCTCACCCACCTTCTCTTGCTTCTTTCTCCCCCAAGAAAAGCAATGAAGTGCTGAAACATCCAGGCTGCAGCACAAACAATGTCCCATGGAGGTGTCCGGATCTCCAACAGCCAGCCCAAGGAAAACATCTCCCGTTGGGGTGGGTGAGGGCTGCTGGAGCTGGATGTGGGTGCCCTTGGGTGCTGCCAAGGCTTCCCAAAGACCAGAAAGGATGGGTCCAGCTGTTTCCCAGCCTTGACAGAGATGGAGGGACTCTGTAGAGCAGGGAGCTGTGCCCAAGGTGTGGAACAGAGGACGTGGTGTCTCCATAGCCTGGCCATGAACCCTGCTCTGCTGTTTTGCACCCCAAGATGCTCAATGTTTCAGTGCCTGAAGCTGCAACCCTTGGGGCAGAGGGGTTCCCGTGGGCACGATGATTAACGGGACCAGTTGGGTCTCTGAGCTGCACAGGTCCATTATGGTCCATTATGGCAGGGTGGTGACCCTTCACCAGGGCACAGTTTGTGACCTTCAGCCAGATGCTGCCCACCCTGGCCCAGCAGAGGCTCCCCTGCAGGGCAGAACTGGGAGGGAGCACCACAATTCCCACACCCTGCGTGCGAGATCCCCCACCACATCCCCCGAGGCTGCGCTGGGAGCAGAGGCACCGCTCACCCCACGCTTCCCATGGGCTTCCCTCCGGGTGCCCTGAGCAGCAGGCAGCCTCTCACACCCCATCTACAGCACTTTTGAATTTCCCAGGCTCCCTTCCGAGCTAACTCTCCACAACCTTGGGTTTTTTCCATTAGACCCTGGCTGGTTTGGAGCCTTTGAAGAAAATCTGTTCAGCCATTTGAGTTATATGAGCAAGAAAAAAAAAAAAAGAAAGGATTCCTGGATTCCTTAACCCTGGCAAAGCCATCTCTGGCTGCTGCTGAGCAAGAAGGGGCTTGGGGGGAGGGTTACCTTCACTGCAGACTCATCCTTGCTGGGGTGGGACGATGGCAAAAGCCCTTTGTGGCTGATGGCTGGGGCTGGGGCCGTGGGTCTCGAAGGTTTTCAAGGCTGATGGGATGGGATCCTCACCAATGCAGCGGCTGCTGCAGCCTCTGCTGGGCTATTTAAGGTTTTTCCAAGGGACGTCAGCTGGGCTTTGTGCTCCACAGCATGGTGGGCATCCCTGTGGTTAAAATGGTAATATGTTGGAAGCGGAGCCTCCCCAAAAAACACCACGTGGGGAGACCTGTGGGAACCCGCTGGGAACACTCCCCAGGTGGGGGACTCTGTGTCCCGGGCAAATATCCCACATTTTTTAATTAGACCTTTTAATTACTGCCCAGGGGTGATGGTCTGAGATGTTGTGGGTCCCTGGGAGTGGTGCGAGAGAAGCAGAAGGGTGGAGGTGGCTGGAGAAAGAAGCTAAAATGCAAGGAGGGTGATTAAAACCCCTTGGCCAGGCACACAGCCAATAATTAAGCCCTTTTTATTTTCCCATTAAGTGGAAAACAAGTGATAACCCACAGCAGTAGCTGTGGCTCAGACAATGTGCCTGGTCAGCCCCTGGCGGGGGGGGTGGTTTGTGACCCTGGAAGGTTGCACCCCAGCTGCCCAGCCCTTGAAGCTGCAGTTTTGTTCCTCAATCTGCCACTATTTGGAAAAAAAATCACTTTTGCTCTGGATTTCCCACAAAGCCCCGTGGTGCAGCACCCTCTGAGCATCCCTGGCACCAGCTGTCCCCATGGCTCTCAGACCCGTGTCCCCTTGGGAGCACACCCCTATTCCCATCTCACTGGCCCCGTTGCAGAGATGCACATGGGTTTTTTCAGGTTGTTTTGGGTTTTTTCTGGTTGTTTTGGGTTTTTTCCCCTCTAGATAATCCCCTGCAGCACCGAGTGTGGGGATTTTGGCAGCACACGGGGGGCTTGGCAAACCCTCCAGCTCTGGCCCCACAAAGGCACTGGGGTGCTTGGCACCCACGGTTGCTGGGGTTTTATTTTGGGTTATCCTCTTTTCCTGGAATTTTGGCACCTGGCAGGCCCAATGCTTGGGCATTGGTACTGAAAATGCCCAGGAGGGTTTGTGTGCCTTCATTTTCCATCATTTACATCTCAAGAATTTATGGTGCTTGGACATCTGTGATGTGGGAAATTCCAATGTGGCCCCAAGCAGTGCAAATCCATGGACACACGCCCCGGAGATACCAATATAATAGCTTTATTTTTATTCTCTGCTCATCTAGACAGTCAGTTTATTGAATATCAAACTAATTCACCTTGTCAATTCTCAGCTGAAACCTTGCGGAGGGTTGGAAAGATACAGGCAGAGGGGCAGATCTGTCCATTGTTGAATAATTAAGCTCATTTCCCTGGTTAATCAAGGTGAAAATCAGATCTTGTGTCCCACCAGGTTTGTAAATCCCATTTATTAAAAAAAAATGTGCTGACAGGAGACTCAAATCTTTGTGCTGGAAGGAAAGATCAAGAAATAAAGATGTTTTCTTTGATGGGACCATCTCCTGGAGGTGGAGAGGACTCTGTAGGTGCCGGTGGGACATGCCAACAAATGGAAATGAATAAAAATGAGTCAAACAAACAAACAAATATTAAAACACCACTGAATAAAACCAGTCCCAGCTCAGAGGCGTGAGAAGAGCCCTCTGCGTGCGGGCCAGTGGCGGGGACCCGGCCAAGGGCAGCGCTGCTGCAGGAACATCTCAGTGCTAAATATAACAGGGGGTGTTGAGATGGATTTATTGATTTTATTTATTTATTTATTTATTTATTTTAAGAAAAAAAGGTGACTTTTTTTTCCCCACTCTATCATTCTCATGGAATTTCAGTGCTGTGGTGATTCGGTGAGGTTTGCTGCAATCCCAGCATCTGGGGGTCATTTCCCTTCCCCCCCCCTGCATTTCTGCCTGTGTAGAAATTCAGATTATTTAAGATTATTTCACAGGGTGTTGGATGCAAGCGAGAGGTGCAACCAGAAAACCAAATATTGTTCATCACACAGATTTTATTAAACACAAGAAGTGTGCTAGGGGGGTTGTTTCAGCCTGGACGGGGGCAGATGCCACGTTTCACAGAAAACCCAGCGTCCTGTTCCCATATTTTATCCCACTTTGCCCTGTGCAAAACACACGAGGGATTGTCTGGAGGACAGTGGGGGCCTTTATACCCTGAACATGTTATTGCCACTCAGCTATTTTTCCACTCCTCCCCCCACTTTTCTGTGCTTCCAGCCCATGTGTCCACCCCAGGGAGCCCTTTGGTGACCCATGGAGATGTCACGGGAGCCCCTGAGGACGCCAAATCCCTGCTTTGGAGATGGGATGGGGTGCATTTGTGGACGAGATGCCACAGGCAGGATGAGGATGATGAGATGAGACACTGGATGTGCAAAAACCTGGCTGGAAAGCATCATCCCCCAAGGAAAACCATCGGGGGGTGGGGGTGGGGTCCTGCCCCTCTGTGGGGAAAGCAAAAATCAGCTTCAATTTGCAAAGTGCCCAATTAGGCACAAACCAGCTCTGAATCCATGGAAAAAGGGAGGTGAGGGAGAGCCCAGCTGTGAGGGTCCAGAAGAGGAGCAACAAGAGGATGCTGGTGGTGGTTCAGCCTTGGGAAGAGCCCTGCTGAGGGACCAGGTGATGGCTGCAAGCAAGAGGTGCTGGGTGCAACCCTGCTGCATGGGACAGCAGAGAACATCAGGCTGGTGTGGGTTGGAAGGGAACTTAAAGCCCATCCAGTGCCCCCCCTGCCATGGGCAGGGACACCTCCCACCACACCAGGGGGCTCCAAGCCCCATCCAACCTGGCCTTCAACACTGCCAGGGAGGGGCAGCCACAGCTTCTCTGGGCACCCTGGGCCAGGCTCTCACCACCCTCACACCAAACAATTTCTCCCTCCCATCCCATCTCCATCTCCCCTCTGGCACTTGGAACCCGTTCCCCCTCGTCCCATCACTCCCTGCCCTTGGCACCAGTCCCTCTCCAGCTTTCCTGGAGCCCCTTCAGGCACTGGACATCTGGACTTTTCCATGGATTTAGCCTTAAATTAAGACATTTTTAGGGCCACTTCCTCTCTTTTAAGAGCAGTATGTGGCAAAAGACTCACTCAGGATATTTGGCCAGCACCTGCCTGGGAGGGCAAAACCTGTTCAGCCCAGGGAGAATCTCCTGCCTGGACCATGCTGCAGAAATTGCTGTGGCCCAGCAAAGGAGGCACTTGCAGGGGACTGGCCCAGATTTGGATGGGAGGGAGAACAAAGAGATGATTTTAGAAAGATGCCCATGATTGGAAATATTTTAATATCACTGAGTCACAATTTTTAGTACAAACAATCAGCAAAAAAATGCACTTAAAAATCCCAACCGACCCCATTCCCACGCCATAGAAAAGTTAATGCCATTTTATATTAAAAGAATAAAAACATTCTTCTACATAAAACGCTATGCTTTTGGTATAAAAAAAATGCCTTTTGGCTTGATTCCTTTTTTAAGCACTAGTTTCCATGTCAATCCTCACTGCAGTAGCTTTTGGTGAGCATTTTTGGAGGGGAACCCCGTAAGCTGGGTTCAGCCAACCAAGGGTGAAGACAGACTATGAGCACTGCGCTCCCCTGATGGGTGAAGAAGACATTTTTATAGGGGGTCTGCGATTTAAAAGAGAAAGAGGGCTATTAGTCCTGCGTGGGAGAGAGAGCTCACACCCCCCCAGGCAAAAACAGCATCACTACCCCGCCAGCACGGACCCAGAGCAGTGCATGGGCATAAAATAAAATGGGATGAAATAAAGTAAAATTAGGTAAAATGAGATAGATGAAAATAAAATAAAATAGAGTAAAACAAAATGGAGCAAAAGAAAATTTTAAAATCCGCTACTTCAGCTAATTGGGGTTAAAAATACAAATAATAATAATAATAATAATAATAATAATAATAATAGTAATAATAAAAAGATAATCAAGCTCTTTGGATCATTTCTGGTTTTTCCAGCCGGCACAGCACAACGGACACGGACGGAGCGACGGGGGGGGACCCGGGGAGCTGGGGGTGTGCAGAGCAGTTGGCAGCGGTAGAGGGGAGGTGCAGGGAAGTGCAATTAAGTGCGTTGGTGTTTAAAGGCTTCACGCTGGCTCCAGGGGATCCTGTTGGGGGCAAAGGGATTTGGACACAGCGGGGAGGCAGCAAAACCCACGGGTCTGTCCACCTGCTGCCCGAAATAGCTGCGCTGGGCACCAGAAATGCAAACAAACCACTGTTTTGTGCTCAAAGCCCCCTTTTTGCCTGCTTTAATTCGCCCAGCACCATTCGTTCTCCTGCCTAAGACACTTCCCCCCGTGCCTGGTGAGCAGCCAGCCCAGGGCCCGCTGTGCCTGGCAGAGCTCAGCTGGAGCCCGCGCGGGTTCCGAGTCTCAGCCCCTCAAATCAAGGCTGAATATTAAAAAATGTCACTTCTCGGTAGCAATGGGGCAGGGGAACCCTTACACCCCGAGAGCATCCCCCTGCCGAAAGCGGGGCACGGGAACGCTCGAGCTCCAGCCTGGGCTGGGTCTGATGGGCACGGGCAGCGGCTCCATCCCGGAACAGCCCGGGACAGCCCGGGACAGCCCAGCGCTGGCCTCGCTCCCCGCTCCCTCCCGGGAACGGCTGCGGGGGGAGCAGCACCGAGCACCCCTGTGCAGCACCCTGCGGTGGGACCGGCACCGAGTGCCCGCGGGACCGGCACCGAGCTCCTGTGGGACTGGTACCGAGCCTCCATGGGACCGGCACCGAGTGCCCGCGGGACCGGCACCGAGCTCCTGTGGGACTGGCACCGAGTGCCCGCGGGACCGGCACCGAGCTCCTGTGGGACCGGCACCGCGTGCCCGCGGGACCGGCACCGAGCTCCTGTGAGACCGGCACCGCGTGCCCGCGGGACCGGCACCGAGCTCCCACAGGGACCAGCACCGAGCTCCCGTGTGACCGGCACCGAGCTCGTATGGGACCGGTACCGAGCTCGTATGGGACCGGCACCGAGCTCCTGTGGGACTCACACCGAGCCACCGCAGGGACCAGCACCGGGCTCCCGTGGGACCGGTACCGAGCTCCTATGGGACTGGCATCGCCCTGCTGCTGCCTTCACTTCGCGTGAGTGACAGACAGACAGACGGATGGACAGACGGACAGGCAAACTGACAGACAGACGGACAGACAGACAGCCGTGGCCCAGCCGCCCCCAGGGCCCAGCACGGGAGTTACGGCCCCCCGGAGCCCCTTGGTTCAGAGCACGGGGCTGCAAGCGGCGCTGGAACCTGGAAGCTGAGGAGCAGAAAGGTCCCGGGGCAGCCAGGGACCGCGGGGGGTGGGAACGCCAGGGTCTGGGCTGGCTTTGAGGGGGGGGG
>VZRW01002840.1:60231-118480 GCA_013398125.1 Aegotheles bennettii
CATTTCTCTCTGCAGTCTCGCAGGAGGGTGAGCTGCCGCAGCGTGCACCCGGCTGCCCTTTGAAGGGGTTTTTCGGCCATCTGGAGCCCAGTGGTGTTTTTTCCTGTAACCGGGCAGAACCTGCAGGTGGTGGCAGCGATGAGGGACACTTGTGTCACCAGGTAGCTGTGAACATAACAACCGACACTGAGAAACGTGTGCTCAGGGAGGGGTTGCAGCACGGCCAGCATCGCTGTCCCCTGTCTGAGTGGCAGCAGCTCTGCCCCTTTGACAGAAGCACGGAGGGACAGGGCCCTGGGCAGGCCGGGGCCTTGGGGAGGAGGCCATGTCAGATGGCACCGGTATGCTCAGAAGCAGTTTGGTCTGACCATCTGTGTTGTCTTTGTCTGGTGCTCGGCTGTGCCTCTCCTCTCCTAGGAAAGGAGGTGCTTTTGCTGTCTTTATTCAGAATAATAGTGTTAAATCGCAGTGTGCCACATGTTGGGGTTGTTTTAAGAGTGTTTAGAACCTGAATCAAGCTCCTTTTATTGCTAATTGGAATAAGTCAGTAAAAGCTTCCCCTGTCAGCTATCAACAGGGTCTTGTGCAGACCCAACTTGAGATAGAAAGCCTTTGTGCCCAGCTGGCTATACGTGGAGAATCTGTTGTTCTGCTTTGTGAACTGTTGCTTCTCGTTAGTGTAGGATTCTGGGGAAGGCAATGCAGGCAGATGTGTATTTAAATGGGGTCTTATGGCAGACGTAAGGCTGGACTCAGTCTATTGCTGACTGCAGAAATGATTCTGAGTTTAATCTGCTCACTTGTATGCTTCAGTAACAACGAGGAAAAGGATTTTTAGGTCTTGGCAAGGAATAAAAACGACTGCGAGGCAAGATAAAACTTGTTTGCAGTTTGGTAACGTGTTCTAGGCAGAAATTTTAATCACTGGATTTGCATACTTTGAACTTGGTTATTCATGACCTGCCTAGTGCCCTCAGCTTGTTAGGTGGGTGGCTTTGGGGTTGTTTGTTTGCCTGGGACTGATGGCCAGTTTGGGAATTCTGTTGTGTTTTCACTGTTAAATAGAAAAGCTCTGGAAGTCCTGGAGTGTCTGGAGTATCTAGAATGGAAACCATAGATCTACTGAAAGAATGATAGTAAACAGAGATGGAGCCCATGTGAAACTCCCAGGATTTCCCTGAGGGGTGCAATTGCTTTTCTTACACCCTGTAAAGCACACGAAGGCGATGTGAAGTGTAGCATGAAGCTGACTGCTACTCCTGATGTAAAATTGCCTCTGGTTGACACGCAGCTGTAGTACTAAACAAATATCCAAGTTTTCTGAGGACAGACAGGTGGACATCTTCATTAGAATCTTTTCAACAGCTCTCTGTTACCCCACGAGCTTCAAAGTTGATGCAGCAAGTTGCTGTGGCTGGGTTCCACCGCTGCTCCCGCGAGTTTACACAGTGAATGGAAAGGTTTTGTTGCAGTTGAGGTGTGTGTAATCCGCTTTACAATAATGTGAGTGCTCACAGCTTCTAAAAGTCATCCATGGGCTTGTGTATTTTAGCCCTCCCTTCCCCTGCCTGCTTTCTGTGGCCAGCTGAGCTTCCATGCTGTCCTTGGGCTCCATCAGATGAATTTCAGTGATCCCAGCTCCTAGAGCAGTAGCCTGCAGGGAGGAGTTGTAGGGGGTGTAGTTATCTTTGCTTTTTAGACTCTGTTCTTGAGGGAAGAACAACACTGTTTTGTTTTTGGTTTTTTGTAGAAGTTGAAGGTGCTGTCAAAAATAAGTAAAAGAGAGGTTGGTTTCTGGTGCTTCAGTCAGCAAGGAGCTCTCTTTAACCACTTCAGTGTCTTGTAGACTTCTGCCTTGGCTTCCCTGACCCCATTATGCTAAATGCGGGTGAAAACTCACTATTTCTGGTATTTAAAATATGACAAATAAAACAGCGTATTGGCCAGATAAGCTTTTATGCTGAAGTTTTAAAGAAATGTGAGGTGTTTTACACTTCTGCAGCATATAATCGTTTAATTAGGTGGCTTCCTTCAAGTGCTGTTTAAAATAGCTGACACCATGCTGGCTGAGGGTGCCCGTCGGAAAGGACTGCCCTAGGACTGGCAGTGAAACCCTTTCACCAGCGTATCTCCTGGTGCAGAGTTACCCCTCCCTGGTGTGTGTGGCCATCACTGCAGGGTGGTTGGCTGCCTCTTGCAGCCCCTGCTGCATCTCTGGGACAGCGTGCAGGTAAATGGCTGAGATAAGTGACAAAACCAGCATTCAGACAAGGGATTTCCAGCGTCTGGTGGTGGCTTGGTGGTGGGTGGAAGAGCTGGGTCTGTTTGTCCAGTCCTGGGTGAAAATACTCAGTTTGAGAAGCAGAGTGTCAAGGCTGTGGGTGTGTGATTGGTGTTTGTAATCTTGCCTTTGAGCTTCAAGTAATGAGTTCTGTTTTAAGAGTTTTAAACCTTCAGAACATTGTTTATCCCGTTTCCCCATCAGCAAAGCAGCTGAGATGTATTTCTTGAGATGCACTGGCCTTTCTTCTAAACAATGACATTTTAAGAAGAGAACACAAAGTTTGGTGAAATATTTTAAAACCCATTGTTCTGTTTTGGGCTCTTGTGCTGCTCATTCTCCCCGTTACTTTCAAACGCTGCGGTGTAATTCCTAGCATGAGAGCTGTTGTGTGCACTGCTCTCTTGCATTGTGAACAAACAAAATCTTTATTAATACAGTGCACGGGGGCTCCTTTGGGCCTCTCTGCTGCGCTGGTGTGAGGGTACCAGCTCATCTGTGCTGAGATGCCTGTTCCTGCAGTCAGACTGCGTGGTATTTGTGCACGTGTTCCAGCTGTAGACCAAACTAGAGCAGGGTGAAGGTCTTTGCCAAGCTAACGTGGTGTTAGAGCACACTTTAAGCTGTGCAGTGGTGTGGGGCTGGTCAGGGCCAGAGGCAGCCCGGGGGGTCGCTGTCACTGAGCTGCCCGACTTGCAGCAGCAGCTTGGGCTGCCAGAATTGTTGTGGTCTGCAACAGGCTGTTCTGAATTGCTCAGCTCTCCTCAAGTTGAAAGATGCTGTGCTGTATTTTTGGCCAATGATGAGTGTTCTGTTTTGGGGAAAAAAATGTCAAAAATGCTCCTGCAGCCTTGGGTGTCAGGAAGGCAGGCATCCTCTGCATCACAGACTGGTGTGGCTGTTTGCATTGAGCTGGCTGTGGCTGGTGATCAGCTGGCTGTGGAGGGGCTGCTTGTGGGAGGGCTGCATGGTGGGCTTGTGTTTGACAGCGGGCGTGCTCTGGTTGAGGTTCACCTTGGTGCATTTGAGCAGCTAGCTTGAGTTCAGTGATTTATTATTTTTAGTGCTTGTGAAGTGTTGCTGAGCTTAGTTCCTCTCAGAAGGATCCTCTTCTGTGTCCTGGAGTGGGGGCTGTTACTTCTTCTCAAGTGCCTTCTGCATTTACCTACAGCTGAGAAGCTGCCAGCTGCCCATCAGGCTCTGGGTCCTCCTGCCTTGGCTGCAGCCATGGTGCTGTGGTTCCTTCCTCTGGTTGGGTGAGTGCAGGGCACCCTCTCCAACTTCAGTCCTGGTGTTTATGAGCTTCCCAGCTGTTTCCTTAGTTTTAATAGACACACCAAGCTATCAGTGGCTTGGAGAGGTCTCTTTGGGAATGTTTTCTAACAAAGCTCTGTACCTTCAGCCCTCAGGCAGGATGTTGCTATGGGGCCTGAGCTGTGCCCCCTGAACCCACCACTCCCTCAGGGCACTCTTCAGGCTGTGTGCATGGAGCACCTGCAGCTCTCCCATCCCTAGAGCATAGCAGGGATGAGGGGCGATCTGTTGCAACCCATGTGCACGCAGGGTGCTTCCCATTATGCAAAAATGGGCCTCAAAATAGAGGAACTTCTGCCAGCGTTTGTTTAACCAGAGTTAAATTGGCCGTGGGTATGGGGAGGCCAGCATGCACTGTGATTTGGTCATGTGCACAAATAGCAGTGCAGGCATTGGATTTTTGAATATCAACAGTGTGAAACTAAGCTAATAAAGATAGGGGTTTTTAAAATGTGGTATTAAAATACTGAACAGGATTTTGTTGAACGGTAGAGTAAAACTGCTCCTGTAGAGTGCAAAAGTGGGGAGTAACAATGTGAGATTCAAGTGCCTTTGGCAGAGAAGGAGTCGGAGTGAGCCCATGTACTTGCGGTGTTCAATCTTGGGCAGGCTTTCCCAGGTGCTGATGGCTGGTTATGACAGTGTAACCTTAACCAGAGTGGTAACAGAAGCTGACACTTTTGCTTGTTTCTGTTGAGTTCGTGCTGAAGTTGAGGTGTGAGGTGGGCTGGACAGGCAGTGGCAGTGCTAGAGCAGGAGCAGATGGAGGCATAACTGCACCACGGTGTAACTGGTGTGGCAGCACGGACCCCACTGAGTCACAGTCTCCACCTGACCAGGCTGCATGGGCAGCTTTTTTGTTTTGAATTTAGGACTAAAACAGGATGACATGGCTTTTGCTGCCTCTTTTTTGAAGTTGTAGAACTTGAAACGTGTTACAGGACTGCAGGCAGCTGAGGTCCAGGCTTCTAAAATTCCCCACCCAGCTGTCTCCACTCCTCCTTTGTGTATAGCTCTGCTTCACCGGTTTGTTGTGAGGAGCCTTTATAAAGGTGTGCAAAGTAGCTGTCACTTCTTAGTAATCATTAGAAAAAATTGGTATTTTGAAAAATTGCTTAGAAAAGGAAGGTGGCATTCAGTGCAGAAAATACCCGTTGGTCTCAGTTGTGTTTTGAGAAGAGAGCTTGTACTTCTCCCCTGGTAATTCATAGTAACTTGTCCAGAAGCAGGTTCTTCAGAGCCACAGGAGGGTTTGGGTACACAGGCTCTGAGTGGCAGACTGAGGGGTGCTTCAAGATCCCAGGTACATCTTGAACAGGGATTTCCACAACGACAGCAAATTTCGTGGGTTTCAGAAACATCAGTCAGAGCTCAGTGAGGTGTGGTGGCAGCGGTTCAGCTGTGTGGGTGATGGTGATCCCGTGTCTCTCCATACAGCTCACCTTTGTGGGCCTGCCAAAGTGTTCCCATTCCTGCATCCAGCAGCAGGGTGAGCCTGTGGGTGTGGGCAGGTGTGTGAGATGGAGCTCACAGTGTGCTCTGCTGCCATCAGTCCTCTCAGCTTGAGACTGAGACCTGCCAGCTGTGGAGCTGGATCCTTACCTGGATTCTGGTGTTCCTCTTGACACACCGTAGCACAATGAAGCTGGTTTTGCTCACATGTCTCACAGTTGGGCACCTTCCATATAAACCAAACAGCAACACTTGATTTCTGGAGATGGTTCTCCCTTGTAGAGGGCAGATTCTGAGACCGGATTTAAAGGATTGTCTGAATTGTTAGTGGCAGTTAAAATAAAATGAAATGGAATAATAACAATGCTTAAGAAGAAAGATCTCTTTAAGATCCTGAACTGATGTGGCACAAGATTGTTTCTTGGGTCCATCCCCTCTGCTTTTTGCAGATTTTGCCTTAGATTTAATGATTTGCCTGGCTATAAGGGAGCACAACTGCTGTGCTTGATTTGTAGTTTAAAGCCTTTCTAAGCTCTGCTTAAGAAATGAAATACCCAGGACTTGAGCTCAGCTTGGAACCTTTGGGAACACATCTGAGTGCCTTAGCCTGTGTGCCTGCAGTAGTCTGAGCTGTGGGCAAGGCAGGTGATCTTGGGCATCAGGTGGTTTAAAGCATAAAATGAAATCTAAAATTCTTTTAAATTTGTTAAAAATGTCATTTACCGCATTGCTAGCGTAGAAGTGGCAGATGTGTTTAGTTCTGGGGGGGGATCTCCATGAAGAAGCAGATTCCTAGCAAGGTTTGGGCTGGAGGATGTGGGCAGTGTCTGTAGGTGGCTGCTGTACACCTGCAGGGGAGGATGCTGGTCGTGGTATGACTGCTGCTGGGACCAGCCTTGCCCTCTGTGCCTGCCAGTCCCCATGGAGTTCATCTCTCATCAGAGAGCAGCTGCCGTTGGTGTTCTGCATCATAGGTTTGTGACAGTATCACTGCACTAAGAGGTCTAAGGTCTTCTGACTCTGCAGTTGACAGCTGGACTGGTGCAGCCTCTTCGCTGGTGGTTTGGGGTCTGTGCAGAGAGCTGGTGTGCTGTGTGCGGGGAGCTTTGTGGTGCTGTACTGGGTTTGTCATGCTGGGGTGCAATCAGTGCCTTCTCCGTACGATGCCTGGGAGGTGTCTTGGGTGGGGAAGACCTGTTTGCTCGGGTTGTAGCAGCTGATGGTCTGTCTTTGGTGTCCCTGATTTGGGACACTTGTCGTGCTGAAAAGCAAAAGTGTTAGTTTGTAGTAGGGATACAGCAGGTGGCAGAGGGCAAGGACCTTGAAAGGGTAGGGCAAGGGTGCTTTGCAATGAATGTGATTAATCTGGGAACAAATTACTGAAGACAAACAAATACTTCATTTAGAAATGTGTGCTTTTTGTAAGCTGTGAAATGAAAGTAGTGTGGAAGGGTAGAAGTGGTTAACAGAGATCAGCACGAGTAAAATCCTGTGAATATTGCTCCTTTGATTGTGGACTCCTGGGTGCTTTGGCCACGCCACAGGAGTGAGATGAGTAACCTGTACACTGTAAAATTACATTGTTGGGGGGGGTTGTGTGTGAAAATCTTACAGTCTTGGTCTTCAGAAATGGCTCTGCTTGTTTTCTTGCAGCGTGGAGACAGGAGCTGGGAGCAGTGAGGGGCTGGTTGAGCTCAGACTCGTGAGTTATGGTGTGTGTTGAGCAGCACCATGAAATGGTTCTTGCCGGCAGCGGGCTGCGTTCAGCCGGTACCTGGGAGGAAATGGCAGCAGTTTCAGTCCTGCCTGAAAGAGGAAGCCGTGCTGCTGGGGCTCCACAGGAAGCGAGTGCAGGATGTGTGGACAGATTTGACAGCTCGGTTTCCTTTGGCTAGGAGAGTGTACACATTTCAACCTGCAAACAGGCTTCAGCAGCTTAAAAATAAAAGGAATCTTAGCGAGCTTGAAGGCTTGTGGTTTCTGCATCAAATTGCTCCTACAGCCAGAGTGAAGGCAGGATCATGCAGATTCTTACCTCTTGTTTTAGGAGGGAACACTGATAGTGTAAAAAAACCACAACATTTCACTTAATTTTTCATAGTCAGTAGTTCCCATCGTTGCTAGAATACACTGCAACTGCTCTGTGTTACAGATTTAGAACTGAGGAGCTCCCACAGTGACACCACATTTCGTGTGCTTGCCTTTGAAATGGGAACATCAGGTTTGCACAAGAGGGGTTGTGGCCCTCAGTGTTAGGGTGCAGCTTGTACTTGGTAAGTTGGAACCTGCTGTAGGTACCATGGATTTCTTCAGCCTTCTGAGATCTGTCAGTGTCTCCTGGTGTGTATGTGTGGAAAATGTGAAATTCCAGGTTTTCCTTTGCACTGGAAAGGGTTGCCTACAGCATCCTGCTGGAGACTTCCATTGGCTGGGTATTGCCATGCTCATGTCTCTCAGTAGCTGCCTTTTGGGGTTAATCCTAAATGCAGATCAGCCATCTTTCATAGAGTCATAAAAATGTAACCAAGCTTTAAAGCAGAATTCTGTAAAGTGGGCCTGTTGGGTCTGGGATAGGACTGTCTGAATCTGACAAAGCTTACAAGGCTCTGTGATATTTCCAGGACGCTGGATCCTGGTTCTCCAAAATGCTGCTGAGTTCTGTGAGATCCTGCTGCTGTGATCACGTGCTGAACAGATAAAATCCAACAAATATTATAAGTGTGATCAGTTAACGTGTACTTCACTGAAGCACTGGAATTTTTATGATGAGAATACAGAGGCTTGAAAAAATTAAATCAATTCAGTCTTTTTTAGAAGTCTTCAGATCTTGTCATACAGAACGAAGTCATACTGACTTGCATTGCATTCCCAGCCATGATCAGCTCTCCTCTTTGGGCTTGGCCAGATGGTTCACAGTTACATGGCTCAGAATCCACTCACTGCACTCAAACTGGGATGACTTCAGCCGTTTCCAGTCTGTTTCAGTTCTCTCAGATACTCAGAATTACTTGGGGTGTTTTCTTGTCCCACTGGGTGTTGTATACGGAGACTTCCTTTTACTAAGACTACTTTGGAGGGGGAACAAACCCAGCTCCACTCCTTTGTTTCTCCCTCCCCGGTGTTGCACTCTGGGCGTGAGTTATTCTCTGGTCATCTCTCATGTTGGACTTTTAAACCACAAGTCAGTGATCTGTGTGTCTTTAAAGCTTTTCCTGTGGAAGAGTAAGTCCCAGGGTGGTGCATCTGAGCTCCCTAAAAATGAGCTGGTTTTCAGCTGTCTTCTGCCAACCTCTCAGAAGTGGAAAAGATAAAGCAGCTCATCCTGCTAATCTGGAAAGTTTACTAATCCAAGTAAAATAATTTATTCAACAACCCTGCTTTCCCACTGGTAAGACTCTGGAGGCCCGTGCTTAAGACTGGATCTGTTTAAAACTTGGGCTATCTTATTTCAGTATTTAAAGATAAAGTTTTATATCCATTAAAAAAAAGGGGGAGGGCATCTCTTTACCTAAAGATGTGCTCAAGTGCACTGTGGTCCATAGAGGATGTGATCCTGAAGTGTCTAATGGGCTGGGAGGAGGGTGATTAAACAACTGTGTGAGAGCTGTGGTGGTCTCTTGGTACCCCAAGAACTCCTGGTGGGCCAGTTCAGTGTTTTTCTTGGTAAATTTTGTTAATATCTTTCTTTAGAAAGAAAAAAAAAATATAAACTAAACACCCTCAGGCTTTTCCAGGGCTCCTGTTGTGCCCTTCGGGTTCTGGTTTCTGCTCCAGGGTGAGACTTCGGGTTATTTGTGATCTGCTTTGTTCCAGTTGCCAGAAAGCTTAAAGGCTCTGGTCAGCTGGTGGGAAAAGGTGTGTGTGAGTCTGGAGCATCCTCCTTGCACCAACCCCTGCTGGAGGGTGGCACGGGCTGGAGCTGGTGATGTGCACTATGCTAACCCTGTACTTTGGGAGTGCATCTGAGGGGCAGGGTGAGAGTAAGGAGTATTTTATAGGAAATGCTCTTAATTTGGAGTGCTGGTGTCCTCTGCTGTACGAGGGTAATGGTGTAGATAAGGTGGGTTGTTCACTGCAGGAACTGGCTGTTGTAGGAACAGCACAGTCTGCGTGTGAGGTGGTTGTGCACAGCCTGGGCTTTGTCTAACAGGAGCCTTTGGCCTGAGCCCTCAGCAGAGCACAGCAGCTTCTCACCCAGAGCCTGGGGGGGGTCTTGGCTGTGTCTGAGGACGGGGAAAAGTGGAGGCTGGCAGCACAGTCATGAGATCTGTTGTGCTTTCTGATGCTGTGATTTCGTTTTGTTTCTTGGTGCTCTCTGGAGTAATGAGTTGTAAAGAGTAACACTAAACACATCCTTGTTTTTTAACTTTTTTTACAAGGACACGTGAGTTTTCCTTGTATACACAGCACTTTCTAATTGATAGTTAAGGATTTGTATGTTGCAATGCGTAGGAAGCACTTCAGAGCCTGGGTTTTTCCTCCAGTGTGCTCTCTGGGTTCTGGAGTGGCTGTCTTGAAGCAGATGTGTAATCTGCAAATTATGGGTGAACAAGGAAATACAAATGATTGGGGCAAAAGGGCGGAAGAGGAGGTAAAGCAGAAAGGGAGGGGAGGGATAAGAGTGGAGGAGGAGGTGTCTGCAGGGTGGGAAGCGAGGGTTGGCTCCTCGGGAGGGGTGGCTGTTAGCCTGGAGGTGGGTGGGCTTGTGCTCTGGTGATAACACTCGGGGTCACCAAGGACAGCTGGAGCAGAGACTGCCCGAGTCTGGGTGTAAGGGATTCCAGCTGGAATTGAAAAAACTGGGAAACCCAGTGTGGAGGGGTGTTCTGTGCTGAATATGTTAACCCTGGAAGGAATTGAGGAAGGCTGCTCCCTGTGTGTGCAGGGGCAGGGCTGGGTGGCTGTGCCGGGGTAAATCCCGGGGGAGAGGGCAGATGGTGGTGCTGTACTGCAGGGATGGGGCTGGCAGGCTGGTGTGGGGTGCTGATGATTCATACTGGTTTTACTGGGAGTGCATTTGGGTTGGTTAGGCCTGATACCTGTTCTGAGATGTTTTCCTGTTAAAATCTACTTAACAAGTGCCTCATCCCTTTCCACCTTTGTGAGCATGAAGCCTTTCTTAACTCAGGACTGAGTGCTCTGTTCATTGCCTGATTGCTTTCTGCTGAATGTTTTTATCCTAAAATGTGACTCTGTGCTGGGTGCCAGGTGTGGCCAGGCAGAACTGTGTGAGCACCTTAGCTGAGGCAATATTGGCTGGTATTACTTGGCTATAAATGGCCGAGCTGACCCGAGCACAGGAGATGTCTTTTGGAATGCAAACGATTGCTTTGTCCTTCTGAGTAAATGTGTGTTCACTTCGGGGCCAGATTTCAGAGGTTTTTGTAGTGTTAATGGAGGGCCTGTGCTGATCATCTTGTGTGAAACTGCCATCTGCTGCACAAACCAACAGGTTCTGTTACTTTGGTACTGAAATGTGGCACTGGTGATAATGCCTGCACAAACCCTTTGCTGTCTCTGTGTGCTGAAGGCAGATGTGCAGGTGGCAGTGCCGTGTGTGAGGTACCAAATGCTGGCTGGGGTCCTGCTCTGAGAGTCTCTGCTCCTATCTTCTAAAATTGGCTGTTTGTGGATGTGTCCCTGGCTTGTGGGAACGGTGGTGGTTTGTATGCCCTTGCATGTACTGGTTTTAGGATCTTTTAGACAGTCAGCTACCTTGATAAAAAACACCCTTCAATCTTTGAGCATTGTGGAACAGCTGGCGGTGTGAGGTTTGTTTTGAGACACCAGAGATCACTGCGATGTGCAGTGCAGTATCAAATTGTGTTGCTGGCTGTGACCAGAGCACTCGGAAACCTGGAACTGCATTGTGCTTCCTCCATCTCCCTCTGAGGAGTGCAGTGCCTGTGTGTGTAGTTCAGTAGGGATCAATTCAGTTTTTTAATGCAGTTTCCCAGAACTGAGAGCTGTGGTAACATCCTGGCTAGGCTAAAGCACTGCCACTGTTGGGAGGGTGGATTTGCTGGGGGGGTGTCTCTTTTTGTCCTCTGCCTCCACACCCTGGTGGGTGGTAACTCGGTTTGCAAGTGTTTGCTGGAAATAAAAGTACTTCCAATAATATGGAAGTGTTGGAAGTCTGTGGGAGCTTTGCCATGAGGCTTGCTGGGGACAGCATTTCACACCTGAATGTGGATAAATGGCCAAAGGACTGGTACTTTTCTGATTAAAACAGTGTATCAGTGGGGGGCAGCCATGCCTCGTGTTTGGAAGAGGTATTGGTGGCACATCCTGACTGAGTTCATGTGCTGGAGTCTGTGCTGGGACAGTGCTGGAAGTAGCTGTTTGCATTGGGACTTTGTGATGCCTGGGGAGTTCCAGGGTTCCCTGGGAGCCAGCTAGCTGGCTGGGTGCTGTTAGAGACTTCACAGTGGGGGTGAGGACACCTCAAGTGGCAGCTTTAACCAGAAGACTATAGAGCTGTGCTTAGGCCTTAAAAAAAGGTGGGGGGTGGAGGAATCAGGTTTACTTCTGTAAAAAATCATGTACTTCTGTACCTGCTAATTTTTATCCCATGAACTGGCTTCAGAGCTCATGCTGCTGTGTGTGCTGCTGGGCTTTCTCTACTGCCATGCTCTCCAGAGGGAAGCTCTCCTGGGAGGTGTCTGTGCTGCTTCGTGGCTACCAGCACCCAAGTTCACACTTTCAGCTCTCAGTGCACCTGAGGCTGGATGCTTCCGTGCATTAAACACTCTGGAAAAGCATAAAGAGTTTTTTTTGCCCACGTCTTGGTAACTAGGCAAAAAAATCACACTGTTTATTAGTGACTGAGTTTACCCAGTGCTCCTTGCCAGGGTAGAAGTGACCACGCCAGGCAGAGATGGAGGTGGGGGTTGGCAGGTGTGTGTGGTGGGAGGGGTCTGGCTGTAGGGAGGAGGTGTTTGCATTTATAAAGTGAGCAGCTTCCTACTATACGTGCAATGCAGGGAACATTCCTACCAGCTCGTTCAGGAATGCCTGGTTCTCAGATCCCACATGTGCTGTAGTGGCTTGGGCTCCAGCCACAGCTCCTCAATGACTTGTGCTGCTATTGATTATGAGAATCACCTAAACCTGTGTGTGTCTCTTCTCTTCTAGGTTCTCATTGGAGTTGACATCCTAGTAGACTTCAGCAATGCAGACGATCAAGTGTGTAGTCGTGGGTGATGGTGCTGTGGGTAAAACCTGTCTCCTAATTTCTTACACAACAAATAAATTCCCATCGGAATACGTACCAACGGTGAGTGTGAGGATGGCTCCGGTTGTTCTTGGGGCACGATGGGGTAGGGCAGCACGAGTTTCCTTCCTGACCAACCTTTGTGGCTTGCCTGCTGTAATACTTGTTCTTACAGCCTGCTTTCCTGTTGGACACTAATAAATCATGGGAAATTAATGGGCAGTCTGATACACTGCTGCTCCCTACCTTTTGTACCACCTGGTTGCACTGAGGGCCTTTCCTGTGTCTGCTCGGGTCTTGCTGCCCGACTGCTCTGCAGAATCTGTGCTGGTGTTTGCTGGTGGCC
Source organism: Aegotheles bennettii (assembly GCA_013398125.1). Taxonomy (NCBI): domain Eukaryota; kingdom Metazoa; phylum Chordata; class Aves; order Caprimulgiformes; family Aegothelidae; genus Aegotheles; species Aegotheles bennettii. Next base: position 72,838 of record VZRW01002840.1, read on the forward strand.
ACTGGCTGGATTCTGTGAACAAGAATATTTGCTGCTTGTTGGGGCTGCTCAGTGCAGAGCAAGCAGCAGGAACACCTTGCTCTCCAGCCTGACATCAGTTCTTGCTGCATCTTCATTTTTAGGGAAGGCAGGACTTGATGTTCCTAGCATAGTCAGTGACTACAGTTAACATTTTCTAATGCTTCTTTTGGCTTTGCAAGGCTGAAGGATCCAGAGGTCAGGCAGTGAACTGGAGTGTGGCTCTCACTTCAGCTAAGCTGAGAAATGAGTTTGGATTTAGGCTGCACAGTCTCATTCGTTTGTACTTACAAACATTTGCCAACTTCCTGTAGTCCTTGATGATTTCTAAGTAATCTTTCTGAGTTTTACAGGCTCAGTTTTCTGAGGTGCTGCATCCCTTGACTTACCCAGAGGTGAAGCTGGGAGCAGTTTGCTGATGGCCTGTGAGGCACAGGCATCTTTCTAATAGGAAAGTGCTTTTCTTAATACTGCGTGTGCAAGATCAGTGTGCTGACACTGAGGTGGTTCAATTTATTAGTGAGGGTGCTGCAAGGGACTTCTGGATGCTCTTTTTACTAGTTTCACTGTTAAGGATCTGAATAGGCCTTCTACACATACACAAATTGAAGAGTTTACTCAGGTGCCCCAGAGATTTGGGTCTGGAAATGCATCACAGAGAGTTTGAACACCGGCCAGTGAAAGGGTCAGTAATCTTTTCTGCTACTATAAAACAGCTGAGAAGAACAGATAGCTCCTCTAAGGAGCCAGATAGCTCTGCCTGTTACCTGACAGCTTCTTTGGAGTAGTTACTGCTTTATAAATATATCCTTTCTTTGTGGAAAAGAAGTTGCAGTGAACATCATTGCCTCTTCTTGAGGCACTGGCTCTGTACACCATCCAGAGGTTTTCACCTCGCCACATGTGAGATTTGTTAAGAGTAGGACAGACTTTCATGAAACAAAAATGTTTGTGTTTAGTTGTAGATCAGGAACTAAAGAGGAAAGAACTCCCAAACTCGAGAGCATCCAAGCTGGACACAGTGGCCACTGTTAGGGACCTGAGGCTTGTGCTGTAGGGATGGAGACCACGTTCAGCCCCTCTCTTGTGGTTCCTCTGTTACGGACTAGTAGAGAAGAAGCTGTGTTTGAAACTGTGTCTGACCATCCTTGTGTTTGAGAAGTGTCACGTAGCCTGCTGAGATGCTTCTGGGACAGCCACATCCCGTGGTGAACCCGTGGGAGTCTGCTTGCCCTATTTAAGCTGTTCTTTATGGTCAAGACAAAATGAAAGTGGCCTGTAAGTTCAGGCAGGGAGCATTTCTGTACCTACCCCTAGTGAAATGACCCTTAATTATGTTGAAAATGTTATAATCTTAAAACCTGTGTGTTTGAAACTGGTGGGTTTGCCTGCTGCCCTGCAGGTGGTGGTGAATCCCTGCCAGCAAGCACTGCAGGAAAGCTACTCAAAGAAACAAAGTTACTGCCAGTAAAGTGTACTGAAGGTGTGCTAAGGGTTACTTATAGTGCCTCCTAAAACTGTCCCCTGTTTCCAGAACAGTATTTACCTCTGAGCATCACAGCTTGAGGGAGTTGCTGTTCTGGGGGTGTCACAGGCCTGTTCCCAGTCCTGTGGGTGGCCTAGAGGCATATTTCATACTCTGGAAACTGGTAAGTAACCTCTGATATTCTGGTAAATACTCCTAGTGATAAATGGTCAAAGAAATTGCATATCACTGTTCCCCAAATGAAAGCAAGCTGTCTGAGAGTCAGTGAACCTCATGTCCCCTGAAGGCTTGTGGCTGGATAAGGACCCTATAATGAAGTGGGTAGGACTCAAACTGCTTGACAAAAATGTTTAAGCAGGAAAAGAACCTGGTGCTAAAGTTCTGATTTTGAGAACCTGGTAAATACTGGTGGGAGCTGGAGGCCAGGATACTGGTGAATACCAGGAATCCAGATGCAGCAGCTGCTGTGAAGCCTCTCTTGAGGGGAAGGTGGCACCCTGCTTCCTTGAGGGTGCCTGGTGGTACAGGGCACCATGCAGCCAGCAGGAGTGCTTGAGCAAAGCTGTAGCAGTCTGGCTTCATGCTGGGTTGTTCTGTGCAGGCACTGGGGTGGCTGCTGTAAGATGCCTGTGCTGCCCTGCATAGCCATGCTCACACAGCAGTGTGGCCAGGGGTCAGTGGGGGGGGCACTAGTTTGGACTGATCAGTGAGTGGTTTTCACTTGGCTCTGTGTTTTGCAGCTCTTTCTCTTTTTGAGGCTGTTTCTCACGGGAGGTGGGTTTCATACTGGTGCTGCACATGGTTTGTCACCTGCGTGGTTTTGATGTCTTTGCTGTTCTCCATGGAAGGGCACTGGCAGAGTTGGGCAGGGGCAGCTCAGGTGTGAGTCCTGTGACACGAAAGCTCATGCCCCTGCTGCAGTGGGCTGTCTGGCACTGGCAGGAATTGAAACTTCTCATTGGCCTGATTGTTTAGGGGCTAATTGAGCTCTTTTTTTTTTTAGCCTGTTTGGCACAGTTGAGGATGAAGTTGTCTGGGCATTATGCTATGAGACTGTAGTTGCCAGGCTTGTCTGAAGGCTGGCCTTGTAACCCTGGCCTCCTCAGGGCTGAGCCCCACAACTTCTCAGTGGTAGCTGTACCTTAAGAAAATAAATAAGAAAAAAAAATAATTCCCATTTTGCAGATAGCTTGAAAAAAAAACCCATGATGAGGATGCTAATCCCCCTGAAGGGCAGCTACAAGCAGTGTTATTGATTTCCCATCAAAATGAGGGAAATTAGGGGGTATCTCTGATGGATTGAACTGCTGACCAGCTGACATCTGACAGAGCAAATGCTCTGACCTTTGGCGTGCAGCATTCCAGTTCCTTGCTCTGCAAGCAGCAGTAGATGAGTTCTCATCCTGAGCTGTCCTTTGGAGTCATGCAGTGGTAGTCATGGCAAATCAAACGTGCTCTGTGAAATGCCTCCTGTCCTCCTCCAGTCTGAAGTGGCTGGGCACTTCCTGGGGTGTTCAGGGAGAGCAAACTCCATGCAGTATTGAAAGGGTTAGGGTGCAGGTAATGGAGGTGAGTGTTGAAAGTGTTGAAGAGAAGGCTCTGAGGAGACCTTGGAGCACCTTCCAGTGCCTGAAGGGGCTCCAGGAAAGCTGGAGAGGGACTGGTGCCAAGGGCAGGGAGTGATGGGATGAGGGGGAACGGGTTCCAAGTGCCAGAGGGGAGATGGAGATGGGTTGGGAGGGAGAAATTGTTTGGTGTGAGGGTGGTGAGAGCCTGGCCCAGGGTGCCCCGAGAAGCTGTGGCTGCCCCTGCCTGGCAGTGTTGAAGGCCAGGTTGGATGGGGCTTGGAGCAACCTGGTGTGGTGGGAGGTGTCCCTGCCCACGGCAGGGGATTGGAACAAGATGATCTTTAAGGTCCCTTTCAACTCAAACCAGTCTTGGATTCTGTGATCTCTTATCGTACTTTAAATCTTGAATGCTAATCCAGAACAGGACAAGAGGTGGACTTCTGCCTCTGCTGATATTCCTGGGGATGTGCAGTGTGCTGTGCCCAGAGCTGCTTTCTCAGTCACCGTGTTGTGGAAAGCTGGAAAAATCAGTGTGGTGTGAGGTACTGTGTTAGCCAGGACAGTCGGGTGGGAAGGCGACAGCTCTGAACCCTTGGGAGTTCAGAGGTGCTTTGAGCTGCTGTCTCGCTGGTCTTGTGTCAGTTTTTAGTGGGATTTTTTCATGGAGCTAAGCTCTTACTACAGCCCAGTTAACAGATGCATGTGACTGCTGTTTCTCCATGTCCTCACTTCCATGGAAAGCTTTTGTGATGGATGCTGGCCTCTCTGAAGTTGGGGTTCACTCGGCTGTGGGAGCTGCTTCAGTTCCTGTTGAAGCAGAGGTTCCTTACTTAGAGATCTCAGCTGGTTGTAACCTCCCAGCACACTGTGCAGGGCAAGGTGGTTTTTTCTCCAGTGGGAAGGGTTTTTTGCCAAAGGTGCTTTCTGAAGTATGGTCTACTGCAGTTCTGAAGATAAAATGCTTATTGAAATTCAGGATACCAACCTCAGACAGCACAGTGCTGAGTGTGTGGGTGTTAAGGGGAAGGTTTGGGGTAGGTCCTCATCCTCAGCTGTGTTGTAAACAAGTTAGTGGGTGAAACACCTTTGGTAGTGTCAGCTTTTGATCTGTGCAGCGGGTCTGCCCTCGAGGCCAGGGCTGTTGTGCCAGGTGCTGTACAGAGACAATCCAGTGTGGTCAACTGGAGCTGGGTCCTCCATTTAGATTGACTGAGGGTGAATTTAACACAGGTGGTGTTTGACCAACTACATTGCTTCCTCTGAAGGTGGAGGACAAATTCCTGCTGGAGAGATGGGCTCTGCATCAAGTTCCCTCGGTGTTCAGAGAGGAGGACTTGAGAGGATTGTGAGGAGCAGCCCCACAGCTCTGTGCCCTGAAGGGCAGGGCTGAAGTTGATCAGTTCTGGCTCTGTGGGGAGGTGTTTGCTGTGTCAGACCCAGTGTGAAGGCTGACATTTCTGTGGCAGTGTGGGAAACCTGTTTGACTTAATCTTGGGCAAGAGCTGTTGCAGGTGTTCTCAGTGGCTTTACCCTGCTGTAGGCAGTGGTGTAGACCCAGTGCACCTTGCCTCAGGTACCTCATGGAAGTGGCTCTTGCATCCCTCTTCCGAATTGAATTGTCCTCTTCCCAGCCCCACTGGTAATCACACTGAGCCTAATTAACGGCTTCTCTTATCCTGGGCAGGTGACTCCTGGACAAATCGGAGGTGGTCTGGCAAGGTGAGTAAGATGATGGTTTGAAGGTGCCTTACTCACATCCTCTTAAATGTGTTTCTCTCGGCAGGTTTTTGATAACTATGCTGTAACAGTGATGATTGGAGGAGAGCCTTACACCCTAGGCCTCTTTGATACCGCAGGTGAGAAACCCAGCACTCGTGTCATTGCTGCTGCCCAAGGTTTAGTTGAGGTGGTGCTGAATAGACACTTGTGGTTTTTGTTTTGTTTTTAATGAAAGGGGAAGATCTCGGTTCTTCATTCCTGACCTTTGTGGAATTGCTAAATTGAGTTTATTTTAAAAAACAAATAACCAACAAAAAAGCCAACCCAAGATGAACTTCCACTTCTCCCAGAGCTCTTATTTTGTGACACCAGGTGACAACTTTCAAACTTTCAGCTCTAATCTAGGTGATACCTGAAAGATAAGGGGTTTCTATGTTTTTAAACAAAATTAAAGAAGAAAATTGTGTTGAATAAAATATATGGATTGTATGTGGGTTTTGGGTAGTAAACAGCCTGTTTTTTGAACAAACATCAAGACAGAGTGACCAACATCAAAACATCTTGAATGTGCATGTGACATGTCTGCATTCTTAACATGGATGAAACCAGGTTGTTGTTTGGAGTTCAATAATCCCTCTCACTGTGTACTACTTAAAATTAAAAATAAATCTGCAGGCTTCTTTGTTTATGGTTCTTAGATTGTATCTCAGTTTCTGAGATTACGATGATTAAACAGCTACGCACGTTGCTTTGCATATGTGAAAATTTAGCAAGAGAGGGTAGAAACTGGTTCAACTAGTAGTTACCCAGTCCCCAGCCTGTAATAGTGCCAAAGTGATATGGCAGCATCTGGTGTTGTAAACTCTTGAAGGAGAGTTCTTCCAGAGAGCTTCATTTGAAAGTTGTTACCTAAAATTGTCTTGGTAGAATTAATCCGACTGTTTCTAGCTGTATTCTTACAGATGCATCATCAGTGTCTTATGTGATTAATGAAATTACCTTAGGCTTCCAGTTAAATGCTATAGCTTGAATTACATCTTCACATTCTTCTCCCAAATGTGATTTGTATGTTAGTTATTGCAAACTCCATGCTCCATGGGTGAGGAGTTGAGTAGAGACTTCCTGCACACGTGTAGGGACCAGGACTTAGATGGGAATCAACTTCAGTACTCTGGTACCTGTGAATGCTCTGTTAGGTCCTTCTATGCCTGTTTTTCTGCTGAGGGTGTGTAGAAATGCATTTCCATCTGCTAGCAATGTGAGAGCAATAATGCATCTAAGAATTCTGAGCACTCACCAACTGGCTTTGGTGCATGTAGGTGGCTCTGTGTGCTTGGGAACTCAAAAGGCTCTTCTCTTGGAGCTGGACTTCTGAACTGGGAGGCTTCTGCTCTTACAGCTCACCTGTGTTTTGCTAGGTAGTAGCCAGCAGAAGTTGAAGACTTTACAATGGGTAAAACTATTATTAACTGTCAAATTTAAAAATAAAAAATGCCTATTTTGAACTTGTGCTGTGAAGACAAAGCTTTTTGGAGTAGTCTGTTATCACAAGAAGGTGTTTTGGTCCTTGCTTTAGCTCCTCTGTGTGCAGCCAAGCATGACAGCTCTAACAAGCTGTCTAGACTTGCATCTTCAAACTGCAGATCCTCCTCCACTGAGATGTCCCAGGTGTTGGGTCAGCTCCTTCAAGGTCTCGGAGGTCTTTGAGGTGTATGGTGGGTGAGAGAGCACCAGTTGAAATCTGAGGTGTTTTGAAAAAGTGTTTCTGATTTAGTTGCCAGCTTCTCTGGTGCCAGCTTTGCTTTCTAAAAGCAGAGTGCTACTGAGTAGAGCAGGAGGAAACTTAAGGATGAGCTTGAGCAGAATCATGCTGATGGGTCAGTGCTAGTGGTGCCTTGCAGGGACTGCCTGCTGTCATCTGGGCCCAAAGGGAAGAGCCAGAGCCTGCCTTTCTCTGAGCACAGCCTGTGCTGGGACTGCTGCATTCCTAGGGGAGCGCTGCTGGACAGCCTGAACACACTCACCTGTAACAGCAGCATTCTCTCACTGCTTGGAGGACACTTCACTGAGTGTTTTTAAGCACAAGTCAGGACGTTCTAGTGAACAAAACTGCTTTTTTTTTCTGTAAACCACTGGGTTTTTGCAGGGCAATGAAATTTGATGGCTTAATACTTTCAATGAATGGACTAGGTGCAGAAGACTTCCTCTGTAAGCAGATCCATATTCTGCAGCTTCTAATTATAAATGAAGAAAGCATTATGCAGTCTGAGGGTGTTTGATATAAAAATCTATCTGAGCGTACTCCCTGCAGACTTCCTGGCTCTCCTGTGGCTTTAAGCAGCTCGTTGTTACATAGCAACTAAGTGAATTCTGGATTTGAAAACTAGGATCTTCAGATGTTGGAGTTCAGGGCATGTGTTCATGGTTCAGGGCTTAAGAGTTGGGATTAATCACAATAATGCTATTGTGCTGGAATGTGCACTCTAACCACTTGCAAAGGGCAGTATTTAATTGTCTGGGTCTAATGCTGTGTTAATTTTCTCCTCTTCTAGGTCAGGAAGACTATGATAGATTACGACCTCTCAGCTATCCACAGACAGATGTATTTCTGGTCTGTTTTTCAGTGGTGTCTCCTTCTTCATTTGAAAATGTGAAAGAAAAGGTTGGTTGAACTCTGCCTGAAAAGGGAGCTGCTGCAGAGATTTCAGGAGCGTGTGAGGAGTTATCTTACGTGGTTACTAACAAATATTGTGTCTTCTTTGTGTGTAGTGGGTACCAGAAATCACTCACCACTGTCCAAAGACTCCTTTCCTGCTTGTTGGGACCCAAATTGATCTAAGAGATGATCCCTCAACAATTGAGAAACTTGCCAAGAATAAGCAGAAGCCCATAACTCCAGAGACGGCTGAAAAACTGGCCCGGGACCTGAAGGCTGTCAAATACGTGGAGTGCTCTGCGCTTACGCAGGTGAGAGCTGGGCTTTGGCCACTTTTGGTTGCTTACACTCCATACTGTTTTTTTTCAATCATGGGGAAAAAGGGCTCAATATGGATGTGAAAGGCTGTAAGCTCTGTTTCTGCTGTCGACACTGTAGCTTTGCCTTGTTCTAAGGGACGAGGGGTTGGCAGTGGTACAGAAGAAATCAGCCTGTGAAGATTAGACGTAGTGTGGAGGGGTGATGGATGAGGATGTGCTCGCTGGGTTTGCTTCTGTGTTGGAGCAAAATAGCTATTGAACACCTAAGAGGTGTATTATGGACAGTGAGTGGGTTAGGACACAGAATGCAGCTTGCTACTGAAGACAGCAGGCAAAAAAACCCCAAACCTCTCAGAAGAATCAGTTCTGGTACTTTGAAGATGCCTTGATAGTTCAGAGCTTTCTCGTCCTGTGCAGTCAGTGGTGAGCTGCTTCCTGTGTCTGCCTTAAGGTGAAAGTTCTGTTGAAACAGAAAATAACAATGAAATAGTTTGTAAGACATGAACATGGTGATGTTCTGTGAACTAACTGGTGAACATGAGTCTAAAGCCAACTAAAACAGCTGATTTGAGACCACGAAGCCTGGTTATCCTGCCTCTAAGCTAGGGAAGCTAGAGAGGGGTGGGTGGGAGCCACGGGCTGGCTAGCTGGCCTGTTGCCTTGACTTTGGATGCCCTGGGAACTTAGTCTTGTGTGGCTGCTCTTGCAGAATTGACTCCAACTCTAACATCCTCTGTGAAGGATTTGTCCCTATCTGATGTGCATGGAGCTGGGGCTGCGCAGTACCAAGTCCCTCAGCCTTTTCAGCTTTGTTGTGCATCCATCGCTGGTTCTTGAGCACAAAGCTTCATTGCTGAGCTTCACGAAGCCTGAAGTCCTGCTTATCTTGCACCTTTTGCCCAGATTGCATGTTGACTCTTCCATTTGGGATCTTGTGACCTTTTTTTTTGTAACAAAGCTTTGCCTGGGTGTTTCCTGAGAAGGAAGAGGCTTTTGATGGAGCTGTGCAGGACACTGGCACTGGAGGTGGAGGACAAATTCCCAGTTTGTCCTGGGAATCCCCAATCAAAAGGTGGTCTTGGCTGTGCTTCCTGACTGCCCACACACAGACTGAGGTTGTTTGTGTTTAAGCTGGAACTCTCGTAGATACGTTCAGTTGTGAAACACCATTTTAGTTGGTCTCTGGCACATCCTGAATGCTGCTACTCACTAGAGTGTAGAACCTGCTAGTTCGTTCAGTACATACCAGGACTTGTTCCTTGGACCCTTCACTCCATAGCTTTATAATTCCCTTGTTTAGTCTGCTCAGGTTACATGGAAGCACTTAGAATTACCAAAGTAAGAGTTGATATGATTAAAAATTTCGGTGTTTATCCATTCTTTTTATTTCCAGATAGACTAAACTGTATCTGTTGCAGAGAACAGCTTTATGCACTTGGAAGCTCAGCCTGAATTTCTCCCAGAGCACTAGTGCTTGTATACCCATTGATGGTTTTGGAAATTGAGAGTGACCTGGGAAGGAGGACTCAGATCCCTTCTTGCCTGCAGACTAGTCAGTTTGCACCTGCTCTGTTCTTCCTTCATTTGTTGTTGACTCCTGCCACAAAACACCTTTTCCTCAGTCTGTCAGCAATAGCTGCTGAACAGAGGTGGAGATTATCTGTGAAGGGTTGTTTAATGTTCCTGGCTGCTTGCTGAGTACAGAACTGGCTGGCTTTCCCAGCCAGGAGGGCTGTTTTCCTGCCTGCAAGGCAGTGTTGTGGTAGGTGGTTTCAGCTGAAGCTGGACTCAGCCAGGCAGTTCAGTCTCTCTTTGCCTTGGCTTCCTTCTGTGCCATTCACCCCAGTTCAGTTCACCTCACCTAGGGTGTTTTTCCCAGCTAATTTACAGGTGACTTTGGTGCCACAGTAGCAAGTAAACATAAAACTGTGGAGCCAGAGCGTGGTTTTTTTTTTTCCGTGGGAGGAAGAATTTGCTTGTCAGTGTGGAAGAGCCCATGTGCTGAAAGTACTAGGTGAGCTGTAAGAGGCTGAGTTTGAGTTGTTCTGTAAAGACAAAGTATCTCCTCCTCCCTGAGCTGGGATGGCTCTGCAGTCCCAAGCTGTCAGTTCTGTCCCCCATTCCTCAGGCTGTGGAATCCCTTGTTGTGATGAAGGCACTTTCAGTGTCTGTCTGCAGCTTTTCTCTGCACAGCAGTGCCCTGTAGTGCTGTAAAACGTGGGTACCACTTCACTGCTAGGAGAGGGTGACTGGGAAACAGATCACAGCTGAAATGATTGTTGCTTCTGTTACACTTGAGTGTCTGAAGGGACTTTCTGGAGCTCAGTGCTAGTACCCGATGAGACCTTTGAATTCAGTTCTTTCCCGAACCCTGATGCTGGGTAGCCAGTCCTGACACAGTCATATTTATATAATGTGTCTTAAGCCACACATGAGCAGAGGGGGTGAAGGGAGACTGAGCTCTGCCCGCCCCGTGCTGCACAGGAGCTGTGTTGCTCTAACCAGAGCAGGGAGGCCAGTGTGTCAGTGGGGTGAACACAGCTCCCTTCGTGTGGTCACTCTTGTGTCATCCAGGCTCTTACCCCCAGTTCCATTTTCACAACAGTTTTCTCCCTGTCCTGTTTTTTCTCCTGTTCCCTTACCCCAGTTTTTTTGCTAGGTCCTTCGAAACAAATCCCAAATTCTGTTTTCTTAAATTAATTTCTCGTGTGCAATAGGAAAACAGGAGTCCCCCAGCAGGAGGATTAGAAAGTGTGTTTTCCTGACTCTTGCCCTGACTGGGTTCTTAATACATTTAACAGTCCATAACTGATTTATACTGCAGCTTTAGTCTCACAGAGAGAATCTAATTAGTGCTCAGGCTTCACCCAGGCGTTACTTGTTTGAAGTCTCCAGCTCCTCTGCCAGCCTGGGTTGCAACTCACTTGAGAGAAAGTTGCTGGGGAGGATGCTCAGAGTGATGGTGCATGGCAATTCCCTTCACTTCTGGTCTTTCAAGTACGATCCTGTGTGTAGCTTGGTGGAGTTAAGTGCTTCCAGATGGGATTGCCTTAGAGATCTCCCGTGTATGTGCTGCAGTGAAACAAGATTAGAGACTCTTAAAAAGGGATATATCCAGTGTGACCTGTGAGGGAGAAACTGCTTACATTTGAATGATTAAAAAAAAAAAATCTTAATTTTGTGAAGATGGAGGTTGTTTACAGGGAGTAAGTTGAGCTTTTCTGCTTGTCCCTGGCTGGGGGGAGCAGTTCTTCTCCATGTGTGAAGGTTGCACTCATGACAGTAGATTTAGGCGAGTCCAGTTACCACACACTGAGCCAGGTTTCACCTCTGTGCACGTGGAGCTGGGCAGAGTGGTGTGGAGTGGTGACACCCTGCATGCTTCGTGCTCCAGTACAATCCCTGTGGATTCCTGCAGCTCTGTCACTGCTTGTCTGCTGTGGGATCTCAGTTACTCCAGTCCTGACAGGGTTTCTGTCCCGCTGTGACTGGCCTGGTACTGAATAACTGCAGGGCACCGTCCCCACGCCGGCGCTCGGTGCAGGGCAGCACTGGTAAGGCATTGCAGCACTCAAGGCTGCCAGCCAGTGTCTGAAGAGGGCAATGGCTTACCAGAGGGGTGCTGCTGTGATCCTAGATCCTGCTTTCCCAGCCATCTGGAGATCCTCAGTTATTCAGGGGCTGAATTCACAAGGCAGAGGAGTTGCTGGGAGCCTTTGCTCTGGACCAGCTGCTGCTGGGGTGGTCGGGAGCAGTGAGTCTGTACAGCTGAGGTGCTTGCTTACCCACAGTGGGTGACTGCAAAAGGTTTACGTGACCTTTTGGATCCCTGTGGTGGGGCAAGCTGCTCTCTGCTGCGTTTGTTCCCCTGCAAACTCCCGCAGTGTGTTCAGCAGCTGAGTGGGAGCCATCTTTAGTGCAGCCCCTCCCACCCCGTGTTATTGCCAATGGCTGCTGTGTTTGTGCTGCTGCTCCTCTGGGTGTTCATTTTGTCTGACTGGCTCTGTCGCGTGTCCTGTCTCTGGCATTGACTTCTGGGTCATCTGGACGAGATTTCCTCCTGGGATCTACTTTGTTTTTTGCAAAGTAAATCTGTTTACTGCCTCTGTGAATTCAGCCTGGTCTATCCTGAATGCTCTTTGTATCTGCTTGTTTTTCTCTAATCCTCTAACCTGGCTGCTGTTTTCTCTCCTCCCCTCTGTCTTGTAGAGAGGTCTGAAGAATGTGTTTGATGAGGCTATCCTAGCTGCCCTCGAGCCTCCGGAAACTCAGCCCAAAAGGAAGTGCTGTATATTCTAAACTTTCTCCTTCCCCTCTTGCTGCTGCTTCCTCTGTCCCACTACTGTAGAAACCTGGTTAAAAACCGAATAAAACCACCTTGATTGAAAGCTGTTGTGTCTGCTTGCCACCTTAAAGCAACCTCTGTATTAGCTCTGGGACCGAAACCAATACTTATGATCTTTAGTCAAACGTTGTGACCGTGGAACACGAACTGGACTCGCTTAACTCTCTGCTGCTTGGGTTGCCAGATGTGGGTAGCTTGATAATTGAGGCTGTTGGGAGAGAAGGATCTGGTTACACCATTATTTAATGAAAGATCAAAAGAATAAGAGATGATGTTTAATCTTCCCGAATCCAGCTGGAAGAAGCGATGCGTGTTTGTTCAATTCTACTTGTGACTCTTGTTAACTGTATTTGCATGACAAAAGTACATGGAACAGTGACCTGCAAGTGATGCTGTAATGTGAAGGGTTCTCTGGTTTGCCTTTGTGCAGTGAGATGTTTTCTGTTGCTATTGCTTTGGCTGTCTGTGCTGTAGTGGAGTATTTGTCAGTCCTCGGGGGGAAGGAAATATCAATGTACTTGCTACTGCTTTATGAACTGTTAAAATTCTCGCTTTCACTAACATGGTTCGACCTCTTCATTTCAATAATAGATCCTGAAAGCCTGTTACTGTAAGATGTAAAGCTGCTTCTTACTATCATGCTTCTGATTTTTATTGTTTTAAGGAGAAAACATCAATTGTAGCTTGTCTTTACATTTTGAAATTAAAAATTGCAGTTGTTTGTATAAATGACTGATGAAGCTTTATTCTGACTTGCACTCCCTGGCTTCACCTTAACATTAATGCACTGTACAGAACCTGCTTCGTCCTCCTCTGATACCATGCACAGCTGCTGGACTCCACCTGGCTGCTTCTAACCTCAGGTGTTTGGGCCAGGAGCGTGAGCAGGGCACACTGGATGGGTCCATCCTTGCATGCTGGCCTTGTCCCTCTCCCCTGGCACGCAGGGGTCTGCCCTGCTGTGCTCCGTGTGCTCCACACCGAGCTCTCCATTCGAATGCAGCACTCTCTGCTTTGTCATTAGCATGTGAGACGTGGTAGTAGCTAACTAACCATAAGATTGCCTTAAGGAGATGTCTCGGGGATGTGTGTTTGGCTTCTGTGAAGAACCTTGGTGTGGTCCCAAAGGCCCCGTGTTCCTGCTCAGGAAATCCGAGGCTGTGCTCGGGCACAGCTGGTGGCAGCCAGGCAGCGCAGCCCGAGGGAAGGAGGCTCTGGGTGCTGTGGAGGGCAAACCTCGATTCAGCATTGCAGGGGTTTCTCTGTCACTTGGCTTTCTGTGGTTTTGTTTGTGTGAAAACTCAAAAATGAGACTGCCCCTTTCTCTCTCTGCCCCTTTTCAGAAAGGCCTAAAGAATGTATTTGACGAAGCGATATTGGCTGCCCTGGAGCCTCCGGAGCCGAAGAAGACCCGCAGGTGTGTGCTGCTATGAACGTCCCTCCAGAGCCCCTCCTGCAAAGCTGGTGTTTGATGTCATACTAAAAGCAATGTTTAAATCAAACTAAAGATACAAATTTTAAGATTTGTTTTCGCAATAATGACAAATGCCCTGCACTCCCATCTCCCCCCCACGACCCTGTGTAAGATGAGAATGTTAGTGTTTATTCCCCAGTGCCCCTCAATTCAGTTAAACTAGTTAATTTTGAGTAATTATGTATTACCAGAAAACACTGATCAGTACTAGTTTTTTATTTTGTTTACTGTTTCTAATTTTTTTTGTTTAAGATCCAGGCATGCTTGTGGTGACTTTCTGTAACAGACTAATTCTAGGCTGGTTTACTGAAGCCTTGGCCCTTACACCAGTCTGGCAAGACTTGGTTCTGGTTTCAAGACCTTCTAGGGCTGTCCTGCAGCCGGCCAGCAGCCTGGGTGTGAGCAGACTTTAGTACTAAAGACAAATACAGGAAAGTAAAATGTCCCAAGCTGGTGCTCCTCTAAGGAGTGTAGAAAATGTATCTGCATCTCCTCTGAAGTTGCCTTGTATCTCTTCCCCTGGCTTTCCACTGTGCAGGTCATAAATTTCTACCCCGTCCTCTAAGTTATGAAGCCTTAGGAATAGGAGAATCTTTTTCTCTGGATGCACCATCTGACTTGAAACTAGCTTGCCAGTCTCTTCCTTAATCTTGGCATCATAAGCTTTTGTCACGTGATGAAGAAATAACTGCACCTCTGAAAGCATGCCCAGCTGATCCAGTTGGCTTTTAACAACTCCCATCTTCTGCCATCCTTAACTGTTAGCAAAACACTTGTGATGACCAGCATATACACTGAAGTTTGGACACTCTGAAGGACCTGGTGTATGTTAATATGAGGTTTGGAGCTGGCCCTGGTGGTGCATCTCTTACTGGATGGCTTGGCATCCTTCAGGGAGGGGTGGAAAGCAGACCTGTGTCAGTAGGAAGGCACTGCAGGGAGGGGTGTTTAGTTTGGCACCATGTAGGGACCAGGTAAGGGTCTTTTTCTGCATTTTGCTCATAATTAACCTTGAACCTGTAAGATGGGCTCCAGCCCACTGAGGATTGTGTGCAGGGTCTTTACGTAGACTCACTGCAGTCTCATAGGGATTTTACCAAAAATATATTTTGGCTTGCAAATTCAAAGTTTTTTAAGACTTAAGGAATCTTCTCCATCTTCCAAAATTCCGATTTCTTGTAGACTTGTTAGTGTTGAACCAATGCTTTTTCATGTCTAAGTTCTTTGTATATGCATTCTTTTCAGATGTATTAAACATAAAGTATCTTCACAAGCCTGCCTGAGGGTAGTTATTTCCCTTGCCTTTCTCTTGAGTGTGAAGGACTTGTAAATATGGTTTTTATCCCTTGTGAGCGCCGCTCTCCCCCTTGCAAGTTAGTTTGGGCTTTTCTTAATGCTTAATGCTGTCAGTTCACATCTTCCCTCATCATCTGCTGGCCTCAGTTCTGTCAGGATTGCTCTGATCTTTGATGCAGGCTTTGCTGTCATACCCAGCTCTGAAGAAAGGGCACACTGGTCCAAAATGAAGGGAATAATTGTCGTGGTGCAGGCTCCCAAAGATTAAAAGTTGGCTTTTGGGGCTTATTTGGCTTGTGCCTCTCTTCTGTTAAGAAGCTTGTCCTTGTGGAAGGTTCTTGTTGTTCCCTGTTCATGGGCAGATAGCAAAAACCCTAAAAGGACAAAGGACATCACACCTCTGTCCTTCCCAGAAACGCACAGGACTTGCTGCACCTTTCTGTTAATTCTCCAAAGAAACGGTGAAGCCTTGCACTGTTGATGCATGATTTGTACTGATTAAACACACTCCAAAGAGCCTCATTAAGGTCACTTTTATTTTAAGAAGCTGACGTGTGGCACTGCAGTCCCAGAGGTTAGTATAAAATGTGTGCTTTTCACTTTTCACAGCTATTAGTGCTGCGGTTGGACTTCGCAGCCGATTTGTCATGGCTGTGTTCTGTGGGGAAGCTTGGCTGCAGGTCTCTGGCTCCCAGCTGGAAGTGCTGCTGGTACTGGTGATGCAGACCAAAATGGGATTCAATGCCTTCTAGTAGCTAAAACTAATTCATGCATCTAAAGCCAGCAGCAAGGCTGGTGACCAAGGGATTGCCTGCGTGAAATCGGGCAGGAAGCTGCCTCTGAGGTGGAGGTAGAACCCTTTAGGACTCCTGCTTGAAGTATCAGGGTTACCCTGTCAGAGCTTTTCTGTCTTCAATGGATCCTTACCTGGGGGCTGCTGTAATGATGTGGTTCCTCTGCATACGTTTCTGGCACTGACCTGTGCCAGTCCTTCCATGCAGGTCCACTTGGCTAAGCAATAAAGTCTGTTCTGATAAATCCACGGGGTTAAACTTGGCTCTGGAGGGAATCCTGGAGGCACTGGATGATGGAAAAAACATCCTTTTCAAGGAGCAGTGCTGCTTTCTCCCTCTCAGTGTTGCATTAGCTTTGCAGAAGTCTGTCTGATAGCTCCACGGATCTGCTAGGACATAGCTGTCCCAGTCCAGAGAGGACAAGATGCTGGAGTTGGTTAAACAAGCTCAAACAGCTTAGCTGGGGGGCTGTTCAACACTGTGCCCTTCCTCTCTGGAGCTCAGTAGCAAGGTCTCTCTCAGGTCAGCTGTGTGAGATGTGCTCTGTGTTGCCAGGTTGTATGAGCACAGGAGCACCTTGGTGACTGTCCCTTCCCATGTGGAGGTATCAAAATGGGCAAAAGCAGACAAAACCACCACTTCCTTCCCCTTCTGGGAGTGCTGTTTTCAGCTGGCAGGTGTGAAAGCCAAGGTCTTGGAGACAGGTGGGAATACTTGGCACTTCCCATGATACTGGTGTGGCAGGCTGGGCTGTGGTACGAGCTGGGATTGCCTCATGTCACTGTGTCTTCCAGTAGAGGACTTGCCTGTCTGAAGATGCACCTGCAGCTCAGTGCTTCCCTCTCACCCATGAGGATTCTTGAGGTACCTGGGGTAGCTCATTAGCACAAATAGTACCTGAGGTCTGGGCCTGGTGCTTAACCAGATGCTGCATGTGTTAATGATGCCTTGTAAAGGGTCCCAAACCTCTGATGGGAAGTCACCTGAGAGTCCGATTAAAATCGCTCCAGTGGCTGAAGGCTGCGTGGAAGCTGAAGAGCAGCTTCTTGTTCAATAGCTGAGGTGCACAGCAATCTGAATGAGATCTTTGTTGTTCATGTAACTCTTCTGTTCAGAAAACAGCCACTTACCCTGCACAGGGACCAGCTTAGTGATTCCTCATTTTAGGCTGGCTCTCATGTGAACCTCTGATTCAGTATCAGGAACCAGTTTTGCTTAGAGCAGGCAGTGAGCGGAGCTCTTGCTTCTGTTGGCTGTTCCCAACGAGTGGCTCTATCCTTACCAGCTGCTGGCTGCCTCTGAAGCAGTGATCCTGCCCTGGCTGTGTGTTCCCACACCATCCTTCACATTCAGCTCTACAGGGAGGTGATGACATTCACTAATTACATGGAAATGCAACACCTTGCAGAATGCTTTCCTGCTGACCTAGTGGACTTGCTGCTTGTTGTCGGTGGTCAAGCTGATGGCAAAACAACTGCAAGGGAGGAGGTGGGAGAGCGGATCTGGCCCAGAGGATTAGGGAGCATACACACAGTCTGACCAGTTCAGCTGTGTCAGGTAAACAGATGGATGCTGTGGTGACAAGCAGCATGAATCTGTTTGTCTTCCCACTGTGCTGTCAACGGAGTTGAAATATGGAAGTTGAGGATTATTGGCTAAAAAGGCAAGTACTTAACAGGAGGAACATCCTGCCTGTCTTGTAAGGGACATACTTGCATCAGGAATCAACATGAGAAGTTGGACTGCAGGGTGGGAAGAGTGCTCCAGGGCAGCAGTTGCTCTCTTGAGCAGGAGATAGCTTTAAGTACACCCTAAAGCTCAGTCCTTCTCTTGCTGGATCAGGTAGTATGTGGGAATTTCCCCCTGTGTATGAGCTGATCCAACTCTCCCTGCTGTTTCTGTACCTGCTGTTGCAGGCTTGGTTTCTGCATGACTGCTGTAACGCAGACTGATGCTAAGATGGTGTTAAACTAGCTCCTTTTATTTCTCCAAGCTTCCCTGTGCTGTGCCATCAGGGACACATTGGAGCTATGAGCTTTTCTTGCCCTCCCTTGCCTGTGTTCCTGTGGGACAACAAGAAACTGTTATTCATTGGGAAAAGTGCTGCTGCTGAACAACAGATGCAGTTCAGGGTCTGCTCTTCTTATGCATTTGGGAGATCAGTGAGGCAGGCTGAGCTCTGCAGCTTTTCCAGGAGGGAGTTCATTTGCTCAGCCACATTCTTCACTCCTCTCCTCCTGCTCCTTCCCAGTAATGCACTAGTTCTGGCTGTCAGTGCTGTGTGTTGTACTGACCTAGGTGTGGCCCTCAGTAAAACAAAGGTAGAGTATCGTGTAAAGAAAGATGAGCACATTTGATAAGACCTGGGAGAGAAGAGCTTTATGGAGCAGCTGTGTCTTCACCAGCACCACTGAGTCATCCAGGCTCCCCTGCAGTTTCTCTCATGGCATTGCCCAAACTGCAGTACACCCCTGGGCAAACGCTGACCCTTGCCTGAAAGGCTTCCCAAGTCATGTGCCATCTCCTCTGACCCGGGATGCTCCTTTTCATTGCTTCCTCCCTCTGCTTGGGATATACCCGCCTGCTTTTCCTTCCTTAAGGGGCTCCCACAAGGGAGATTTGATAAGGTGCAGCTGCTTTAATGTTAGGTCAGATCTATGTGCAAATCTTCAAGTACCTGACATGCTCTGCCTCACATCCCAGAGTGTTTTGGAGTGTGCTGGTTGGATTTGTACCAGGTAAAACTTTAACGGGATATTGTCCTCCGAGCAGCTACTGGAGTTGGGTGTGTGGGGTCCAGGCAGCGTTGGTTTGAAGGGCCCCCTGAAAAGCTGTGGTGTTGCTGTTGGGTACAGTTTCATCTGGCAGATCTGCTCCTCCCGTCTCCCTTTCGCTGCTGTAGACACAGCTAAAAACAGACTGATGATTTTGGCCTGTTCCCAAGAGGCAGCAATGTCCTCTGTTACTTGGCCACCACCTAGGTCTCATTTTGCAGCTGGTAGCAGCTGCCTCCTCTTAAAAACAGACTTGGAGTGGGATTTCGAGTCAGCCCTGCCCAGCCCTCCCGTTGCCTGAACTCACACAGAGCACTCTCACCACCCTGCTGTTTTACCCAGGGTGCTTGCAGGGCCCTGTACTGGGAGATGCCCTGTTTTGCTTTCCCGTGCTCTGCTTCCTCCCAGCAACATTCCTCACTGTTGCTTGTCCTCAAGCCTGGCTCTCCTCTCCGAGGACTGCAAGTCACTGTTTGGGTCCCCAGAGACCTTCTTGCTATCAAGCAGTAAAACAGAGAAGCTCAAGCATGAAAGAGGAAAGTGCTACCTCAAAAACTGTAAAGAATAATAATAATAATTAAAATAATAATCCTAAAGTGATTAAACTAAGAATAAATTAGTTCTAGCTGATGAAAGGAACAGGCCTCTGTTCCTGGCAGTGTGCTGCTCCTGGTTTTGTCACCTTAAGTCCATTGGTGATCTGTGCCTGTCATGAGCTGAATCAGTTCCTGAAACCCAGCTTGGGAGAAAGAAACCATGAGCAGGGAGTGCTGGGTGGCTGAGCTGTCCTGTGAACTCCTGCCCTGAATGACTTGTCCAGAATTGGGTAAGAAATCAGCAGCAGGGCACGGGTGTGAGCTCAGCAGGGAGGTTATCTTAACTAGAGATCCTGCTGCCCCATCACAGACACTGGCAAGCCCAGGACCTCCTCCCTCTGCCCTTGTGAGCTGGTATCAACCGACCAACTCCTTGGTGAGATAAAATCATTTATCCTGGGTTTAGACCAGGATTAAAAGCCAGGATAAAAAATTTCCTTTAGCCCAGACAGCAAAGCCTGGATGAGGGGCAGGGGGATGACACTGCCCATGCTGCAGCAGGGCTCCTGTTGGATTTTGAGGACTCCCTTGGCTATGGATTTTGTTTTTTAGACCCAGCTGGATGCTGCTGCCCTCTGCCCGTGTCTCAGCTTTGTTGGAGGCTGAGTGTGAGTAACAAAGGCGGTGTGTTTGTCTGACCACCCCTAACCTGGTGGTCCCTGAAAATCAACCAAGTCTTCCCCTTTCCCCAGGGAGCCTGAATTGCCCAAGTAAGCATCTCTGCTAAGGACCAGAAGGACCCAGATCCCCTGATGTGTGCTGGCAAGCAGTGGGTCTGCTCTGCAGCAGGGGGGAGGGCTTCCCTGAGACAGCAGAGCTCCTCTCATCACACCTCAGCCCATCCACAGGGCACAGAGTGGGTGCTGGGGTGTTGTTGGGTTTCTGTGGGGCAGTGGGTGGGCAGGCAGGTTTCAGTGCTGGAAATGCAGTATTTAAGGTGGCCGAGCCCGTAGGTGGCTGTGTTTCCAGCTGCCCTCTGGTGGTTTTGTGCAGAGGAGCTGAGATGAAGGAGGACTTGACGTCAGCTGCTCGGAAGAGCCTCTGCAGCAAATTGGCTGGAGCCTCCACACCCAGGCAGTTCCAGAGCTGAGCAGCACTCGAGCAGGAGTGGTCACAGGGAGATGTGCTAGGCTGGGCTCCAGCAGCACCCCTGGGTGGTGGGCAGTGGTGCCTGGACCATGTGTGCTGCTAATAAAGGCTGGTGAGGGACCAAAGGAATCAGCTGTGAGGGTCACAGGGGGTGGTATCTGCACAGACTGGATGTCTCAGGGTGAGGTGCTGGGGTGCTGCAGCAGGACAATGCAGCTGAAGGCCCCTCAGCAGGTTCTTATGGGTGCTCTGGGAAGAGAGAGGCTTGAGCTCTGAACCCCAGGTTTGCAGTCACCTTTAATCCCTCACCATTGGGATTTGTGCTGGGATAAGCTGTATGGACACTAAATACCTGATTCCAATTTTATATCTCAAGTTCCTGACTCTTAGGCTTTATGCACGTGTGAAAATACTTCTGTTAGCTCCCACTTCACACCTTTTCCTTGGTTTTGAGGAAGCTGGGACCCTGCTGAGGGTTGGGTAGCACATATGGGAAGTGTGTGTGCATCTGCTCTCTGTGCCTCTACGTGTGAAAGATGTGGTTTGAAATGTGAGAACACAGAGCCACAGTACAGGACCCCACTGGTTTTGTCTGTACCCTCACTGGGCATACTGGTTGCAGCCAGACAAGCACTGTGCAGGCTTGTGTGGGGTGTCTGCCTGCTGTCTGATGGGCTGACACTGCCCTGGTAGCAGTTACAGAGTGTGAGCTGTGGAAGAGCATGGGACATGTGCTGCCATCCCAGCACTGCAGGAGTCACAGACTTGCCTGTGGAGTGCTCTGGCTCCTCTCTTGAATCAAAGTGGTTTCTGTGCAAGTCCAGGTCACTGACACCCTGCCATGCTCCACACGTGGGGGGACATCAGCAGCTCTCATTGTGGGGTGGTGGTGCTCACTGGAGCACGCTGGTGGTTGCACGGGGAGGGGATTTCTGTCTCACGTGCAGAGGGCAGTGGCTCAGAGAACAAACCCTGAGGATGGAAGCAGCTTCAGAAATGGTATTTCCCACTGCAGACGTGAATTCACAGTTAGTTAAACACAAAGCTCCACTTGCATATTTGACAAAAACACCTCAGAGCTGGCGTCTCATAGCTGGAATTAGTGCAGACACCTACAAGCTGTGGAAGAGTCAAGCAGTGGGAGTAATGGATTTGTAAGTCAAATTAGAGCGTGGTGTGTGTGGTGGCTGATGCTGCAGCCCTGCAAAGGTGGGTGGGTGGTTGAGCAGTGCTGCTGATATCTTCCTGGACTTTAGCATGGGGTCTAGGGTGCTGTTCCTCACATAGATGGGATGTCCCTATGCTTCCAGTGACATGGTTACAGCTAGAGGGAGCTTGCCCAGAGAAACTTGGCGTGCTTGACCCTGCCTGAGTGCTTTGGGAGCATCAGGTGGGTGGGGAGGTTCCCTTGCTGAGAGGCAGCAGTGAAGCAGGTAGGTGTCTTGCTCCCTCTATCATGACATTTTGCTGATCTCAAGGCATTTCCCTTTCCCAGCAGGTGGGAGCCTTCACAGAGTCCTGCACTGCTGCTCTGTGGCTAGTCCTGGTTTGGGTCATTTGTTTCCCAAATCTCTCTCCCACCTGTCACTGTTTGGTGCCCCGAGGGAGCTCGACAGGCCAGCACAGCACAGCATGGTTCCTGGAGCTCTCACCAGGGGGGTCTGCTTGATGGTTTCTGAGTTGTTTGCTGACCTGTCCTTCCCCTGCCCGTCCCTGGGCTGTGTAGCCCTTACATCCAACGGACAGGGCAGGGTGAGAAGCAATTCCTTTTGAAGGTGGCCACGGGCACAGAGCAGGGCTAATGCAGGCAGAACCAGAAACAGCAGGTGATGGGTGGAAGCACACAAGGAGCACCCTCATGCATGAGGTGAGGACTGATGTCCCCCAAACAAGGTAAGTGACTGCCTTGGCCTTCAGGGAGCGTTTCATCCTTCCCAGCAGCCTGCTGGCACAGTCAGCTCCTTCCCTGTGCCCCGGGGGGGCTCTCACAGGGCTGTGCTGGGGTAGTGCAGGAGCTTGGATGTGTGTAGGAGCTACCAGCATGTGAAGGGCTGGCCCTGCCACCACGCTCTGGTGTCTTCCTTTCTCCTGGGAAGTGTCTGACTGGGCACTGCTTTTAGAATCTGCTGAGGCATTGTCCTGGCAGCCAGGAGGCTGCTGCTGGTTTCCTGTGAGGAGACAGCAGGGCTGGGTCCCTGATGTGCTCCTGGGGGGAGGTCCGGCTGTGTCCGAGCAGCGCAGCCCTGGAGGCAAAGCCTCTGCTCTCTGGAATGCAGAGGCAGGAGGTGTGGGGGGGGCTGTGATATGGTGGCATGGTCCCTGCTCTGTTTTGGTTTGAAGAGGTGTTGGCTGAGCCACAACATCCCTGGCTTCATCCCAAGTGCTGGCAATGCTGTGACGTGCAGGTGGCTGCTGGGGTTGCCACCACAGCCAGGGATACTTGGCAAGACCAGGAGGTGACTAGCAGATCCCTGGAGGCATTCAGCCCTGCTCAGGGGATGGAGCCTCCTGTGCCAGCGAGGGTTAACAAGTATTGATTGAGCTCTGAATATGTGGTTGGGCACTGGAATGGGCTGCCCAGGGAGGTGGTGGAGTCACTGTCCCTGGGGGTGTTCAAAAAACAGGTTGATGAGGCACTTGAGGCCATGGTCTGATGGTCCAATGGTTAGGAATCTGATGGGATAAAGGTTGGACTTGGTGAGCCTGGAGGTCCCTTTCAACCAGAATGATTCTGTGATTCTGTGGTGCTCAGGCAGGGCCAGCACACCCCGTGCAGGAGCCCACATTTACTTGTCTCAAATGAACACGCAGCCAGCCATGCTCAGAAGGGACTGGTGGGATCATTTCTTTGCCCCTGTCTGATAAAAACCACTGCAAGTGTCCCCTGGGCCTGTGTCCCCATGCCCACAGCAAGCACCACCTGCCTCACTTACTCCCAGAGCTCCACTCCCAATGTGGAAGCTTACAGGGAGAACTGGAACATCATGGAAAAGGCTTTTTCTTGTGCTTCAGAAACAGACCTCTGGGTGCCAGCCAGCTGAGGGTGCTGCTGCATGCTCTGGTCAGACTGAAGGTAACACAGGGCAAACCCACGGCGAATCCTGACAGCGAGCACAGGGTGTTGTGCCACATCAGCTGTGCCCACACCTCTAATTTACTCCATGGGAGCCACCGAGTGCCCACTGACTCCTACAGCGATGCACTGTGCCCGAAGAGCTGAACAGGTCCCATCCTCTGCCAGGACTCACCCAGGGCCAGGACATAGAATCATAGAATCATTCTGGTTGGAAGGGCCCTCCAGGCTCACCAAGTCCAACCTTTATCCCATCATATCCCTAACCATTAGACCATCAGTCCATGGCCTCAAGTGCCTCATCAACCCATTTTTTGAACACTCCCAGGGACAGTGACTCCACCACCTCCCTGGGCAGCCCATTCCAGTGCCCAACCCCCCTCCCAGTAAAGAACTCCTTCCTAATCTCCAACCTAAACTTCCCCTGATGGAACTTGAGGCCATTTCTTCTCATCCTGTCATCAGCAATTGGGGAGAAGAGACCAACACCAGCGTCACTACAACCTCCCTTTAGGTAGGTGTAGAGGGCAATGAGGTCTCCTCTCATGTCTCCATGAATGCTGTGGGTGTCCCTGGCCCCCGTGGGTGTCCCTGGCACCCCTGGGTGGCCAGCAGCCATGGAGGCTGGTGTGATCTCCGCTCTGCCTGGCACGGAGAGCATCCATGGTGCAAACTGGCATCTCCTGAGGCAAGGCCAGCCCTGTTGTGTGGGCATTGAGGAGCGTTGCCTTCCACGTACAGGCAAGGGTTTGGCCTCTGCTGCCTGTGTCGGGCTCATGTGGAGGCAAGGGCAAGCCTGGGTACAAACCATTGCTGTACAGCTGTGCTGGTGCTGCTTAGCACAGTGTTTGTCCTCTGACGGGACAGGGACAGGCATCTATTGCTGCCCCTGGAGGCAGCAGGCTTCTTTTTATTATTTCCTTTGAATTAAAGAAAAGAAGAAGTGAGGGGAAAAAAAAAAAAAAGAAAAATAAGTCTCTTACAGTAAACCAGGGCCAACAGTCCCAAGAGGTGCTTATGAACCTGGCACTGAGTGATGTCTAAAGCCCTGCTAAAATAAACCTCGCCATGTTTTGCGCAATGTATTTTTCTTCCCTCATTTGACAAGAACTGATCCCCCGAGTCGGTATGTGCTGCAATAACAGGGGGGGGTGTTTGTCACCCATGTGCAGTGGGGGACACACAGGGACATAGCCTGGAGTTCCTCTCTGCTGCTCCACGCGTGGGTCATGTGCAGCTGAGCTCGCCGTGCTGTGCTGTCAGCCGCAGCCCTGTCCCCTCCCTCTGGTCCTGGTGGCTTTCCCTGGGATCAAATCCAGTGGCTGGGACAGACAGACTCTGCTTTCTGCTCACTCGTGCTCAGTGGCTACGGGCAGAGCTGCGGGTGAAGCTGGAAGGGGCTTGGGGTGGTGGGGTCCAAGGGAGCTGTTCAAGCCTGGCCTCTGCTGCAGGTGGATCCCGTGGGGATAATCCAGGGGTGTTTTATCTGCATCGGTGGTGGGGTTGCAGTCTCTGTGGATGCCCATTGCCTGCTCCGTGCTGGGCTAGGTGGCAAATCTTTGGTGACCTGAAATGAGCAGTTTCAGACCAGCCTGCTGATTCTGGAGGGGGTGTCACTGCTCCAGCTGATGCTGAACGAGTTGTCCTGAGCTGTCTCTGGGACACTGGGAGAGGAGGGAAAATCTCCTGCTGTTTTTCCTCTGTCTTTCCTTTTCCCACTGGCAGTCTTCTGTGTCTCTATTCCTGTGTGTTTTCCCAGGATCCTCTGACACTTTCCCTCACCTGTCTCACACCCTCTGCAATCGCTTCCTTTCCCTCTGTCCATCCTTCCACAGCTTCCTTGTCTCCTTTTCCCCTCTGTCCATCCTTCCACGGCTTCCTTGTCTCCTTTTCCCCTCTGTCCATCCTTCCACGGCTTCCTTGTCTCCTTTTCCCCTCTGTCCATCCTTCCACAGCTTCCTTGTCTCCTCTTTCCATCTCTTCATCCTTCCACAGCTTCCTTGTCTCCTTTTCCCCTCTCTTCATCCTTCCACAGCTTCCTTGTCTCCTTTTTCTCTGCCCCCATTTTGCCTTGTGTCCTTTGGAGCTGCCTCTCCTTAGGTCCTCCCTTCCCCAGAGGGGGAACCTCTCTGTGGAGCAGTGTGGGGAGATGCTGACAAGCACCCTCAGGAGGTGGGGTCAGGCAGCAGATCCCATGTGCTCAGACCTTCCTGCAGACACCTTGGCTTGCTGTAGGATCTGCCAACAGTCGTGCACCTGATTCCTGCAGGGATCTTGTGTCACTGGAGCTCTTCAGAGGGTGAGAACGTGCTGCTGGAGCCGGGCTGGCCTCCTGCAGCCTCTCGGGCAGGTGTGGGCAGAGCTGGCTCTTGCTCTGTGTTGGGATTAACCCTTCCCGTGGTGGGGGTGAAGCAACCCCAGCTCTCCAGAGCTTTCCCAGGGGCTGAGTTGGTGCTGTTGTGTTGGGTTTTTAACGTGACACTCGTGTGGAGCCTTTTCCAGGAGGCAAAGCAGCAGTGATCAGTGTTATGTTTGTTCAACCTTAGCTACAGCTGAACAAACTTTGTTTTCCCTCCTTAGGAATTATTATTTGGGTGAAAATTAAAGCAGTTTACTCGTTAGTGCCCTTACACAGTGTCATGTGTTTTTCTTTCTTGCCTTTTCAGTCTCCTTTTCTGTCATGTCCTGAAGATGCTGCCATGGGCTATGGGGCAGCAGCCCCTGCGTGGGGCTCTGCAGCCCAGAGGATTGAGCTGGCTGGGAGCGTGGTGGGAAGGTTAAGCCCCTTTCTTTTGAAACTGCTGATTTAAAAAATGAAAATATTATTCCTAAAAATGGTATTTAGCCTCTCCTGCAAACAGGAGGAGCAGATGTAGTGCAGGTGGCATCGTTCGGTGAGCCCCGGGCTGACCTGCGGTGGATTTCCAGCAGCCCCCTCGCCTCTGGTGGGTGTCGTCTGCTCCCAGGAGGAGGAGCTGGGACCCCATCAGCGCGATGCTTTGCGGGATCCTGCGCTGCCCTCCAGCCTTGGCTCCGCTGCAGAGCGTCTGTGCGGGGACCGACCCCGTCCGTGTTGGCCCGACGCGGGGAGTTGGTCCCAGCCCTGCAGCCTTGGCACCCCCTCCCCCCAAGTGTGCGGGTACCCCACCTCCCCCTCCGTGCGGGCACCCCCCCCGTGCGGGCTCTCCGCATCCCGCTAGATGGCAAACGCGTTCCAGCTTTGCTCCCGCCCGTCCCGTGTGCGGTGCCAGGGCTCGGCCCTGCGGGGCGTTGCGATTCCCCTCCGCCGGTTTCGGCCTCCTCCGGGGGGACCCCGGCCCCGCTGCGGGGAGGGTCAGGAGGAGGAGGGAGCCTGGGGCCGGGGGGGTTGGCTCCGCTGGCGGGCGGTGCTGTGTGCTCGGCTCCCCCGATCCGGGGTCTGGAGGACATGCGGGGTCTGGAGGAGCCCGCAGCAGCTGCGGTGCTGCCCGGCCGTGCCCCCCGTGTCCTCCCATGTCCCTTCAGCGCTGCCGCCTGTCCCAGTGTCCCAGCCCCGGGGAACCCGCACTGGTTGGGTCTGTGGTGAAGGGAGTCGCTGAGCTGGGTGGTACAAACCTGTCCCAGGCAGGACACTGCCACCAGGCTGGTGCCTCTCCCCAGCTGTGGCTTCTGGACCTTTTCATGTCCTTGAAGGGAAGATGTCACTCAGGTTTGTGGGCTGGGACCTCCCGTTTGAAGGTTCAGTGGGAGCATTGGGAGCATCTTCTGTCTCCTGAATCTGCTGGGCTGATGTCTCCTGTGCTGTGGGAAAGCTGCTACCAGCTCCAAATGTTGCCCAGGGAACCTGGGGATGTCACTGCCTCTGCAGCAGAACTGGAGACCTTCTCAAGATGCCCAAGTAATCCAGGAGCTTGATGGATGCAGGTGCTGAGGTGGCCAAAGAGCTGCCCCTAAAAGCCCCTCCAGACTGAAATCGGTGTCTCGAGGGACTGAACTATCTTTGAAAATCTTGGCAGAGCTCAGCTGCTGTGTCTGGAAAGCTTTTGGAGATGGGGCTGTGTTGCTCGAGGGGATTTTGGAAATGTGAGCTTTGACCCTGTGCCCTGATGGAGCCTGTCCTGCTCCCCAGCCCTGTCTGGAGATGGGATGGGGGGTGATTCGCCCTGGGCTGCCTGCTTGAGCTGAGGTGGGTGTTCAGGTACACTCCTCACCCTGGGGGGAGTGAGGGGGGCTCTGGGCTGGGAGCTGTGTCCGCAGTGCCTGCAGTGCCTGAGTTCAGTGCTGAACTTGGCTGTGGATGCAGGGAGCCTTAGCACCGTGCTGTGGGCATCTGCTTTTTGCCCAGGTCCTTCCTCACACCCCTGTGGTGGGATCAGTGAGGCAGGATTTGCAGCAGGAGCACCTGGAGTTTGATTCCTTGACCTCCCCATTTGAAGTGTCTGCCCCGTGCTCTGCTCCTTCCTCGTTCCAGTCTAGCCTGGCTGTAGCCTGGCTCCAGCACAGGTTAATCTGTCAAACTCTCTTTAACAAACCCACCCAGACAATGAGTGATCTCGGGTCTCTGCCTCCTCTCCCTCCTGCAACCGATGGCATTTTGGGTTGGAAAACAATAGTCCTGCTCTAAGAGACCTGATTCCATTCTCTGGGGAGACTGCAGGTCTGGCTGCTGAAGATAACCGAGTTTACGTGGTGGGCTCTGGCTCTGCAGAAGGTTCAGTTTGCTATTGTGGTGTTTAAAAATTAGCACAGCACCCACGAGATGAGTGTGTTGCTCATGTCCCCTGCAGGGATGGCTTGCCAAGGGGAGCAGGGGATCTGGTGATGGACATCCCTGCCGTGGGGTTAGGGTGCTGGGGGATTAGCTTAGGCTTTGGCCACCCTTCCCAAAGTGCAAAGCCTCAGGGCACTGCCTCAAAGGCAGGGTGGTGGGATGGGAAGGGGCATGGAGCACTCTCCATCCCTGCCCTGGGGAGCTCCGAGGTGACAGCAGTCTCTGAGATCACTCGGAGTCACCCAGCGGTGCCATTGCTGAGGCTGGAGGTGATGTTCACCCTTTCCCAGCTCTCCAGCTGCGAGAGGACTTGCACTTGAGCTTGTGGAGGTGCAGCAGGGGCTGGAATCCTGCAGCACCCAGGCTCATGGGAGGTGCAGGTGGGCCTGGCTCCCGCCTTGCCTCTCCTGGCAGGAGACACAGCCCAACCCTGGAGCCTGGCACTGGCTCCAGCCATGCTCTGCACAGGCAAAGCCAGGTTTCCAGTCCCTTCCTTGCTGCTCCTGCCTTCAGGGGGGAGATCTGATCATGTGCAGACAATGGAGCCGAGAGCTGCAGCCACACTGTTCCCCGACTGTGCCAGATGTGTTTCACTGCTGCCTTGGGTGGAGTTGGCAGATGTTGGGCTGGATGGAGCCCAGTGCACCCTGCGGGTCCTGCTGGGGAGGCTCCATGGGCTGGGTGTTCATCGCCAGGCCCCCTTCTCCCTTCTCCCTCAGTGCCTTACCCCAGGGTGCTCTAAGAGAGCTGTGGGAATCAGGGCTCCTCCCCAGCTACCCAAACAATCCTGCAGCTTTCAATGAGTGATGATCCACAGACCAACAGGAGGACTTGGAGTCTTGGAAACTGGGGACAAGTGAGGGGGAACATGAAACAAATGACACTAGAGGGGTTCTGCTGGCTCCGATGACCCATGGGAACGGCTCAGGTGCTGGGTTGGGGAGGTCCCTGTCGCTGTATTCTCATTTCTGGGAGCAGGGCAGAGAGTTGAGAACCAGGGCTCTGGTTGGCAGTGGGTCTGTCAGTCTGACACTGCCCTGCCCAGAAAGCCCCTGACCCTGCAGCTCAGCTCACCACCTCTGGCTCCTTGCCTGCTTCCCTCCTGGAAGCTGGTTGGAGGGCACAGACGTGGGCAGAGCAGGAACTTGCATCTGCTGTGATGTGACTGCAGCAACAAACGGGATCATTTTGATCACTCTGGGTGCTGTTGGAGCTTGGAGGACCACAGACCCACACCCCAGGCAGAGCTGTGACCGAGACCTGCTGTGTGTCACTGGGTTCCTGAGTGTTGGCACCTCGGAGGGGCTGGGATGGGCTCCTCTGTTCTGGGGAGGTGCATGCAGCTGGGGAACCAAGACAGAATGGAAGCTTTAGTTTATCCAAGCTGTCCCGAGCCCGGGCAGTGGTTGCAGCAGGTCCTTGGTTTCAAGGGACATCAGTGGATGGCAATGTGCTTCGTGTCCCCGATCTGCAGTTGGGGTAGGAGTCTGCTCAGTGGCAGGAGCACTGGGTCAGACCCAGCTGGGCTGGAGCTTGCAAAGTGGGCTCTGTTTGTGGCCTTTGAGGGTTTGTTCCTCTGTCCTTGTCCCTGGACACCTTGGATGGGTGGGGTGGAGAGCTGGTGGGTAGATGTCCTAGGAGTTCTCCTGCCTCTACCACATTCCAGAAGTGAACTGGCACTGGTGTGGCATCCATGTACCCATCTCAGGGTGTGTTTTGCATCTTATGGCTTTTTTCCTCCTCCTGCCCACCCTGCTGAGGATGAGGCCCTGGAGATGTGGCAGCAGCCAGATCAGAGCCACTGGATGCACCGGATCGGTGGAGTTCACCGCGGAGGCGCTGAGCAGGGGGCCAACCCCTCCTGCCTGGGGTGAGTGCTCAAGGACAGCCAGGTCCTGCCATGCTGGCTGTGCCACCGAGGCCAGGATGTGCATCCATCCCCCAGCCTCTGTCCTGGCCCCCTTGCACCTTCCCCTCCTGTGGCTTGGCGGATACAGGGGCTGGAAGCTGCCGGGCGCACGCGGGGTGGGAAGGAGCCCAAGGGCTGGGCAGAGGTGGAAAAGGGGCTGCTTTGTGCTGTGGGGCCTTCCCAGCCCCCCAAGCCCTCTGCCTCCTGCCACTCCCTGCCATTCCTGGCAGCCCCCAGCCTTTGGCTCCCTGGGGCACCTGCAGGAGACACCGCTCACTGGGTGCCCCTCTCTGTCACCACGATGGGCTCCAGCACGGGGGTGCCTGGCCAAGATCACGGGACAGCTGAAGGGTTTGAGCAGACAGGAGACCAAATAACTTGACCCTGGGACCTCACC
Source organism: Aegotheles bennettii (assembly GCA_013398125.1). Lineage (NCBI taxonomy): Eukaryota > Metazoa > Chordata > Aves > Caprimulgiformes > Aegothelidae > Aegotheles > Aegotheles bennettii. The sequence continues at coordinate 103,102 of VZRW01002840.1, forward strand.
ATGCTCGGGGCAGGGGTTGATTCTGCAGCGCGTGTGGGGATGTGTCCAGCGCCAGGGGTCACTGCTGGGGGGGATCTCCAGCCGTGTGTGGCAGCAGGGGCTGGGCAGAGCTCTGCTCTCTGTGGGGCACCAAGCATCTGTGGGCCAAAGGCTCCTGTGTGTGGTGACTCTTGGACACGTCGGTCCCCTGGCTGGGTGGGCTGTGACTTCTGTTACTCCTCTGCTGGTCGTGGGACTGGTTGGGAGAGTGTGGGCAGGAGGAGCAACCATGCTTCTGCCTGTCCCAGTGGACTTGGAGGGACCCCGTGGTGGCAGGGGTTTGTCCCTGGCCACACGTGGGAGATGTGGGTCTGGGGCTGATGCTCAGTGGCACAGTCCTCTCCTCCTTCTCCTTCTCCTTCTCCTTCTCCTTCTCCTTCTCCTTCTCCTTCTCCTTCTCCTTCTCCTTCTCCTTCTCCTCCTCCTCCTCTCCAGGTGCTCCCAGCATGATCCTGGCCATGTCCTGGCTTGGGTTCTGGGTGGGATAAATACGGCCCCGGCTACAGGAGCAGGGAACATTGAGGAGGAGCTGGCACACGGGAGTCCCTCTGATGCCACCAGTGATCCCCAGTACCTGATCCCAGGTGAGACTGGGTGCTCAGTGCTGCCATAACCCTCCATAACATCTCCTCCTGTGCCAACTCCCGGGGGTGCTCGGCTGCTGCCCTGGGGCTGTCTCAGCATGCTTGCACAAGGTGGGCAGCCTGGCCTGCTTGGGGCCATGTGGGTGGCTTCCTGGCCTGGCAGCGTGGTGTCCTGCACTCTCCTTGGGCAGACAGGTTCTGATTTTAACTCTGCAAAGCTGCTGTGCCCGAAATCACAGCGTGGCTCAGGAGAGCCTGGCAGCAGGAGCCCTTGGGCGAGTCCCAAAGCCCTGCCAGGGGCTGTGGCCAAGCCCAGGAACATCCCTGGCTCCAGGAGGGATGGGGCACTTCCCATGGTGACCCAGTGGCTCACAGTGCCCCAGCTCACAGCAGGGACAGGCGCTGGGGTGAGGAGCACTTTGCCCCCCGTTCCCCAGGTTGTTATTTCAGCTGCTGGAGCCTCCATGGGGCTGATGAAACTCCCCACAGGTGCTGCTCATACCTTCCCCNACTGCCCTCCCCAGCCCCCCCCTGGGACAAGCAGCCCATACCTGAGCCCTGGGTGTCCCTGTCCCCACTCTTGCAGGGCACAGAGGTGTTCTGCTGGCTCCAGCCCTTCAGGGCAGCCTCTTCACCTGGAGCAGCGTGGGTTCTTGGTGTTGTTCTTGGCAGGGCTGGCCTGGCCCTCCGACACCGAGGTGGATGCACGCGGAGGTGTGTTTGTGTTGGACCCACCGTGTGGGAACTGGTTCAGCTGGGCTGCTGAGTGCTTCTGGAGTGCGGGGCTGTGGAACGGCCACGGGTGTGTGATGGGGACAGGGAGTGTGGCCAGGGGGGAGCTGGCCCCATGCTCAGGGCTGTCCATGTCTCACCTCCCCTGGCTGCAGCAGCCCCACTGAAGGCAGAAGAGGTTTGTCAGCCATGACCCAGCTGCTCAGGAGCCCTGGGACTGGGATGTGAAGCTCTGATGTTGGTGGAGAAAGAGCAACCCCTTCCCTGCCCCTGCCACCTCTCCTGGGGTAGAGAGGGAGAACTGGCAGGGAAGAGCCTTTCCCTGCCCCAAATCCCTGTGCCAAGCCCTCCCGGCTCTCCCTGCCCTGTGTCAGCCCAGGTTTGCTCTCATGCTGGTTTGTAAACCCCTCAGTGCTCTGACTGGTGGGACCGGTGGCTGGGGAGGATGAGTGGTGGGAAAGGAGGATTTTGCCCCCCAGAGCATGGGCTGACCCCCTCCAGGTGCTCCTTGGCTCTGCCTGGCCTGGCTGTAGCTTTGGGGCTGGGCTGGGGGTGCAGAGGGGTCTGGTTGTTTCATCGTGCTGTGACTCCAGCTGAACACAGGCAGGAGAGGAGGGGTCCTGAGAGCACCACCTGCATGTTGTACAGTGTTTCTGAAACCTCCAACCATGCCAGCACCAAAGCCCTGGGTGCACACTGTAGGGTGCCGAGTGTCTCCCTTGGAGGCTGGACACAGCATCATTCAGCTTCACTCCCCTTTGAGGTGGCCAAATCCACCACAGCATCAGCTGCCTATCTGTGGTGGGAGGGGATGTCCTTGCCCAGAGGTGGATGGGATCTAGGAGGAGAGGAAGACCTGCCAGATGCTCTCCTGGCCTTGGGAAGAGGACGCCAACCCTACCACCATCTGTCATGCGCCCATGCCCATGCTGTTGACCCATGGCACCCCAGGGTGATGTGCAGGGACAGGCTCCAGGCCAGCTCAAGAACAGAAAGCCCAGGCAGAGTTTTATTCCCTGGGGTGGACGTGGTCCACTGGTTCTTCTTCCTCTGAGGTTTAGCATGGGCTGTTGCTTTGAGCCTCCGTGGGCTAAGCCAGACTGCCTGTTCCATGCCTGCATCCCTGCTGGGATGGCCTCTGCCCGGCTGCCCTGCCTGTGTCCTCCCCCACCCTCACCGCCGCCCCTCCCTGCCCCTGCTTCCCTTCAGGAATTGTCCTTTCCAAGCCCAAACGCCCATTGTCCAAGTGGGGATTAAGCACCATCTGTGCAAACTTTGAGGCCATTTTTGGTGACTGGGAGGAAATGGATGACTCAGAGGGACCTTTGGACACGGATCGGCGGTGACCCCGGGCTCAGCGGGTGGATCTCTGGAGCAGCCCAGTTAACCCAAGCACCTCCCAGCAGCCTCTTGAGGCTCATGGTGTGGGAGCCAGCAGCTGCTTTCGGGGGGCTATGGGGTCCCCCCCGAGCTGGGAGGTGTTTCCAACCAGCTGTGCCTCGTGCCAGAGCTTTGGTCTTTCTGGTCCCACTGAGCTTCTGAGCTCTGGTTCTGGGTGGTGCTGGTGGGAAGGGGATGCAGCATCTTGGCTCCACAGTGGAGCACTGAGCTCAGCCTGCATTAGTGTGGGGTCCCCCAAGCCCCTGGTGTTTTGGCTCTTTTCCCCCAAAATGCTGTCTGAAGGATGGTGAGGCTGTCCCTGGAGGAAGGTGACAGTAAGCGCCGCATCCACTGGTGAACACCAGGAGATGCTTTGATGTGGGAGCAAGGAAGTTGTGCTCCAAGTGGCTTCTCTCTTTTACCACCTCACCTGGCCCATGTGTGACATTCACACAGCCCATCTGGACTGGGATGACACCCAAACAGGACACAGAGGTGGTGAGGTGCATGGGAAGTAGGGGACCAAACTGCTGGTGGCCCAGCAGTGAGGAACACTTGGCCAAGACAAGAATTTCAGCAGGACTCAGGGTGGGTCCAGCTGTTCCAGGGTGTAGAGGGAGATGTTCCATGCTGGTCTCCTTTTAGGTCACCTTGGTGGCTGCTGTCAGCTCTGACCTGTGCAGGGTGGTGCCTTCCCTGCAAACCTCTTTCTTAGCAAACTCAAACCAAAATCCCCTTTGGTCCAGTGTCCTGAACAAGGAAGTTTGGGAAGGACAGTGGATTTTAAGGCAGTTAAGGTTGGGAAGACTGAGGGCATCAGATGGTTTGAAGGATGATGGTTTAGCTGATCCCACGATTACAGAAGGTGGATCTTGAGGAGCGCAGGCACAGCTAAGCCCAAGGAGGGACAGGGGTGGTGATGGGTGTGAGAAAGATGAGTGAAATGCTCCTGGTTTTTGGCTGTAGGGAAAAAAGGGATTTCTAGCTTGCAACTTTTCCCCTTTGCCCCAGGTTTTTGTTGTTCCTCAGCTCTATCACGGCTTCTTTTTGGCTCACCAGGACACTGCTGTAGTGATGGTGGAGCAACTTTGAGCTCAGATCCAACAGCATGGATGAGGCAGTGCTGGCAGTGATATGGGAGGATGCCAGGAAAATGCTCCTCAATGCTCAGCTCCTGCTTGTGGTGCCCATTTCATTGGGATGGGAAGTGGGTGTGAGATGTGTCAGCTCCCTGCTTTGCTGGGGACGTGCCTATATCTAAATCTGGCATCCTGGGCACAGCTCGGGGTCTTCACATCCTGAGAGGTGATGGTCAGGGCAGAAATAAGTAGCCCTCAACCTGTGATCAAGACAACTTTACACCACAAGTCTGGCCTGGACAGGTACAATAACGCTAGAAGCTGGTGAAATTATTAGGCAGAGCTTAAGTAAAATGATCTGAAGGCAGTGCTAAGGCAGGTGAGATCTTGCTTGGTTTGATGCACAAAACAGAGAAGAAAAGGAGAGGAAGGAATTTCCCCTGTGAAAACCTTGGGTGGTTCAATTCCCAGTGACAGTCAAAGAGTTAAACTGGTACGTTGGGAGTTACGAGTGTTTATCTAAAGGAAAAGTGGCAGGTGAAAGGGATAATATAACACAGTTTGTAAAGCAATGCAATATGCTTGAATTATCCAAGGATCAGAGCTGGAATTTGGAAGGTAATATTGGATAGAAGGAAATGGGAGATGGAGACAGAAATAGGATGGGGAAAAACAGCTTGAGGTGGCTTCGCCATTGTTTGCTGCAAAGGAGGAAAAAGGGGTTGGTGTTCTCAAGCCCATCGTGAATTTGTTTATTAGAGGGGTTTTTATTGTACTTTGAGATCAAGGTCAGGGCTCTGCTGTATCAGGGCACAGAATGGACCCTCCTGAGCTGGGTTTGGCTGGAGAAGCATGGGCAGAGTCTGTTACTGTGCCTGAGAACATCCTTGGGCATGGCCATTGTGCTCAGATGTCCTGCAAAACACCCAGTGCCATCCCTGACCGAGCACTGGGGTCCTTCCCTGCCTCCTCCAGGCTGCTGAGCTGTGGGTGCTCAACCCCATGGCAGAACTGGTTTGCCCCGAAATCTCCGATGAGCTGAGAGCTTTCTACAGCAGCAGTGGAACAGCTCTCCACCTGCTCAGCCTACTGCTGCTCTTGCCTCCAGGGCACTGGGGATCTTCTTCAAGGACAAGCACACAGACAAGTGGGTCTTGGGACCGTTGGAGGATGCAGGGGATGCAGCTGGGAAACTGCTTTGCTTGGAGAACCTGGGCACCTCCAAAGAGCTCCTTTTAAAACTGTGGCAGAGCCATGCAGGGAGATTTCAGGTAAATTTGTCCCACTGCCCTCACTCTTAACTGACTTTTACAACCTCGGCTTCATCTGCTGGCCAGGCACCATCCTCACTAGTCCAGAGCTCAGCTCCTCCTGGGCTGTTTGCCTGGTTCTGGGAGGTTTCCAACTCATGCTGGCTGTGAAACTCAGAGAGTGCTTGGGGAGGTTGCAGCTCCTCCACCACTGTCTCTGCCCTGAGCCTTCTGCCTGGACAGGCTCCTCAGCTCCAAAATCTTCATTTGCCTCCTCAGCCACAGCTTTGTCCTGACCTTTGCTCCTCTAGATGTTGTTGCCTCCATCATCTTCACCTGCTAAAGCCTCATGGCCATGCCATTGGAAGATCCCTGCCCATTGCATGACCGTCCTCCCTTATCAGGGCTTCTGTGCCTTTGACACTCACCAAGGAGACCAGGACTGTGGTCAAACCTCCATGTGGTTTGCAGGTACAAGAAGATGCACCAGCTTTCTCTAACCAAGAGAAGGTGAAAGGAAAAAGCCCAAGAGCAGAGGGTACTTGATGCATGGACTTCCTGAACCTGCAAGGCAGCTGTGCCACAGTCCCACCATGCTTCTTTATCAGCTGGACTTTTCCTCGCTGCAGCACGTGGAAAATTGAGATGGCAAAGTGACGTTATTGAGAAAAAAAGACACAAAGGACTGATTTATTTTGCATCTAATTCAGCTCTGAGGCCTTCCCAGATGTTCTGGGTTTCTTGGTGGAAATGAAACGGCTGCAGCTTTTCCAGCTGGCCAGGGAAAGCAGAGCACTTACACCAGGCCAAGTCCCAGATGAGCCATCTGCAGGGCTCTCACTCTGCTGCTGTTCCTCTTTGGCTGTTCTGCCTTTCCTCATGTTCATCTCAGGGTTTGTTTTGCTTAACAGCATCCTGGGAGTCCTGTCTGTCCCACTCTCACCGCTGTGGTCCCTGTTCCCTGGGAACAACATCCCTGTGTCTTCCTGCTGTGCCATGGGTTGTGTGTTTTCTCCCTTCTTTCACACCATTGGTCTCTCGTTCCTTCTGCTTTACGGCCAGACCTGGTGTCTTTCTTTGCTTGGCTTTGATGAAGCAGCAAAGATGTGGCACCATCACACAGCTTCCACGAAGGCGAGAGGCAGCCCTGGAGCTGCAAGAGCTGCTCTTCCATGCTCACACTCAATTTGTTACTGCAGCTCTGGTGAGGTCTGCTGATGGACTTGGAAGAAGTTTGCCTTCTGTTTCAAAATGAAGCAAACCAAGTGGAAGGAAGCGTGGCTCATTGCTAATGAAGCAAAAAATGGAGTGCTGGAGTCCACCTGCCTCTGACTTTCCAGAGGACTTTGCTCTAGAATGGAAAGCAGCACCATGAAGCCTTCTGAGATGCATTTCCTACAGCCCGCCCCCCCTCCCCACGAGCCTGGAGTGTTGTTACCATCCAAAATAAGTTCAATATCCTCCTGCAGGCAGAGACTCCAGAACATCTCCATGATGTCTTTGGAAGTGGCTGCAAGCTCATGGTCACCCTGTGGTTGGCCTCAGATAGCTTCTCTGTGCAACATCAATTATCCCTGGTAATTCTGTGAGGCAACATTAATAATGATGTTCCTTTTTTTCTTCCAGAATTCCAGATTTTTACACTTTTCCAACTGAGCTGCATATAAACCACAGTGCCTCAACCCCTGGCTTCACTGAACATGTTTTATATTTCTGTGGTCTTTCTTGGACATCTTGTTTCATGGCCAATTCTGAAGGTATCTATAATCCTGCCACATCGATTTTTCTGCACAACTTCCTCCTGGAAGTGCTTTTTGCCGCACAACAGGATGCCTGAGCTGTCTTTTTTTTTCAGAAGCAGCCTCAAAATCCCCTTTTAAATTTCTAATTCTTGGATTCAGGAGCCGTTTGCTGATAAACTTCCATGCACCAACTTCCCTTCCCAAAAGCTGAGGTTTTGAGGCTGTAAATTGCACCCGTTGCCAGGTGCTGAGGCTCAGGTTTCTTTGGTGGAAACCATAGGTAAGAGAGAAGATGCAACAGCTCTTATGATGCTGCATCCTTTCCTGGCCATGGCAATTCTGACAGTTCCTTGGTGGGAACAGGTCATGCATCTCTTATTTCTGCTTGTCCATATAGTTGAAATCATCTTATAGGCCAAAAGATGGGAACTGGAGAGGCTGAGGGCTTCTTGGGTTATGGTGCGGGGAAGAACTCAGGGTTCTGCTGAGCTCCTGCTTGGTGACCAGTGGTCCTGTTCTGGCAAAGAGTGCATGAGAGCATCTTCTGGGCACCTGGGGCCGATAAGTCAGGTGAGGGAGGTGACCAGCTGTCACGGTTTCAGTTCCTGGTCTGCACACCAGTAGTCAGGTGTGAAGGGAGCTTATCCAGCTGGTGGTTGCCTGCTTTGCAACCCTGCTTGCCAGCCTTTTTTTGGAAGGGGCTGGAGGCAGAGTTGGGACCTTCTCAGTCAGTCACCCCGACGTTTACAAATCTGTAAAGGGTGAGGGTCAGGATGATGGAGCCAAGCTTTTTTCAGTGTTGACCAATGATAGGACAAGGGGCAACGGATGCAAACTGGAGCCCAGGAGGTTCCATGTGAATATCAGGAAGAACTTCTTTCCTGTGAGAGTGCCAGAGCACTGGAACAGGCTGCCCAGAGAGGCTGTGGAGTCTCCTTGGCTGGAGACATCCAAACCCCGCCTGGATGCGTTCCTGTGTGATGGACTCTAGGTGACCCTGCTCTGGCAGGGGGGTTGGACTGGATGAGCTTTCGAGGTCCCTTCCAACCCCTAGGATTCTGGGATTGATTCTGTGATTCTCATAGTCTACATTTGGCCGTCACCCAGCTCAGGGAAGTTGGGACACCTGAAGATACAGGACATGGGGTTTTCCAACCCCTCCTGGCTGTGCCATGCTGTAACAGCTCTCATTTGTAGTGTGAGTGTGGAGGAGCTCACACGGTGTCCTGGTCCTGTCTGCCCCTGCGTTGTGTGGCCGCAATCACAGGAGCAGAGCTGCAAGAGTGCAGCAACTGTCCTAGCTCAGGGCTGGAGGAACACGTGGACTTCACAGCTCAGGGGGTTTGGGTGGGGGTTTTCAGGTTGCTGATTCTAATTAAGGCTCATGGTTCGTGCTTGTGGGGGTCTGGGAGGAGGACACCCTTGGTGTGTGGTTCAGCTGCTTTAGAGCAAACACCTGGGGCAGGTTGGGGATCTGCAGGTACCCAGACTCTGCGGTCACCCAGCCAACACCCCATGCTCATGCACTTGATGGAATGGTCGGATGTGGAGAAGAGGAGACTGAGAGGAAACCTTATTGCTCTCTACAACTCCCTAAAGGGAGGTTGTAGTGAGGCTGGTGTTGGTCTCTTCTCCCCAATTGCTGATGACAGGACGAGAGGAAATGGCCTCAAGTTCCATCAGGGGAAGGTTAGGTTGGAGATTAGGAAGGAGTTCTTTACTGGGAGGGTGGTTGGGCACTGGAATGGGCTGCCCAGGGAGGTGGTGGAGTCCCCGTCCCTGGGGGGGTTCAAAAAACGGGTTGATGAGGCACGTCAGGCCATGGTCTGATGGTCTGATGGTCAGGAATATGATGGGATAAAGGTTGGACTTGATGACCCTGGAGGTCCCTTCCAACCATAATGATTCTATGATTCTGTGATTCTATGTGGGATGGAGGGAGAAACGTTTTGCCAGGTCACGAGTCCAGCCTAGGGCAGGTCGTGGCTCCTGAGGTCTGAGCACAGGCACAAGGTTGGAGCCTGTGTGTGGCCACATCTCTGGGATCCCTGAAGAGGGGCTGCAGGAACATCCCGGGCACAGAGAGCAGGGGGAGCACCCGGTGCAGACACTACTCAAGGCTTAGCGTGGTCCAGCCCAACTGCTGAGATGCAGGACCTGCTCCTCAGCCTGGCTCCTGCCCCTCCCTCCCCTCCTGCCTGTGCAGGGTGTTATGATCCAGCCTAAGGCAGGTTGCACAATTTATTTTCCTGTGCTTAGAGCAGGATTTTGGCAGTCAGGGTCGGGAGGCCTCTCTGAGGAGTCCTGGCTGGGTGCCCTCCCGCTGTCACGGGATCGTGCTGCTGTCAAAGGCTCCGCTCCGCTGGGCGTCCTTCGGCGTGGCCTTCTGCTGCCTTCTGCTGCAGCCTCAGGGCTGATGGAGACAGTGCCCAGGTGACCAGGACACCGCTGACATCTCCAGCAAGTGTGGGTGAGAGCAGTGCCCCCTCAGTGTGGGTGAGGTGAGACCCTCATTTCCAGTTCCCATGACCTAGCAGCTAGAAAGAGGAGTCATCTTCTGCCATCTGCCCATGCAGAAGGACATCATCCCATCCTTGAAGCATTTTTTTTCTCAGTGGTCCCAGGCTCTTGTTTCCTGCTCCATCACCTGGCTTCCCTACAGCCAGCTGGCAAATCCCAGACTGGTTTGGGTTGGAAGGGACCTTAAAGCTCATCCAGTGCCACCCCCTGCCATGGGCAGGGACACCTCCCACCACACCAGGGTGCTCCAAGCCCCATCCAACCTGGCCTTCAACACTGCCAGGCAGGGGCAGCCACAGCTTCTCTGGGCACCCTGGGCCAGGCTCTCACCACCCTCACACCAAACAATTTCTCCCTCCCATCCCATCTCCATCTCCCCTCTGGCACTTGGAACCCAACCAGTTCCCCCTCGTCCCATCGCTCCCTGCCCTTGGCACCAGTCCCATGTGGGTAGAGGGAGATCAGGAGATGCAGGAGAATTGCTGTCATCAGGGCTGCAGGAACATGCAAAGGGGTTTGGTGTTATGGATGCTGATGGTGTGAGGGAGGAAAGGATGCAAGGGCTGATCTGTGCTTCACGGGACCACTGTTAATGTCATCCATGGTGAGTTGGTTTCTTTGCAGGAACAGCAGCGGGTGAGGCTGAGCATGCCCGGGGAGGGAGCATGAGATAGTTGGGAGTGATGAAAGTTCATGGGCAATAAAGTGCATGAGGGTGATGTGGCCAAAACAGCTGGAGAGAAACATCAGCTCTGCCCATGTGCTTGGCCATGTCCTGCTCACATGTGGAGAGGTGGCAAATGTGAAGCCCAGGCCATGGAGTAGCTGAGGTTGGAGGTCCATGACACATGGGTTAGGTTTTTGAGGAGAAAACGTGAAGAAAAAAGGACCAGAAAATGATGGTGAAGTTGGGAATTTGGAAATGGGAAAAAATCATGGAGTTACCCAACTGCTGGAGCAGGGTGGAGGACTTGGAGGGAATGTCCTGTTTTTGCCATGATGATCTCGAGTTGGCAGTGGAACATCCCGGAACGTTAATGAGCGGGAGAGGCCGGGTGGAGATGTTGGCCTCGAGTCCTCGGAGGCGAGATGACCTCACCAGGGAGCGGGTGTCAAGGGGGTGGTGGGGAGGGGCTTAGTGGGATGTTTGCAGATGCATGGGGGATGTATGGGACAGGCTGAGCAGGTGGGGGGCACTGGAGGAGGAGGACATGAACATCCTGCTCCATCCATGGTCACAGAGGAGCTGGCATCTCCCTGCACCTTGTTTCAGCACAGTGGTGCAGCACCGCTTGGTTTCACCACCATGCTGGGAGGTGGTGTGGGGGAATGGGATGGTCCCTCACCTGGGGCTGAAGCTGGAGCAGGGAGGGGAAGGGATGGAGCTGGGAGGTTGTGGGATGGGATCCTGGGAGGTTTAGGGCTCATTTTCTCCCGTCCCACTATCCTGTTTCTGCAACAACAGTTGGACTTAAACAAACAGGCCTCACCCCCTGCCAGCCGCAGAGGCCAAGGGGAGAGCAGCCACTGGTTTTGCCACCAGCCCCACGGGAAGGGGAGCTTGGAGAGCACAAAACCCGAGAGCTGCAGCTGAAGAGAGGAGACGAAGCAGAGTGTTGGTGCAGCTGGACCCAGCAGCAGCCTGTGCTGAAGTGAGCAGCTCGGGACAGCAGGGGACAGCATGGGAAGGGTGCAGCCGAGTGCCCCTGGCTTGTGGAAGGACAAGGGAGCAGTGAAATGCACTGGGGCAGCTTGGAGTGTGCTGGACACCCAGCACCACAGCCCCTCCAGGTGCAGCACCCTGCAGCAAGGGGTGAAGGCAAGAGGGTGCAGGTCCCTGACTCTGCCTCAGCTTGCAGTGCTGGAGTTCCAGCTCCAATGCACCTCGGGAGCACTGTGAGGATGCTGCCAGCAGCACACGTTGCAGCTGTGGCCCCTGGGCTGTGTGCAGGGAGGAGAGCACCGTTGTGAGCAGATGAATATCAGCACCCTCTTGACAGGAGGAAGTCACAGACTTACTGAAATCTAAGATAAGTGGCCTCTTAAGCCAGTGGTGTGTCAAGTGGTTAAGGCAGAAGATTAGTGAGCAAGCTCTCCTTCCACTGATGGGAAAGCAGAGATGCAGCCTGTGGTCCAAACACCATCTTCTGAGGAGAGAGGATGAGGGACAAGGACAGCCTTTATGTCCCCTCTCCACTGACGTGGGCACCTCTTCTCCCAGCCATGGGCTCTTGGGAGGAGACCAACAACTGCTTGGTGTTCCCAACACACACTGGTTTGCACAGCCCAGCGGAGCCTAATTGCTAGGAGAGGAAAAGCCGGTGGCTCATTCAGCACAAACTCATTATTTAATAGACAGAGTAAATATGAAAAAAAAGGCATTTTCCCCTCCCTTCTGGTGCTGAAATTTACAGTTGTGAGAAGAGCCAGAGCACAGCAGAGCCAGGGTATCTCCGGGTGACATTTACAGGGCTCAGCTTTCATCGCAGCCTGAAAAAATCCCTTGTGCAGAGATTATCTCCACACTGATCTGGATTGTCTTGTTCAGCTTTGGCCCTCATCCTAGATGGACAATGAGCAGAAAACTTGGCCAGTGGCCTGAGGTCTGTGGCCTCCTCTGCATGAGCTGGGAAGAGGAGGAACAGTCTCCAAGGTACTTGAGAACTTGCAGCCCTGGGGGCTAAAGACATGGAGCTGGGGGATTGGGGGGTGAAGCTTAGATTCCTCCCTGAGGCTTTAGTGCTCCACCCTTGGCCAACCAAGCCATTGAGAGGGTCAATCCCCGCTCTGTGCTGCTCGGGTGAGGAGATCTCTGGTTTGCATTGAAGTGGACCAACCCACAGTGGTCCCACCTCGGTGTCTCCCCAGGGTGTTGGTCCTCCTGCCACCCGGCACCCTTGGCTGAAGGGTTATTGGAGCTGGGGCTGGGCAGGCAGGAGGGAGTCAGCTGGGGGGCACTGGGGGGGGGGTGCCTCAGCACAAACTTCTCTCGCCCTGCACTGCTTCGAGTCAGTTGTCAGCAGCCTTCCAGCTGGCCAGTGTCTGGAGACCTTCCAGCGACCACAGACTCTCCCCCAGCCCATCACTGCCACGGCACAGCTGGGATTGAACGCGTGTCTGTGCCGTCCCCAGCCTCTCCCCTCCCAGCATGAGGCAAGGAACAAAAACAAGACCACAGGTTTGCAAGGACTCCCAGCCCGGTGATGGTCCCAGCTTGCTGTGCTGGACCCCAGAGGGTGATGGTCCCAGCTTGCTGTGCTGGACCCCAGAGGGTGATGGTCCCAGCTCTCTTTGCTGGACCCCAGAGGGTGATGGTCCCAGCTTGCTGTGCTGGACCCCAGAGGGTGATGGTCCCAGCTCTCTTTGCTGGACCCCAGAGGGTGATGGTCCCAGCTTGCTGTGCTGGACCCCAGAGGGTGATGGTCCCAGCTCTCTTTGATGGACCCAAGAGGGTGATGGTCCCAGCTCGCTGTGCTGGACCACGCTGGGAGCTCCCAGCTTGCACAGGAGGTCTCAGCCATGCCCACTCCTTGCCGTGGCAGATGTTCCTGCTGGCTCCAAATGCCATTTTGAGGTTTTTCTCCACTCCCCTTTTGCCTCTCCCCTCGCAGACAAGTGGGTGAGGGAGAGAGGAGCTGGTTTGCTTTCCATCTCCCCTCGCAGTGCCCCTCTGCTTTATTAGTTCTCCAAATATCCCGTCCTGCAGCAAGGACGCTGTGCTAACCCGATCCCAGGCGGAGGGGAAGCTGGAGCAGGGAGGACAGCGCGTTATCCCCATGGCACCGCTCCAGGGCAGCCTGCGGGGAGCAAGACACAGACAGGGCAGCTGGGGCCCTGCTGCACTAAATCCTGGTGGTCGAGGCACACACGGCAGCATCCCTGGGGCTCAGCACAGCATCAGCATTGCCTTCACCCCCAGCAGCATCTTTCCCCCACCCCTCCCAGAAATTGCTCCACTTTAGCCAGTGGGATGGGGACTGTCCCCAGAGCCCTCACCAGGTGTAAAGAACAGGCAAGTGGAGGAAGAGGAGGAGACCTGGTTGTGGGCAATTATGGGACAGAGGAAAATAAATCCCCTGGGATTTCCTCCCATCAGCTCCCCCCTCCATTAAGAGTCATTGGAGTGCAGGTACCATGGCCTCTGTGGACCCTGTTCACAGTCTCCAGCTCAGCAAGATGCTGCAGAAGTGGGGGGGGAAGGGGGCGTGCGAGGGGAAGGGGAGCGTGGTGGGAACATTGCATCCTCCAACAGCCCTGGGCAGCTGCTGAGTAGCTTCTGTAAATCACAGCAGCCACTGGAGCTGCTCCAAAATCTGTCCAACGTCCAGGAGGCTGTTGAGTATCCCACAACAAGGGCACACAAGAGTGTCCCACGGCCCCCTCATGCACTGTATCACCCTGGCTGGGCTCTCCCCCCACAGAGCTGAACTCCTGGGGCCACGGCCACCCGCTCCCCACCTGCCCATGCCCTGCAGTGCACCTGGCTGCAGGCGCTGGCTGCGCTCCATCCCCTCCCGAGGCTCAGCCAAGCTCCGGGACACTCAGCGCATGCCTTAAACAAATAAAAATAACTGTGATAGAAGATACCGAGCCACTAACGCTGGCCTGGGCTTAAACACCTCCCGTCTGCAGTGCCCCCATGGCAGCAGGAGCTCGTCCGACGACTGCTGGCATCACGCAGGTCCCCGGCCAGCCGCCGAGAGCAGACACATCCCTGCTGGCACAGGACACCCAGGGGCTCTGGCTTGAGCCATCAATAATCAAGCAAACCAAGCAAAATAAAAAAAAGCCAACAATGATCAATTTTTTTTAAACTTTAAATATTTTTTTTTCTTTAAAATCTGTTCTCCTCTGGGGCTCTGTCTCTGTCAGGAGCTGCGCTCTCCCTGCAGCGTCTGGGTCCTCAGTCCTGGCCGTGGGGCAAGGGAGAAGCAGGGTCAGGTAGAGAGGGGGACGGATGGATGCTCCTCTCCGTGCATCACCGGCACGTATGGATTTCCACCACTCGATGGCAGGGTTTGCACTTGACGGAGCAGCACCAGTGGAATTTGCAGCTGCACCTTTCCACAACCTCCACCTCGTCTGTGTGAAAGCCCCGGCCGCAGCACATCAGCTCGCAGCCGTCGATGGCCTTGGAGGTCTTGTTGCACTGCCGGCCGCTGGTGCCCAGCACCCCGTTCTTCAGGTCGTGGTCACAGAAGTCGGGGCTGGAGTCCAGGTAGACAAGGTCCTCGTCCGTGTGTGGCTTGAACTGGGAGTTTTTGGGCACCAGCACTTTGGTGGAGCCGATCTCGTTCTGCTCGACCTCCGTGGCACCGTCGAATTTCTCCTTGAGGACGTTGCCCACTTTGCGGAAGGGGGGCATGGCTTTCCAGCACGTCTTGAACTCGCACGAGCCGGACACGCCGTGACACTTGCACTCCACCCGCATGTTGTTCAGGATTGCCTGGAGGAACAGACGTGAGAAACAAGGTGGGATGGGTGGCTCCAGGGGGACACAGCCAGAAGGGTGCAATGCACAGGGTCTGTGCGGAACGCGACGCTGATGCACGCGGGTTGAGGAGGTTCAATGAAGCCAAAGAGGTTCAAGCAATGGCTGTAGAGCCCAGCTGAGGCACTGCAGAGCTGCCCAGGTTTCCCCCTCACCGTTACCTTCCTCCCTGCCTCATTGTTGTGGAGGTTCATTAACGCTCTGTTGGAAGAAGCCCCTTTGCTCCTCTCCCGGACATCGACGAAGGACTGCGAGAAGGCCACGCCGTAGGCGATGTTGTCGGAGCAGCCTGACCACTGGAAGCCTGAGGTAGAGCATGGATGAGACTGGTTACAGCCAGCCTGCCTTGCTCATCCTCCCCAGCTAAAGTACATCCATCCCTCTTGCTAAAGTACAGCTGGCCTGTCCCCCTTCTGTCCTGCTGGGCTGGGCACTGGGGACTGGAGAAGCTGGGGAGTGTGGCGCTGGGGGGAGACATGGACAGGGTGCTTCCTCTGCCCCATGGGTGATGATGCACTCACATGGGATTAACAGGAGAGGTTTTATTATTTTATATTTATTT
>VZRW01002840.1:118586-131883 GCA_013398125.1 Aegotheles bennettii
GCACACTCACCCTGTGGGCTGCCCCCCTGCACCGTGCGGTCACATCCGCACTTGTCCAGCTCGCCGCTGCTGCAGGCTCGGGTCACGGCGAAGGCCACCCCTGCCGAAGAGATGGCATAGACGAATGCAGCCTCCCGCGTCCCTGCAACAGCACAAACCATGGTGGGAAACGTGGCAGCGAGTCCAAGGCATGCAAGAAGGCTTTCTGGAAGGGGTGCAGCCAGGTGGCCAAAGGCCCTCGGAGGGCTGTTGCATGTGTGTCTGCTCGTCTTCCCTCCTGGTGTTGCACATGAACCCCTTGCAAAGCTGGGCTGGGAAGTGGCTCTCAGCAGAACACGCTGTGCAGAGCTGTCAAGTCAAGCCCTTTGCTCCATCTCCTCCTCCCCAGCAGCCGGTGCACGCGCACACCGCATCCTCCCCTCACCCAGGGATGCTGTTTGCCTGGACCACTCTCAGCAGGGACACCTCAGCCCTGGAGATGATCTGCAGCAGTGAGAGCCCTGTCCCGCAGTGGTGAAGGAGCTGGGAGCTGCCCCGCAGGGTTAAACCCACGGATGCAATGGGCAGGCTGTGACCTGGCATGAGGGAGATGCCAAGGCTGTGTTGCCAGTGCAGGGAGAGCTCTTTAGAGCTTATGTGCAGCAATTGTCATGCCTGGTGCTTGCAGGGCACCTCTGCCATGAAATCCCTCCTGCATCCCAAATAGTGGGCTGCTTTCCACATCCAGGAACATCCCCTGCAGCTGCAGCTCCTCACCATCCTCTCCCACAGGGTCCTGAAGCCCCCAGCACCTCCCAAACTCCCCTGCAAAACCTCCCTGTGCTCCCGGAGCGGAGCAGAACCACCCTGGTCCTCAGGGTGCAGCCCCTTGCCAGCTCTTGCATCTGCCTGTGCCATGCCACACCGTTGGGAAGAGCTTGTTTGGGAAGTCAGGGCACATCCCTGGGCATAAACACACAGGGTGGTGCACCCAGGGATCAGCTCCTGCAGCACCCAAATGCCCACGGTCCTGTGAGGTTGGGGACACAGCTCCTCCACCTCTGAGTGCAGAGGTTGGCGTTGGGTACCCCTGTGCTGGGGGCAGAGGGGGGGCTGGCTTGTGAGCAGCCATCACCCCAGCCTGCTGCTTGGCCAGAGGGCAGCTACTTTGGTGGTCGCAGCCCAGACTTTGGTGGCCCATCTGTAACCTGGCCCGGGCGGCAGCGGCTGGGGAGGACCCGGCCAGCGCCTGGCCTGAACCTCCTCCAAGTGAATCGAGGTTAATAGTAGGATCGTGTTGGTCGGTTTGTGCTGTGGCTGCCTAAAAAGAGAAGACTTTTAGTTTCTGGTATTTCTGGTATTTCCAGTCCCTGAACCTTCACAAGAAGAGATCTTCACCCCTGTGTGGAGGGGAGGAAAGTCAAGGAGGAGCTTGGGCGGGGAGGATTTGGTCTTTGGGTCCTGGGATGGGGAGCGAGATGGAGCATCAGAGATGGCAGTGGCACCTGAGGGGAGGCAAGAGCCACTCTGGTGGTCTCCAGGGGTTGCAGAGGGGCTTTCCCCTCCGCCACCTCACCCCAGTGCTCTGGGTCCTTGCGTGGTCTGATCACAGCCCTGTGCCTCCGGGTGCCTGCGTGCAGCGGGATCGGGGGGGCTGGGGGCTGCCCTGGCCATGACCCCCCGCCGGGGGCTGGCGGTGGGTGCTGGTGGCCGTGGAGCTGCCCTGGGAGGCCCAGAGCCGTGTGCTGTACCCGCAGCGGGCAGCAGAGGGCTGTCCTGCCGAGGGCTGGCCCCGGCCACCGCTCCGGGGCTGCCTGGAGAAGACACCGAGCACATCCAGCATCCTGCGGCGGCTTCTGGGCTTGATGGGGCACAGATGAGACCACAGGGGGACTGCAGGGCCCCGCTCGAACTTGGCACCTCCCCGTAAAAGGTCCAGGCTCTCAGGATGCCCTGGGCTGGTGCTTCCAGGGAATGGGGACCCGCTGGGCGTGAAGAAGGTTTGGGAGAGGAAGCACCCAGCAGCTGAGGAGCAGCACAGGTCTGGGCAGGCTGTGCCCAGCGTAGTCAGAAGGGCTCCACTGAAATGCCCAGGGAAGATCCGTCTGCCCCGAGATCCAACACTGGATCATTCCCTGCCCTCTCCAGCTGCTGGCTCAGGGGCAAGTCAGCAAAACCCACCTGCAGCCCACTGGGCTGCTGTGGTAGCCGTGCCCCCATGCAGCAGGACCCAGGCACGTGTCCTCCCAGCTCACCTTGTGTCACCACCTTGCCGAAGACGGGCAGGGTGTCCAGCGTGGAGCAGTTCCAGCGGCGGTTGCGGAACTGGTACTGGCATTCCTCAATGGCCAGCTGGGCTCCACGCCGCACTGAGTCCATCACCTCCAGGTTCCTCTTGCACATCTGCACCTGGCGCTGGATCAAGCCCTTCAGCTTCTCGCAGGTCTCCTCCTCGGAGATGCTCCCCACTGAGGACAGTTTCGCCAGGTACCTGCCACGACAGGCAGCACAACTGGTTAGGAGGCGAGGGTTGGGGGAGCACGGCCCCACGTTCAGCTGGGACACCCTGCACTGCAGAGGGTGAGGAGACCTTGCCTCTCCTCCCCTCCATAGCTGAGACCTGGTACCTATCTGGGGTCACCCTAAATGTGCCACTGGGCTGGCTCCATGGGATGTGTTCCTGGCTGGCAAAGAGCAAGCCCCAAGCACAACAACCATCCCTCTGCAGCCCCGTGCCTCGGGGAGCCCAGCTGCTGGCTCCCCTTTGCCTCTGTTGCCTACAAGGAAGATATTTTCAGCATTGTCTGAATGTGCCCGGTCAGGTCTCCTGAGTACCGGCACATCCAAATGCTACTAGGAGAAGCCAGAGGTCTCTGAAGTCAGCCAAAACAAGCAGGACAGGCGCTCGGCTGCCAGCTCCAGCTGCCACACGGCTCCCACAGCATGGCTGTGTGCTCACCACCAACAAACACAGCCCTCCAAACCACTTCCCTCCTGGAGTCTGCTTTCAGCTCCCCCAGCAGGCAAGGATGGCCTCGGGGAGCTGCCAGGTTTTCCTCTCACGGGGGATTCAGGCAGGGCTGGAAGGGGGGAGGACAGAGTTGGGAGCCTACAGTGGGCAAAACCTCACATGCTGGGCACCTCCTCCACCAGCCTGGCTTGTGAACATGGCCAAGAGGTCTTTGCTGGCCTGGAGAGCCTGGCACTACAGAGAGGTGACCACATGCTCTGCTTTCCATCATCCCATGCTCAGCAGAAGTTCCAGAGCTGCTCTCGAGTGTCAGCATTAGGAGGAAAGGGAAGCTGCCCCTTTGGGGGCAAGCACCCCACAAGCTCTTGGCATCTCCCCACTGAGCATGTGGGTACAATGGGCCACCCTGCACATCCCAGTGACCTGACCCACCATGAGCTGCATGTGTGCGTGCTCACCCATTTCCCAGGCCCATCCTCCCATCCTCCTGCCCCAGACTCTGGATCCCAGAGGGGTTTTAAGATAGACCAGCCCAACTCAGGCTGCTGGATCATCCCAGATCCTCTGTCTGTGCCTGTGCTGGCACACACCTCACTGCACCTCCCTCCTTCCTGTGACTGCTGGCACCCGCTCCAAGTGACACTGCCACTGGTGGAGCCCAGTGCTGCCGTGGAGCAGGGACATCCCCTGCACTGGGCAGGCAAAACTCATGCTTGGCCCTGCTGACCACCCCGCGCTTCCCCGTGCTCGGGAGTTGCCAGCGCACGCTGCTGCCTCCTCTGCACCAAGAGATGTGAGTACCGAGCCACGGCTCTTTGGAAACCTCATTCCTTGACTCTGCATTTCCCAGCCCTACAGAGCTTGTGGGTTTTTTTTGTTTGCTTGTTTTTTCCCTCCTCCTCCGAAGTTGCGACATCCTGCTAACGCTCTTCCCTTTGAAGCCCTGCTCGCCTCCGAGAAGTGACTGTGCAAAAGTGGCTCCTGCTCCCTGCCTGTTCCCATGTGTCCCAGGAGCCAGATCTGCTGACTTCAGCCACAAAATCAAGTTGTCACAGCCTCTTCCTCCCATTAGCCCTGCCAGCCTGCCCCAGGAGGAGAGAACAGGATTTTCTCTTCTGTGCATCAGCAGAATTATTCACCAGCTTGGTTTCACGCTCACGACTGGGGGGCCGTGGGAGATGGTGAGAAAGGCAGCTTGGCTCGCAGTGCCCGTGGGGAGCCTGCATGGCTAGCTGGCCAAAGCATTCAGCTTTCCTCGTGCATGGAGGCCACTGGATGCAATGCCTCTCGGCCAGCGGGAAGTGGCAGGCTGCCCTGGTTTCAGAGCCAAGTTCTCTCCTAGCCTTTATACCAGCCGAGCATCTTTGCCCTGGGCTTTCTGCTCCTCCAAGGGCAGAGCCCTGTTTGCAGAGGACTGGCCGTGTGGCTCCCTGATGCACTTGGGCTTGGAAACCCCACCACGGGCAAAGCCAGGGCTTTCACCTCTCTGCTGGCCCCCACACCTTGCAGTGAGTGTCCCCGTTCCCGTGCTGCAGCCCTGGACGTGGGGAGTGACAATTGCTGTTCCCAGTCCCACTGCACACAGCTGACCCAGGATGAAGACAGCAAAGCCCCCTCGGGAGCTCGGGGGATGTTCCATGATGAGCAAGCCCAGGGTGACTGTGACAGCTGTGTCCCCTCCCAGGCCCAGCCATCATTTCAGTTTGGGTGTGGGGAATCTGACACTCAGCAGAGTGGAGAGATTCATCCCAAAACACTGTGGGTCAGTTGATCAGCTTTGAGCCTGGAAGCCAAGAAAACCAGATTCTGCCTCCAGTACTTACCCCCCTGTGCTGATTTGGCTTTCCCCTCTCCTGCAACCTAAGCAGCATTTCTGATGCCAGGGAACGAGTTCAATGCATCAGTGCCCAGCCCAACTGCAGGCACCTTGGCAGGAGAGAGCCATGCCACAGGTGCATCAGCCACATTACCACCAGCTCTGCTCAGGATGGGGCCATCATCTCCTTTTCTAACACATCTCCCAGCTCGGTGGGTTTCTGCAGGCAATGTGGAGTTATAAATTCAGAGTACACATGAAGGAAAGGGTGACAAGAGCCTTTCAAGCCTTTCCAAGTAGATGTGCCTGATAAGATGCCTCCCCAACAAGCATTTAATGCTGTTTGGGATGATGGAACAAAGGCCAAGGATGCTTCAAAGATAGGTGCAGCTCTCCAAGACCAGGTCTGGTAATTTGTTTTGCAAAGCAGGCAAATAAGATGAAGCTATCCAGAATGGTGCTCTGGCATCTCTCCCCATGACAAGTCCTCTGTATCACCCCTCCTCAGCCCATGCGTGTCCGCCCCTCCTTGGGGATGGAGGCAACTGTGCCTAAAATGCCATAGCCCTGTCAGACTTCCAGTCTCCTGCATGCCATGAGTACCATCACTGCTTTCTAAAAAAGGTGATTTCTTGGTGGGGGGAGGCTGCCATCCTGTGTTCTGATCCAGGAGAGATCCAGAAGTTAAGGACGCAAGAAAGGACCTTTGTCAAGTGCAGGGCAGCTTTGAGGCTTTCACATGGCATCTCTCCACACCACATTCAGGGGCACCGGGCAGGAACATCTCAGCTCTTTTCCCCTCTCTGGGGCAGCTGAAGGATGAGATAGCAGCTTGAAAACATGCTCTGCCCTCACCAGCACTCAAAGATGCTTCCACACCACAACTCACAGTGTTTCTCAGGGCTAAGGAGCCCAAGCAAGGTACCAAACCCATCCGCAGCATCCCATGGTCACCATGGAAACCCAGCTCTAATGCTGTGCCTGGCCCTTAAAGAGGACCTTGATCCAAACTTCGTTTTCCTGGACTGAGGTGGTAGAAACCACAGGCAAAGCCTTTGCCTACCTACACACAGAGCAATGCAGACACAACAGGAGGAAACCCAGCAGTCCCTGCCCTCTGCAAGGTCTCGGAGCAGATCTCCATCCTCATACCACATCCTGATTGCTGCCAGAGCTCTAGGTGATGACTTCAGTCCTACATACAGCCCCAAAACAGCCCTGCTTGTGGCAAAAAAACCCCAAATAATATCATATTTTCTTCTTTTTCCAAGACTGGGCAAAGAATGTTCCAAAGGATGAGCTGCTGCCCAAGCCATCTGTTCAAGTTTCGTCTTCTCGATTCATCATGGCATTTATGCTTCTCTTCTCCTGCCTTTAAACCCAGAGCAGTCACTCACAGAACAGGCTCCCTTTTAACAGCAGTCACTGATTTAACACAAAACTGATGGAAAGCCCTTCCTTTTTTTCCATCCGCAGTACACGGATGAAGATTGAAGCCCCGTAATTTACGCAGCTGCAGTTGATCCACCCTGCAGGATGGCAAATAAGGAAACCTCAAACCCAGGGAGCTTTGAAAAGGCCGGGGAAGGGGGAAAAGCCCTACTTAGATAAAAATTACAATAATAATTTCAGGGGGAAGAATAATTTGGGGAATGACAGGACGACATTGGAAGAGCCAGAAGGAGAAGGGTGGGGATTCCCTGCTGTGGGAAGGTGGGAAATTGGAGTAATTGACAAATTCTCAATCGAGGTCAGGGAGGATGTAGCAGATGTCTTGAAGAAAGCAGAAATCTCTAGTGGTTTTTTTTATTTAAATAAAAGAGTTTCAAGTGTGAGAACTCTTTGTATTGTCTCATTTTGGGAATATTTTCCAGAAAATGGTAACAGTTGGACCCAGGTCAGTGGTATCACTGATAATGTCACTCAAAGATGCTGAGAAGTCAGGTGAGCTCAGAAGCTTCACCTTGTTTAACAAGCAGCCAGTCTGCCTGGGATCCCTGCCTGGCCAAGGTGACAGAAGGCTGGTTCAAGTCTTGAATTGCAGTGAGGCAGGGGTTGGTCTCTTCTGCCGTGCCCACAGGGAAAGGACGAGAGGCAACGGCCTGAAATTTTATCAGGGGAGATTCAGGTTGGACATGAGGGACAATTCCTTCCCCGGGAGGGTGATTGGGTGTGGGAATGGGCTGCCCAGGGAGGTGGTGGGGTCACCGTCCCTGGAGGTGTTCAAGATGTGTCTGGATGTGTCTGGTTTAGTGGTGATGTAGGTAGGGGTTGGACTGGATGATCTTGAAGGTTTCTTCCAACCTCAATGATTCTACGATTACAAGATGCTCCTCTCTGGGAGGCAGCATCTGCAAACATCCTCCCTGCTCATGGAGCAACAAAGTCAGCCGGGATCAGCAGCGTGACCCTGTGCCTCTTGTGGCTGATGTATGGTGAGCCAGTGACTCAGGGTTGTACTTGGGATTGAGACTGCCTTGTGCAGGGAAGTGTCCTCTGAGGAAGAAAAGGCTTGTTTAGGACAGCAAAACCAAAAGTGCATGGAGAGGGACAGAAGAGAGAGAGGTGCTGACCAGGCACCGCAAAGAGACATCCTGCTGCTATGGAGAAGGGCATCATCTTTTCCTTGTTGCTTTCCCCCTCTCCACCCAGCAGAGAGAAGGCATGGGGAGACATCCCAGGGGTGGCAGATCAAAGGATCCTCTAGGTGGGCCAGAAAGCCCATGTGCTTTCTCGTAGGGACCTGCACTGGGCTTTAGCACCACTTTCGCCGTGCCAACACGGCCAAGCTCGTAGGTACCACCCACAGCCTTGGCAGGGATCAGCAGGCCTGCCAACCTGGGCATGTTCCTGGCAGGATCTGCTGGAGTCCTGCAACCTGCAAGGTTGCTCTTATCCAGCTGATGGCTCTGCAGGAGAACATGTCCCTTGCACAGATTAGGCATCCCCCTCCTGGGGTTGGATATCCTGCCTTTCCATCCATTCCAAGTGTAAACCATGATTTACAAAGTCATCATCTGAGAGCCTGTCTGGTTTCTTCCCTGGAAGAAAAGCAGCTCTCTGGCTCAGTCCTTCCTGTCACAGTTATTGCATGTTTCAGCCCCTGGCTGAAACCATGCTTTTCACACCCTCAGCTCCAATTAACAGTCTCCTAGGAGGAGGCACTGCCATGCTCACCATCACCTGCCTACAGATCTGAGTGTGCAGCTCCACTGGCTGAGCTAAAATGTGAACCTACAGCTCAAATCTGTCCCTCCACACCCCAGACCCTGCACCTACCACCACACAGTGCCTAGGATGTGTGCCTAGCAAACACTCACCTACCCAGGCACCAGCTGTGGTGGCCACCCTGCCTCCCTCATCACAAGTCTCCAGGGACCACAAGGTGGTCCAGCTGCTGGTCCCAAGCCAGTGCTGCTTCTTGACTTTCTGAGCATTCAGGGGTAACATCTCCACTTTGTGATGGGGAAGAGCAGGATAGAATCTGGGAAGACCCCTAGACCAACATCCACTTTGGAAATCTGCTTTGGATGTGCAGGAAAACATTCCTTGCTGCATCTTCCTTGATCAGCCAGCAGAAGCTGCAATAGAAGCTCGAGAACAACAGCAATGCCCGAGCTGAGCTTTGTGGGAATTCTCCTTGTGCAGCGCTTCAGGCTAGACCTCATTGGAGAAAACCTGATGAGATTTTAGTTTTGATCAGATTTTGCAAATATGTGGTGAGAGAAGCCTTCTTAGTTTGATCTCACCCAACTTGCAACAGACCCCAGGCTGCTCTCCATCAGCCAAGATGCTAAATTAATTTTTTTCCCCCCAAGTAGTTTCATGAAAGCACAATATTGGCTCCAGATCTGCTGAGCCAGCCAGATCCTGCACTGCACCTTCCCAGCTGCAAACTTC
Organism: Aegotheles bennettii; assembly: GCA_013398125.1. NCBI lineage: Eukaryota > Metazoa > Chordata > Aves > Caprimulgiformes > Aegothelidae > Aegotheles > Aegotheles bennettii. The sequence continues at coordinate 127,253 of VZRW01002840.1, forward strand.
AACAGCCCATGGCAGCAGCTCCTGGAGGATGCTGCCGGGTCCCCCACGGGCATGGGGGGTAGACACCCTGGGGCTGGAGCCAAACAAAGGTTACCTGTACTTTGTATCCAGAGCAGAGCCTGCCATGGGAGCAGCCTCCGGACTGGGGGTTTTGTGGATTCACAAGGCTTTCAAGCTTTAAGGAAAAAAAATCACCAAGTATTGTAAGAGCCGGCATCATTGCACTTCTAAGGAAATATGGAAGAATCTCCTGGAAACTGCTAACCTCCAGGATTGCTCAGCAATTTCATCATTTTAAGAAAGCCCAAATAAATGGCTCTAGTGCATTTTTCTCCATCCGCAAGGGTGAATTAATTGAGAGGACAGTAGCTCTCAGCAGAATAACATAAACATTATTTTGCTTTACTGCAGAAGTCCAGTTCTGACTCATGGAGCCATAGCAAACCATTGCAAAAAAGAATTCTGCTGCTCGCTGTTGCTTGTGTTTGGAGCTGATCCCATCCTGCACAACCTGGGGCTGGCTCAGAGTGGTTTTATCCCACTCACATCCATCCCCCCCTAGAACAAGGCTCTGCTGCTGGAGCCTGGAGTGCAGCTTGAGGCTTCCTTAGGGAAGGACAGAAATGCCCATCATGGCCAAGGAGGCAGAGAGCATGGAGCCCTCCTACCCCCTGGCAAACACAGCCCTGAAGTCTTCGTGCCAGACAGGACCAGAGCTCAGAGACAAGCCAAACTGGTTGGGAGTCCAGTGCCAAGATTGGCCTCTGCAGGATGCAACCCTTGAAGCCAATCTCTTCTCATTGCCACAGTTGGATGGTTGGGTCACAAGTGGCAAAACTTAGAAGTAAAAATGAATAAATATTTCCAATGGGGGCTGCTGGTCTTGCTCTCCCTGGCCATGCCCTTGGGGAATGGGTGTCACTGGCTGCATGCACCCACCCCACAGACCCAGCAGGGTTCAAGAAACACTTGGCCAACCCACAGCAGCCCTCAAAGAAAGGAAATTCCCCATCAAACCCAAGTAGTACATCCCACCATCCCAGCTGCTAGGGCAGATGTGACTTGGGCAACCTTCTTGCTGCTGTCATGGCACCAAAAGCCAAGAGTGCAGGAGGGGAGCGGGGCTGGGCAGGAGCAGCTCTGCCCTGGAGCTGGCTGCATCTGCCGAATCCCCCGGGAAATGGGCTGGTGATGGGCCAGGTGGAAAATGGGAGGGTCACAATGCCAACACCAAGAATCTTGTACAAATTAAATGAAGCCAGGCTCAAGGTAAAGTAAGCTCTCCCCACTGCTGAGGCTGGGGAGATGCCTTAAAACAAAAAGCAGGTCTGGTTTGAAAGCAGAGGGATGCAAGCGTAGGACCCAGGCTTGCTCCTTCCCAAATCCTCTGCGTTGCACAATGACCCAAACCGACACAAAATGAGCGTTCAGGCTGCTCTTGCAACATCTCCACTGCCGGGGATGAGCACAGAGCTGGGCCTTGCGCTGTGATGTTCAGATGAAAGAGGGACAGAGAAACCTAAACTCTTTATCCCTCCCTCTCCAGCCCTCAAAAGTGGTTCCTACTAGAGAGCAGCTGCTTTGCCAGGCTTGTTCAGACACTTGCAAGGTCTTCAAGCTTTCCCAGAGTGCTCAAATTAATTATTTTTTTTTTTTTTAAAAAAAGCCCATGGGCTTTTTGGGTTATGGATTTTAAACCCCATTTTCATGGGTTTAAAAGCTCATCTGTGCTCCTGGCCCTTTAAACCAAGTCTCGAGCCCAGACGGAAGTTTTAAACCCCTGTAAATAGGGGGTAGAGGAGCTGCTGGTGGCACACCCTGCTCTGCAGCAGAATGACTGTGTCCCAGACAACCCAGCACACATATGGAGAGCTGCCTCCGAGGCCAGTTTTAGCTGCAAGAAAATGGAGAGAGGCTGCAATGCTTCCTAGATAGTTTGATAAACAGGGATCTCACCTATAAAGGACTCCTGCCCTGCTGTATCCCAAGGTTTCCAGGCACAGAATTGGCTCTCATCATTCAAACCACCCAAACAGCTACAAATCACAGCAGCCCCAGTGCCCTGTGTGGAGGCTCACACCCACACCCTGCCATGCCCATTTTCTAGTCTGCCTCTTCAGGTGGGCTGCCCTCCCTCCAAACGAAGGAAATTAATGAATAAACTAAATAACTGCTCACCCCTTACCTCCCACTGAGAGTGGAGCCCAGTGCTCCCGTGCCAGCTTCAGAGAGGTGCTTGTTTGGCTGAAACCCTCTATAAAACACCCCCAGCATGGGGATGGTTTTGGACCACTAAGATAACACCCTTCCAAACCCAACCACATCGCTGCACGTGCAGGTTCAAGAGCTGAGTCAGGCCTGTGAAATGCAAGTTGCTTTGGAAAGTAACTCGGCTCTTTCCCCTGGACTCCTCCAGAGCTAAAGCAGAAGCCAGAGGGACTTGCCCGTGCACAACCAGTGAGATCTGAAAGGCACTAACTACAGCCCTTTATTTCATTTTAAAATTCAGTGCTTGAAGAGACAGGGGGAAAAGCTTTAAAACCAAGTCTCCAAAGGCAGGAGGAAGAGCAAGCCTGAGGCTTTCACATGAAGGGGCACCAGAGCATCTCTTCATACTTAGAGGACAGAGGGCTTCTGGCTAGGCAGCAAGGCAAGCAGCAACTCCTGAAACTCAGACACTACAGAAAAACACCTGCAGATTGCCTCCTGCCTGGAGAGAAAGCAGCTTGGTCTGTCTAATGAGAGATCTGGCAAAGCCCCTTCCAAAGGGACACAGAGCAATCCCCCTGGGAGATACCCACACCCCTACACCGTCTCCCTTTTCCGTGGCACGGGGCAGCTCAGAGGACACCATTTGCACAGCTAAAACGAGCCCCACAAAGCCGGGCTCACAGAAACCTCCAGCTCAAGTGTTGCAAGTGGTGTCTCACCGAAGCGCCGGGGGAGTGCGAGTCCAGACAGGTTGAAAGAAGCTTTAGGGGGAGAAAAAAAAAAAAAGAAAAAAGTCACAACTGAGCTTAATCACTAATCCAGCAGGTTTCTGGAAAAGCAAACTTCACCCCGCTGCCACCCAGCACACACCTATGCACAGAAACGTGTGCCCAGCGAGGCTGGATCGGGCCCCCGTGTGCTGGGCGCAGGCTGGCAGCGCCCACTGGCTCTGTGATAAAGCAGAGCACACCAGAGCCCACACGCATGAGGCTTCGCGAAGATGTACGAGGCACACTCATTCCTTGAATATCTGATAACTCCTGGGATCCTTCTAACTCTGTTTATTGCCTCCAGCAGCCTTTGTTTCTGATGTGAGAAGATAAACAATGGGAATTGTCTTAATCCTAAAGGCAAAGAATAAAAAGCACCAAGCGGGGGACGATCCTTTTATCACGATACATTTGCAACATCAAAAAAAGTTGACCCCCTTCCTTTCAAGCGCACTGAAATGGATCTGCTTTTCCTCCCCTGTTGGCAGGAATGAGCCCTCCGCTCTCCCGCGGCCGAGCCCCCTGCACCCACCCCGCGCTCCGCCAGCACGGACGGCTGCACACAGCCCTCCCCGTCGAGCCACCCCTCGGCTTCCCCAAGACAATCCCAGCAGCGTGTGGTGCCGGGGACCGGGGGGTCCCACCTCTGTGCCTCCATGCCAGGCAGCTTGTTGACCTTGCTCATGAAATTCCCCTTTGCCAGGCACTTCTCCAGCCTGTCCCAGGGCAGCCGAGGCTGCTCCTCTCCAGGGACCTGCCACCATCCCACAGGGCTTCCTCAGCAGGACATTCTCCCTGCAGGAAAAACACTCCCACAGTTCCCAATATACCTCCACCAGAAGCATGACAGCTTATAGGACCACCTTGATAGCTGCTATGATCCACCCACCACTTGCCGGAGATGCGTGGCGTGCAAGTCGCTCCATCTGGCAAAGAAGGGAGGGAGGAGGACGAAGTGCTAACACATCCCAGGCAGCTACTGATGGGCGAGCACCTTTTCCTACGGGCAGGACACTTGGGGAACGCTGCTGACCCCGTGCTATCGCGGGGCACAGGGAGCATCCTCCAAAAGCCACAGCTGCCAGCGAGGCAGATGTTAAGGCAGGAGGGATGGGAGAGGACCCCCCGCGCAGGGGATGTGCCCGTGGGACTGTGCCCACCTGGGTGCAGGTGTTGGGAGAGCCACGAGCCACTCGGGATCTTCCACACCGACAGCCCCAGGGACTCCCCGCCCGGCCGTGACATACCTGTCCCTTCCAGTGGGGACCTGGGGGAACGAGATGGAGGTGGCCCATGCTCCCAGCCTGAGAGGGGGTCTGCTGGGTGATGGGTGCGTGCACCGGGAACCGCTCACGGCAGCGACACTGGGAGCTAGGGGAGCGCCATCTCCCACCGGACAAAATTCATTGGGAAGAACCGGCACCTTCATTCAAAGTTGGGTGGGAAGGTGCTGTCGTGCTCCATCCCCGCTGCCCCGGGGGGGGTCTCCCCAGAAGACAGTCCCCCCGCCTTGGCAAACACGCAGGAATTTTCCAGAACGATTTCCGCCCCTGTTTACCTTACACATTATTTCAGTGTTTGTTCAGCGGGTTCCCAATGTCGCCGGGCTCCTCCGCAGCGCACGGCCCCCCGCCGCCCATCCTCCCGCGG
>VZRW01002840.1:132874-160328 GCA_013398125.1 Aegotheles bennettii
GCTGCAGAGGGAGGTGGGGGCATCGCGGAGAGGCGAGCGGGGGTTTTTTCTTTCGCATTTGCTGCGTTTGGGGTAATTTCCGCGTGGCTGTGAAAAATCAGAGCCCCCAGGATGGAGCGAGGGGCTGCCTGGGCATCCCGTGTTGCGGAGACTGCTCCCCCCTCTAACCACCAGCCCTGCACTCGGAGGGGATTCCCCACATCCTAGTTTCTGAGGGTTCACGGCAAATGCTGAGTTTTGGCATTTGAAAATTCACGACCAAGGAGAGGGGTCGGTGTGTGTGTGTGTGTGTGTGTGTTTGTTTGTGTCTATCCGGAGGGAACAGCTTCCAGAACCGCCGGCAGAGACGAGGTTGCAACCCCTCTTGGTGTCACCACAGGGCAGCACCCAGCCGCGGTGCTCTGGTGATGGGCTCCGGGCTGCACAAGTGCCTGACCGAGTACCGAGGCTTAAATCCACCTCCGAAGTTGTCTGGGAAGGTCAGCTCTCGGGAATCCCAGGAGCTAGAAGCAGCGTGGCTTGCCCGCCCTGGAGGCCAAGCGATGCTGTGGGGATCCCCATCCTTCCCCATCCACCATACCTCTGTGTATCCCCCACAGTCCATGTGGGCACAAATGACTGAATTTTAAGGCAGGAGTGACACGAGATGGCTGCTGGGTGTGAAATCCACGATCCCAGGCAGCCAACAGCCACGCACCACATCTCCTCCTGACAATGTTATTAGTAGGTCCATTGCTAAAACCTCTTGCTACCATCTCTAAAATCTTGCTAAGCTGGTTTGTAGCTATTCAAAATTGCCTTTGTCTTTTCAACTCCATTTTCCTGCTCTCGGTGTAGCTGGGACACACTTACTCAAAGCGTGGCTACTTGCACTGGGCTGCACGCATGCCTGTCTAAGTGTATTACACCTACTTTAAAATCTCTGCATTAGTTCCCTGTCAAAGTGGGGATTTAATTTCAAAGTGCTTTGACTTATATTCCAGCTCCTGACAGGCGGCAGCCCACCCTCACCTAGTCATTCATCTGGCTTTCAGGTCCTGGCTGATTATCCCGGTTGAAAGCGGGATGCTGGCTGCTGTGCCGGTGAATCGGAGGTTGTTGCTGTGAGCCCCGACTGGGTAATTCAGTGCAACTGGAGCTGATTAATCTGGCTCATCGCTCGAGACAAAGCCATGGCCTTCCTCTGCCTTCTAATCACTCTGGGTGTTGAGTGAAGTCGTCAGGAAGGCAAGAGCTAATTGAAAGGCGAAGGGGAATGAGAGGTTAGGGAGCCATGGCTGGCTGGCCAGAGCCACGTGGGTCCATGGCAATATCATATTTTTGGGCCTCACATGTTATTTGTGTTATCCCCAGACCCCCTACCCACCCACCCCCAGGAGAAATACCAGAGAGTTGAACAGAAGCCAGAGGAGTGGCATGGTCCCAGAGTTCTGTGTGGCTCACCAGGGCACCCTGGCTGGTGTGGACACTTGAAGCCTGAGGAGCATCTCTGGCCAAGATGCTCCTGGTGCCAGGGCTGGCAGTGCTGCTGGCAGGCTCAGGGCCACCCTGCAGCTCTCGGCTGGGACAGCAGGCGAGGGCCTGATACGAGCTGGAAGACCTCTGTGAGATGCCATAAGTTATTTCCCAGGGCCTTTTGTATGGGCCCCGTGTGCTCTGGGTGATGTGAGATGCTGCTCTGTCCCATGATGCCCTCTCCCAGCACCTGACTCCAGGTGGCTTTGTGTGAAAGGCAGGTTAGGTGGGTCAAGAAGGTGTTTGGGAAGGCAGATGCCCTGGTCACTCTACTCCTCTTCCTGCTAGCAGCAGCCAGACACTTGGCCTCAGCATCTCTGGAGATGCTTCCTTCTGGGTCTGCTCCCTCCTCCCTTTCACTTCCCACCTTCTGCCTGCAGCACACCTACCTTGACACCTCTCCTGGCCTAGGCAAGGAGTTGCAGAGCATGTCCACCTGCTATTGCAGCAGGTTCATGCCCACTCCCTCCAGCCTAGCAGACAGAGCAGAGGGGACCATCCTGCCTTACCCAGGAAGAAGGGAGGTGTGTGCTGAAGGAATGAGTGCCAGGCCATCTGCAGCACTCACAGCGTGCCATCACATCCATGGGATGCTTTGGGGCTGGGCCATCTGCGGGGTGGGAGCCCCTTCCTGGAGGGAAGGCAGATGCAGACACATCTGGAGTGAGTCACCCTGGAGGGAAGTGCTGTGTGAACTCTCTGCAGGGATGATAACAGCACAGCAGGGCAGGAGGGGTGTTTATTTTACAGCACCTGAGGTGGAGGAGATGATGAGTGTGAATGGACAGAATATGGAAATGGGCACTCAGCAGGAGAGGGGGTCCCTTGGCCTTTTCAAAGAGGCCCATGACACACTGCTCAGTTGTTACCTGCAGACCAGGTGCTTTCTGCACCCTGGCTTCTCATTCAGAAGATGCCAGGTCACTGTGAAGACTTCAAAGCTCAGCTGGTTTGGAAGAGAGGAGGGTCCAGATCCAGGAGGGTGTTTAAGGAGGTAGCAGGTCTCCTGGGCTTCTTCATTGGTGAAGAGCATCCTGCACAGCAGAACCCCTCCTTTGCCACCCTCTCAGGACAGCAGCCAGGGGCAAAGAGTCCTTGTCACCCCTGGTGTGGCTTGGAGCTCGGTGCCTGCTGACCACCCCAGCGCTGCAGGGCATCACTTTTTGTTACTGCCCGTGTATTGCTTTAATGAACAGCAAAGGCCCATTAGATAAGAAGGCTCCCTTTGATGTGTAAATATTTCAGTGGATGGGAAGAGGAATAAAATGCACCTGAGGAGTGTTTCATAGGCTTCCCCGGGTGTTTGTTCAAAGGCTGCAGAGAAATTACCATCATCATATCACAGACAAGGAAAAGGTCCCAGTGGTGGCAGCAGGAAGGGGATTTTCAGCTCTGAGACCAATGAGCTGCAAAGGTCTGTGCAAAAGTGCAGCCATACTCTGGATTTAAGGGATGTCAATACAACTACCCTGAAGAGTCGGTGCTGGCAGGTAGCACTCTCGCTCAGTTCCTGGATCTGAGCAGCGCTATTGGTCACAGAGGTGATGGGAGATATTTTACAGGTTCTTTTTGACTTTCTGATGCCCTTGGGGTTTATCAAATGGGATTGAATGTGGGGTAGTCTGCAGTCTGGACAGTGGTCTTGGCCATGGGATGGGGAGAAGAGCTTCAAGAAAGAGGGAGGCAAAACTCATGGGTGAATCTGAGGCTGCGGGAGTCGCTGAATAGAAATAAATTCTGTTTTGCACTTAATGGAACATAAATATGGGACACTTAGCAACAGTACATGTATTAATCCTCTCCTGGAGAAAGGAGAAGCTGTTCTGAGAGCCTCCATACCAGGAAACACAGGACAATTGTACTCCTTTATAGAAACCTGTGGTTTTTCTGATGAAATTTATTTCAAACTATCCAAACATTTCGGAGCGGCGCGATGGCTGCTCGGGGAAGGCTCTCTACAGGAGTGCAGTCCTCAGACAGAAGCAGCTTTGCAAAGGTGCAAATTGCTCTGACAAAAGAACTGTGTCCAGTGTATTATAAACAGAAAGCGAGCGGTTGCTGTAACCCGTGCTCACCTGGGCAGCTAAATACAACATGATGGTCACTAGAAAATCAAGACGGTTCTTTTTCAGCTGCCTTTAGCTCCAGGGGGGGTTGCAGAGCACTGCAACATTGTGCTTGGGGTGTGCATGTATTTGTGTGAGCTGTCACAAGCTGCAGAGGTTCAGTCCGAACAAATCCACCTGAAATCTGGCACCAAGGCTGGAAAAATTCACTCCTCTGAGTTGATTGTCAAATATAGCATTGAAAAAAAAAGCAGAGTGGCTTTGAATTTAAGGTCTTTGCTTTTGATGTTGCCTCTGAACACACCATGAAAGTTTTTCTGGGAAAAGTGAGTGTCATAGAATCGTAGAATCCCAGAACATGCCGAGTTGGAAGGGACCCTCCAGGATCATCGAGTCCAACTCCTGTCCCCGTGCAGGGCACCCCAAGTCACCCCATGTGCCTGAGAGCATCATCCAACTGCTTCTGGAACTCAGGCAGGGTTGGTGCTGTGACCACTGCCCTGGGGTGTCTATGGTGACCTTGTGGGTGCTGTCCATGTGGGAACTTCAGAGCATCCCTGAATATGGTGGATGCTCTCAAACCATGCCATTGGAGAACAAGCCAAGTTTTCCACCAGTCAGATATATCCTTTTTCACGGGGCTCCAGATGAATTGTCCCCTGGCTTGTGCTATCTTCAGAGGAGATTGTATCACGATTCCAGCCTCCGGGGTTTAAAATATATCACAACTGCTCCCCCGGGTGCCATCCAGACCAAACCGATTGTAGCACTGCTGACACAAATGGTGACCCAGGTGCTGGACAAGTGGTCGTGCGCGGGGATGCACGTGCAGCGAGGCAGCGTTGGAGTGACAGCCAACACTGCAACCTTTGCCCTACTCACCCTGCCTAGGGAGAAAATGAGATTGCAGCCTGGTCGGATACATAACACCCTGAGCGACTCCTCTTCAGTGCTTATTATACCTCCAGGCATTCAGGAGCACTGAGACTTCATCCCCCGTCACGGGAGGTAGGAGGAGCCATGCCCAGCCGGGCAGGGTGGGAGGAGGGATGGTGGTCACCAGGATTGCCAAGGGTCTTCCAGGCTGGTGATTGCCAGGAAAGGACTGGGCACGGATGAACACCTCTGGCCATTTGTGACTTGTGGTGGAGTTATCTTGGCATTCAGCACATTGCAGATAAGACCTACTCCTGCACCAGGTGGTGCCATCAGTGCCAAGGTGTTCAGCTTAAGTGATGTCCACATCTCTCTTCCCATGTACGACCATTTCCAAAAGAGGTTGTGGGGAGGTGCCTTGCTCCAGCTCTCTCCTGGCACCACCCAACCTGTTAGTGCTCTTGCTGGTGTGGTTTTGGCCCAGCTGATTTGCACCTCACCAGGCAGCATCCTGGCAAAGTTCAAGGTAGGTCTGGTCCCAAGGAATGGGATAGACAAGCAGCTTTGTTTTGGGTTTAGCTGTATGGTCCCTAGCAGGCCCATACCATTTCACCCTCAGTGTCACCATTCCCTGGACTGTTTTGTTGGCATAACCAACACAGGACACAAACCCAGAGGTGGGAAGGAGCAGAAGAAAAGAAAAGAAAAGACAGGTGCTGATTGGGTTCTTTGGCCTACAGGCGATGAATGAAATGCTGCTGGAGAATATCCTCTAAGGAGAAACTGCACACTGGAGCCTGGGAAGAGCCTCCAAGCTTCTTCCTGGGATGAGGGCAGACAGAGTCAAGTGAGCTTGTCTGTGCTGGTGGAGAAGTCCAGGGCCAAAGTCCTCTACTGCATCTCACCAAGGTTTCTGCCTTTTCCATGCATAAATTCCCCCTCTTTTCTTTGGCAAAGAGGCTGCCAAGCTGCCTTGACAAAGCCCTTTGAAGACTGGATGACATATGAGTGAGGAACAGAGTTTTTTCTATCTTTGGCTGTCAAAGAAATGACAAGTCACCAGCCTTACAGCAGAGCATGGTTATGTTTGGAGGACATCATCCGGCCTTCCCCTTTCCTTAGTGGGGAATGTTTTAAATGAGGACAGCTTTACTCCTCCACACCCATCTCCAGGAGGCCCCAATGTTTGTGCTGAACCACCTCTTCTATTGGCTTAATGCACAATCTGCATCCACAAGGTGGAGGAAACAGAAACCTGAGAGATGAGCAGCATCTTCTCGAGAGCTGGTCCTTTGCTTAGTGGGGCCTCTCAGGTGCACATGGAGCAAGGTGTTGGCTGTGACTTTGCAGCTTTTTCATGCTGGTGACTCATGAAGGTGCAAGAGTAGGACATCATCTCCTGGTTGGGAAGAAGATGCAGGGCTGGGCTTTGGGAGATGACCAAGGGACAGGTTCCTGCACTCAGACCAACTTCGAGTCCTCTGCTTTGCCAAAGAGCAAGAGAAAATTAAATCTGATTCCCTATCCAAATGCTTTTTTCTCCTGAAACACATCAGGGATGAAGCTCCCACGGCCGTGTTGGGCTGTCTGGGGCTCTTCAATTTAATTTTCTTTTGTAGCAGGAAACTTCTTCTTTTAAGTAATGTTCTTTTCAGAAGTGACTAATTAAACAATGGGACAGGAAACATGAGAGACAGTAAAATCCTCTCAGCTGTCCAGCGCAATTCTACATAAATATGGTGGTAAAATGATGAAAACAAAGCCTTTTGGAGACAAAGGCGAGCGAGAGACCTGGTGACGCAGCAGTGAAAAATCTATACTTTGTTATAATAAAGTGAAACCACTGTGTTTATCCTGTGTCTTGGAGGATTTAGCGCAATTATTCTTAGGAAGGGGGGGGGAAGCTGTGCAGAAATCGGAATAGTCCAGATTTTTGCTAAAATATTTGTACAAATCAGGCTATTCAACTACAGCAAAGGATTTATTTGGGGCTGCTGCTTCTGAAATTATCCTGCAAAACTGGAAGGACCGTAAATGCTTGGCTTTAATAGCTAGCTACATACAATGCCAACCTAATCAGTGAAGCTTGAAATGTCTGTGGCAGGGGAGAAAGGCCGAGTTTTATGGCTCTGCAGAGGTGTACAGAGGACCGGGCAGAAAAGCTGCCTAAAGCACATGGGGGAAGGCAACTGCTGTTCTCCCATCTGCTAAAAGTCACTCTGTGGTCAGAGACAAGGGGGTGGATTCTCCATGCTGACGTGTGCTGCCTTTTGCTGCTGTTGGGTGTGAAGGTTGGGAGGAGATGTAGCATTGGACCCCCCTTTTTACCCAACCTCCCCCGGGGTGTTGGGGCAGCCTCCTCACCCCCAGCTCCCACCCAGGCTGCGTGGCTGTGGGGCAGGGACCCAGCAGAAGCTGTCCCAGCAATCTGGGGAAGAATTAGGGTCACAACGTCTGACTTTCTGTTTTGCCTCCAGCGAAGGCTAAAAATGTTCCACATCACTTAGAGGTGTCAGGTTATTTAGCCGTAGGCTGGGAACGGCCCTCAGAACATCTCGGTTACACATTACCCTGAATATCTCAGCAAATTACTTGCAGCTAATTGAAATAGAGGAAATGCAGTAGCTCGGTTTACCCGAAGGACTGTATATAGCAACGCAACCACTGCGTCCTGCATCGATCATAAATCAGGATTTATTATCCCACCTGGCAAATATTGACTTCATTTTTTTTTCCTCGGTTGGTACTTCCTTCTCACGTCAATATAGCAGTGTTCATCCCAACTAAAGTCAACAGTTTCTTATTAACATTGCAGCTGTAGGAGTGCAGAGCCTCTGAATCATCTTAGATGTTCCTCAGAATCCCCAAAAGTCTTGGTGAGTGGTTTTCAACCTGCTTCGGTTTGCTGAGTCCAAAACATTCTCCAGCCTCTTCCAAAGCAACTGAACTGTACTGATAAGGGACTCCAGGTTGATGAGTTACTTTCTGTGGACCCTGCATAAGTAGGGATTTGCGGATCAGAGGTTCCATATCCAAGAGATACGTGGGAGACAGTCACTCAGCCAGACAGGAATGGTTTTGAATGTTGAATTTAGGGGGTTGCTGACTTGTGGGGCAGATGTGCTCCAGAAAACCTCTTAACAGAAGTCACCAAAAATGGGACTGTTGAGGCAAGCAATGGCTGTGTATGCCTGACCTGTGAATATGTGTTTTTGGATTTGTGAATTCAGCTTGAAGTCAGGAAAATGTTGCATGGGTCAGGGGAGGAGAAGTCAGTCCCACCCTGGCAGTGCTGCGTCTACCGCCTGTCCCCTCTTCATGGGAAAGCTCCTGGGGACAACGTGGTGACTGCAGCCTGAGGAGCCCAGCCAGCCGAGCCTGCAGCACTGGGATTTCTCCAGAGCAGAACAAAGAGATGGGTCATAAATACCAGAGAGGCAGAGGAATGGGGGAAAGGCAGAGGGGCTCAGACACAGGAAATTCGGGGAGGAGACAGGATCAGAGAGGCACATGTTCACAGTCTCACCCAGGTTAGTGAGGAAGGATGAAATGGCTGGAGGAAGAAGAGAGGAAACCCCGTGTGTCTGGGGGACAAACCATGGGCAGGTGGAAGCAGCCAGGATGCCTTGAAGGGGGATAAATAACAAGTGGAGAGGAGATTAAAATGATGGATTTTGTTATCTGTGCTTCTTGTACTCAGTAACCAGGTGGTGATGGAGAGTGGAGCAACATCTGTCTTCCTGATGAGGGGAGTTACACCTCCAGAGTAATTCCTGAGGGGTTTCTGGGCAAAAGCCAGGGAAGGGATGGTTTTTGGGGGGTGAGGAGGATCTGAGCTATGTTTCTAGAGCTCCTAGACCCCATGTCCTGTCCTATCAAAGGGGTAACACTTGGTCTTTGTGACCTGGACACACAAAGAGCAACGTGGGCTTCCAAGATCACAAGAGTATCCAGCCATAGGGTGGACTACTGAGTGCAGGAGACCTACCAGGATGGCATTAGCAAGGCAGACAGAAGAACAGTGCTCATAACTGCTCTAACAGAGGTGCTCTGGATTCACAGCCAATGAGGAAGAGATGCCAGGAGCAGGAAGGTGCGACAGAGAAACCCAGTCGTGGAAGTGGAGATGCAGGGCTTCCCATCACCCCTGGGTGTCTGGGTAATCAGTGCCTCAGGGAAGAGGGTTGTTGTGGGTACAGGAGCTCCCTGACACAGATGTTTTCTGAAGCAGATGCTCAGCATTAAGGGAAATGTCCTATGTCAAGACCCCCCAGGCAGTAAGCAACCTGGAGACTGAAGATGAGAGGTCAGCCACATTCCTCCTCCCAAGGATTTCTTCAGTGTCCTCTGACATCAATGGGTTCCTTCCACCCATGGGATCCTATTCCTCCCCTGGGGAGGCAGAAATAGCAGAACCCATGGATGGAAGGAAGGCCTTGGGGATGCTGAAGTTTCAGGTGGGGATGTCATGTATAACTGTCTCTGAAACACCTGAGAGCTTGGAGGGCATCGTTGGTCCACTGGAACCCTTTGAGGTCTTTAGACAGGTCCTTTGCTATGATTTTCAGGATGCACCACCCCAGAAAGGCCAGATACCCAGCATACTGCATGGAGCTCAGGCATGGCAGTCCACCACAAAGGGTCTGACATCTCCTCCTTAAGTGTAAAACCTGAAAAATGGGTATCACAGAATCACAGAATTACTTGAGTTGAAGTGGACCTTAAAGGTCATCCAGTCCAACTCCCCTGCCATGGGCAGGGACGTCCTTCACTAGACCAGGTTGCTCAGGGCCCCATCCAGTCTGGCCTTGAATGTCTCCAGGCACACCTCCTCTCTGGGCAGTTCACCATCAATCTGGGCAACAGTAAGACAATCAGGCAGGGTCCCTTCTTAATTTACAGAGAAATGCTGGCCTCTCCAGCGGGTGTTCACCCCATCTCTCCCCAGTGGGTCATTCCTGCAGAGCCTGTGGCAATGCTTGGCAAAGCTGTAGAGAAGCCCATGGAAGTTCTCAAGGGTGGATTTTTTTATGGGTGAGTCTGTGCAATGAATTAATCCCTGGCAGCTCAGGTGAGGAGGACTCAAAAGGGAAATTTGTGACCCACTTGCTGATTCAAGGCATCTTCCTTGGGTGTCTTTGAAGGGGAAATTACAGCAGCTACCGAGGCCCACAGACCTGCTGTCTCAGATGCCAGAATTCATTAGTGCAGTTGTGAGTGACTCCAGGGTCTCAAAGGACTCCCAGTTGTAAATGCTGACATTGATATATGGGTCACCTTCCATCCTAGAAACATTGTACAAAGTGACAGATTTCATACAGCCCAAAAATGTTGCATGACTCAGGAAATACCTTGGGACACCTCTGGCATCCAGGGAAAGCCAAAGGGAAGATGTTTAACCTTCTCTCTGGCTTTCTACCAGGCTGAGATGAGCAGTACAGAGTGGCCAGTGTGTATGGGTCCAGGCCTGCTGGAATGAGTAGAAAAAAACACACAAAAGTTTTCATTTTTATTTTTTTCCTTTCCAAAGTGCATATTTGGTAATTTCTTAATTTTTCAGCTTAGTGATTCTGTCACTTGGGGAAATTCCTTGTTTTCAAGAAAATTGGGAAATACTTAGAGCGCTGATTTCCAAGCTGTTGTTCTCCAGAGGTGCAGGAGGTGATGGCAGGAGCCCCAGAGCAAGTGCTAGCAGAACCTGCAGCATTCTCAGCACCCTTTTCAGTGGAAACTCTGACTGTACAAGACCACCTTGTTTGGAGACCCCAATTTAAGAAAGAAATTGAAACACACTTTGGTGGGATGCACTTTCAAGGATCTGGCCCAATCCCAGCGAGCTCAGCAGATTCCCAGGGTGTCCCATCATCTCTTAGAGCTCGTGTGGTTACCTGCTTTAGCACTGTCTCAACACCAAGAGTGGGTTTGTCCTCCCACCAAAGGAACCACTGTGCTGATCCATGGTTGTTCTGAACCATGGTTCTCCATGAAACCACAGTTCTTCTCTCTTGAGCAGACCAGGGCAGTTTGAATTGCTTGCTCTACCAGGATATATGGAAACACGGAGCTGTGAAACAATTATGGTTGCTTGAGAGCGTCAGCCAGCAAAACAAACACTAAATATTTAGGAAAGCAAGAAGAGCTGGTTCCCATGGCATACCCACAGCTAACAGGGAGCCTGGCCTGCTGTGCTTTTCAGGACTAAACATGATCTTCAGCCATAAATGCAGCAAGGAAGGAAGTTTCAGTCCTGCCCTGTCGTGATGCTATGGATGTGAGCAACATGAAACCAGAACTGTTGGGGAAGTCTAAGCTAAGAGCGAGCCAGAGTGCTACATCCTAGTTGTGGTGAGGAGGAATCTTGCTAGGTTTGCAGCCTGGATGGCCATAACTCATCTCTTCATCTGCAGACAGCAGCTGCCAGAAGTGAATTCCACTTAATCCTCCCAGTCCTCTCAAACAAAAAACCTTCAAATGGGGCAGGGGAGCCATTACAAACTCTGGTACTTGTGACTGGCTGTAACATTGTCCTGCTTGGCCAAACCATCCTCCAACCCTCCCCAGTCTGCCTGCTGGAGAAGTCTAGGGGGATCTGCTTGCCTTGATGGACCAGCCCTTCCCTACAGGAAAACCTTGTCCTGCCATGACCAATGAAGACTGGTGCTCAATACATGGCAGCAGCAGCACTTTTTCTTTCAGGTCCTCTTTGTGCATCACGGGTCTGACCATGATGCACAGGACCACCTAAGATGCACACCACCATGATGCACAGCACAGGACCACCTAAGAATGGCTGAGACCAGAATTCGTGGTGACCACGCCAAGGGTGAGCATGTCCAGCTCACTGCTCTGGCCAGGAGCGTGCTGGCTGGGACACGCCACTAGAGGGGGACACAGCCACGTGTAACGGGTTGTCACCACCAGCCACGAGCGTGGACCTGTGGGGCCCACTCAGTGGGCCAGTGACCGGGTGGCCAGTGTGAGCCATTGCTGTCTCAGACCTTCTGGACCTCGGTTGTCCATGGTGCTGTAAGCCAGCCCACACCCAGCCACAGGAACGCAATGAACACGTGAAAATCTCTGGTCCTTTGGTTGATGGTGAAGCCAATGGCTGTGGTGTGGGATGGAGTGGACTTCACACTTCACTCTTCCTGCTCATCACTGGGATGACTTCAGAGGTTGGCTGGCTTTTTCCAGGTCCGAAAATCCTGGCAACCCTGCATTGGGTCTGCTCGGTGTGTGGAGTGGGCATATGGCACAGTGGGATGTGACCTGTAGGGAAGACCCAAAAATGACTCCAAGACTTCAAGACTTTTCTACTTTATCTTTCCCTTCATTGTGGCATCTCTTTATAAAGAGCTCCCTAATCTGAGATAACCAGGCTGTGTGTGTGCCCGGTGTGGTGACCTGCAGCCTCCTGCTTCTCTTCCCTTACAGACCTTTTCCCAGGGATTCTTAGCTGCAATGACTGATGGCACAGCTGGATTGATCCTGGATGTACACCCATGTAAAGACCTGAAGGTAGGGCAGGGTTTCAGAGGAACCCAAAGGAGGGTGGGACATGATTGCTACTAAATTGTAGTGGGACCAAAGCTTAATTTTTCAGCTAACTTTGAAAGCTACAATTTTGTGGATCAAATTACCTAAAAAAGGGTTGTACCTGGTCGTGAATGGTGCTGCTGATTTGCTGTCCATCTGGAAGTGAGGTAGATGTTTTTGTGGCTGAAGGATACAACTACTGAAGGAAGCCAGAGGCGTGGTTCCCAGCTATAGACACATGGTGAATGGAGGACCACAGTGTTCAGTGGGGGATCTAGGGTTCAACCACGGCATTCGAATCCCTGGGTGCATTTCACGTGCTCGTTCAGCACCAGTGATGTCTAAGGATGGGGTGAGGAGGAGTGTTGGAGTGTCCCTCTTGTCTGCTTGTGAGTGTCAAGGGGGATGTGTGGCTCTGGTGACCTCCTGTTGTATGCCTGCAGTACAGACATGGGTGGTCTGGGTGGACGTGGGACTTGAAGACCATGTGTATGTTTGTGTGCATTGGTTTGGATGGGATCAAATGACTCCATGGCAATGTCTTCAGCAGGGTTTTTTCATGTGGCACATCCAGTCCTGTGCACCATTTGTCTCATCATCATCAGACCATACAAAAGGTGCCTCACCGAATTGAACAAGTGATGGTAGGGGATCCTGGTACCTGTAGGTGCATGCAAACGTGCAGAAACTCAACAGACATGTAGGGAAGACCAAGACCTCTGCACCAAAATACCGCCTGGTTGTGCTTTCCTCTGGACAAAACTGAAGCTGCTACAAGAAGCAGTGGTCCTGCAATTTGAATGACAGCTCATGATTTTGTCAAAACCCATGCAAACCCCCATATTTTCATTAAGAGTTTTTCAATCAGCCAGAGAAGTTTTCATTGGAAGGCAAAAAAAACCCTTAAAATTCAGCCAGGCTGCCCAGAGAGCGTGTGGAGTCTTCTTCTCTGGAGACATCCAAAACCCAACTGGACACCATCCTGTGCCACCTTCTCTGGGTGACCCTGCTTGAGCAAGGGGGTTGGACTGGGTCGTCTCCAGAGGTCCCTTCCAACCCCACCATCTTGTGGTTCTGTGATTCTTGAATTTAAACTGGTGGCTTGCAATTTCCAGCAGATAAGAGGAAGTGAAATTTGCATTTTGCAAGCTAATTTGATGAAACCTACAGTCGTGTCTCCTATTCACATGGTAGGTACTTCATGGACTGGATTTATTGCTAACTGAAACCCTCCATAACAGTGAAATTACTTAGGATTTCTTCAGTATAAATTATTATGAATTTCTGCAATTGATTGCACAATGAATAGCTCTTTTTATCACTCCAGAGAAATGTAGGGATGGGATTTCATGCCATTAATTTTTATGGGAGTTCAATGTCAGGGCTCCTCGGGGAGCTTTGAAAATCACAGCCCTTAATTTTTAATTTTCAGTCCTTATAAACAATGCTATTTATTTGGGTGTGCCTGTCAGCTGAGGGCCAGTCAAACATCAGTTCTCCACAAGCCCTGCCAAGCACTGGATCTCTGAGTTTATTATTTTAATCTGTAGTTACAGGGGAAGAGCTGAGCCGTGATGCACAACTCGATCCTGTGCTGTCCTTCCCCTGGTCCCTCACCCTGCTTGGCTCCATTCAAGGACCCATGCCAGGACCCATATGAGGGCTCGGAGATGTGACATTTAAGAGCCAAAAGGGTAATTTGGGTAGGGGAATTTGCTCCTGTTAGTCCAAGTCTGGGCATCTGGGCACCTACAGCAATGGCAGGGGCTTGAAGGAGTCAAACTGGGTTTGGGAGGAATCTGTAACCCTTGGTGGGTCCAGACACACAAGCAGAAGTACACTGGTGAACCCCAGGACTTGGGAGCCACCAAGAAAATCAGTGGGGAAAGGTCCCTCTGGATGACTCAGAGAGGAGGTAGGAGGCAGGAGAATTTGGGGAAAGTGTCCCTGCAGATCCCATGAAGATCATGCGGGTCCAGTCTTTGTCATCTGCAAGATCAGAGCTGGCAGCCCATGCCTTAAAAATACCTACAGCTTTGGGAATGGGAGCCCATATTGTGATCTTCACCTTTCTCAAGGGAAATAGCATGAAATCCCATGTTTCACCTCGGGGCACAGGCATCTGCCCAGAAATGTCTCGAGCAGCTCCCACTGCAATGACCTTATTGCCCTGACTCACATCTTCCTGGCCCAGCTCCTCCTCTCCCTCCCTGCCTGCTCTACCCCCTGCTGGCAGGGTGCTGGGAGCTGCTGGCACCTCCCTCTGCAGCCCTCGATGATGGGACCCAGCCTGGCACCACCTTTGCTGCTCTGCTCTCCACCAGCTGAGGAGCAGATCTGGTCCATGATGTTGCTTGTAGCCAACCCAGGAGCTCCCATTCTCTGCAGAAGCTCTGCAGCTCTGGGCAAACCCAGAGGTGTTTGTACTCAACCGAGTAGTGGCCATGTGCTAAGTTCAACTGAAAAGATTGGGAAAAGACACAGAAAAACAGGCTGGATGAAAACCAGCATCATCCCATGGCCATTAAAAGCAAAGCCCAGGGATAGGAGCTGTCTCCTCTCCTGGGTCTGCAGCCTGTGGCTCACCACTCTGCTGTGCCAAGAGGACTATGTGCAGTGCCTCTGGTTTGGGTGGGGAAGGGGTTAACAGGGTTCCTCATCCCACTCAGAGCCAGCCCTGGGTGATAGTAGAGAACTGAGGACTTGTAAGGAAGGACTGGAAACTCCCAGCGTATGAGGCTGGGAGGGAGTGGGATGCAGGGACACAGTTCTTGACTGGTCCTTCTGCCCTCTGGCAAGGGATGTGTTGGTCTGGGATTTTGTATGGCAACAAGGGACCGGGACTTTGGAGGACTCTGTGACTTTCTTGCAACAATGAGGAATGGGGGAAAGAGCTTGCAAGTGAGGGTAGGCACTTGCCCCACCAAGGGAAGCTCTCTTTACTTGGAGGAATCGCCCTTGTCGATCCTGGTGGCCCATCAGTTGATGGTGGTCCATTAGCTCATACCTGGCTGTGGCATGCAACACTGAGGTCTGCTAGGCTGGACTGAGGACGTCCAGCACCCAAGGAGGCTTTAAGGACCGGGCAGCCCTGAGCATCTCCCACCACCATGAACCCCACTTGGAACAGTGGTCTCAGGTGGGAGACTCTTCAGTGACCCCTTGCTGCCAGGTGAGCCCTTGTTTGCACAGTTGCCTGGTGGATAACATGTATTTATAGCTGTTTCTAAATCATAGCCATGCAGTTGAGTGATTGGGCTGCTTCCAAAGACTGCTCACGCTGATCTGGCAGGGGATGGAGGCAGGTTACATATTTACACATTAGTTTAAAATGTGGATTCTTTCCCCCGGGGGCCCAGACTGGCTCATAGGCAGCTGCTCCAGCCATCAGCTCAGCTCGTATTTATTTGTGTTTTTCAAACATTTAGTCAGTATTTACACAATAGACGCAATATTAGTAATATCTGCAATAATTTATATGATACCAAATGGGATTTCTCATGGCCAATGGGCTGCCTTGGGACTTGGCCCCTGCTCCCTGTTAAAAGCTCGAAGAAGTACAAATTAACAAGCCATAAAATAACGTCTTCATAAAAGAACAGGGGAAAAAAGGCCAGATCCTGGGAGGTGCTGAGTGATCGTGACAGCCCTGAGGGCTGCCGTGGTTGAAGGGTGCTCAACACCTGTGCAAATCAGGGCTCAGCTGTCCTGGCAGGGAGGAGGAGGGGTCCTACCTGGCTGTCCAGGTTTGGACATGGGCATTGCTCTGTGCCATGGTGACAGCTGGAGCAAACCAACCACTGGATGCTGGTGGCAGCAGGGCAATCCCTTTGTCCTCCAGGGGACCACATGCCAGCAGGGTGGAAAGCTCCTGGCATCCCCATCTCTCAGTTCTGTAGGTTCTCATGGTGTTGGGACCGGGGGCACGTGCCAGCAGCAGTGCCCAGGGTGGCAACCACTGCACATCCATCATCTCCATGGCTGGAGCCTGCTTCCACCCTGGTCCTCTGGGCATGGTGCAGTTGCAGCAACCAACAAAGTGACCACTGCACCTCTGGGGAACATTTCCCTGTGAGACAGACTGAAGTGGGAACGTATGGGAACACCTGAATGTGGGCTGCTGTGTTCCCATCTTCCTCCTGGAAAGCAAGAAGCAGAAGCACTGCAGGGAGGGGGCTAGGCTTTGGGCTTGCTCGCAGTTAATTCATGAACTTTTGGATCATCCGTGAGCAAAAGCTACTTTCCCAAACCCCATTGTTGTGCCCCAACTTAACACCAGACTCCCTTTTATTTCCTGGGTATGTTCACCCTGGGAAAAGTGGTTTCCCAGCCTGCATCTTTCCCTAGCTTGTGCTTCCTCTGCCAGGGTGCCCCTGGGCAGAGCATCCTTCCCTGCGCCTCCGGCAGCCACGTGGCACTGGGACCCAAGGGGCTCTGGGCAAGCAGCTCTTGCAGGTTCCCTCATCTTCATGCAATGCTGCAAAGCCCTGGTGGATCTCTGGCTTCACTGGAGCCCCTGCAAAGCCCCTGACCTGTGCTGGCTGCAGGTCAGGGTGTGCATGCAGGGGGAGTAAGGGCATCCTGTGCTCTCCCATGCTGCTGTTGCTACTGGCTCTGAAGCTGCCACCAGCACCTTGTGCCCTGCAGCCAGAGATGTTGGACCAATTCTTCTGCATTGTGTCCACCTCCTCCTGAGCCAGCCTCAGCACCCTGGGGGCAGCTTGGTCCCAGTCCTTTCATGTCCCATGTGCTGCAGCCCCTGCAGTGGTCACAAGCAGCAGCCCATGGGCTGGCAGGGGGCTCTGGGGAGCATTAGAGGAACAAGCCCTGGGCATCCTGCTTTCTGTCCTCTTCACATCTCCCTTCCCACCCTCTCCCCACGCCAGGGAACATCGCCAACTCATCTGTGTCATCCACAGCCATGCTGGCCATCACAGCTACCCCATGGACATCACCCTGTGCTGCTCCGAGGGGTTGTCCTCCTCCTGCTCCTGCCTTTTGCCTGGGGGTGTGAACCACCCAGCGGTGGCATTGGCATGGGCCAGGGTGACAGTGGCCTGAGGTGATGGTGTGGAAGTGGTGGCAAACATTTGGGGATGCAGGGTGGGGTCTGGAAGCATAACGTAACTGCAGGGCACATGGTCCAAGGGGGCCAGGAGTGTGAGGAGCCGTGTGTTGTATTTCAAGCAGCTCCACACTGTCTCTGCCTCTGCAGCCACTTGCCATATTCAAACCAGATGCAATATCCGCTTGTCAGCGGCGTGGCGTGCACGGGGGGATTTCATTCATATGTTTTGGACTTGTCCCAAGCCAAACAAATGATGGAAAGATGCAATTAACCCAATCTCAAATCTAATCCGCTCCGAGTGCCTCCCTGTCCTGGGCTCTGCCTGCTCCACACGGTGGTGACTTGCTTCCAGATATGTGTGAGGGACGTCAGCCACTTGGCCAACGAGGCAAATGGCGGGGCTTGGAAACGGGGCACTGGTGATGGTGATGCTGCTGCTGGAGTAGGCTGAGCCTGAAGCAAAGGTCACACACTTGGGTGGCAGCATCCTGGCACCACATGTGTGTGGTGAAGGTATGATGTGAGGCTGAGATCATGGGTGGGGAAGGGACCCGGTCACAGGCACCACCATCTCCAAGACCATGGTGATGGCTGTGGGATGTGACAGTAGGGACAGACAGATCTCCAGAGAGCAGGAGGCCTTTGGTGAGCTATGACAGGTCTGGATGGTCTCATGTGGACTCCCCAGCCCTGTTCACCAGCTATGTTGCCATGGACAAAGCAGAGGAGAAACTTGCCTGTTTCCACCATCCGCTCTGCTTAGTTCAGAGCTGACTCCACAGATCTGCCAGATGTTCCCAAGACTGAGCTGTCCCTCTGAACACTTTATGGCCTGGTCACACGATTTCCTCTTATCATGTCCCTCTTGCTGCAAGCCAGTTAGTCCTTCTATCTCTGCCAGCACCTCACAGGAGCACCCTTCCAAAAAGGACTTTTGACAGATCGGAGTCTGTAGGCTTTGCTTACTCTTCAGCATGGTGTCCTCCCTGAAGGTTCTTGCACACCTCTTCCATGGTCCTCTTGACAATGGATGTCTTCTAAATGCAAACTCCCTGCCCAGTTTTTTAGCTTTCTGTCTCTCTGTTCAGGATTTTCTGAGACAATATCTACTAGAGAGGGCCTTGAGCTCTGAGATGTTGCATGAAGCAGCTGGTTGTGGTGCACAGTGGAAACACCCTTGGGGACACCACTGGCTCCTCCCGACCTCAGAGGTTCTTTCTCCATCTTGGGTGGACTCCAGGCCTTTGGGAAATGGTGTCTCTGCTCAGGTCCTAGGGAAGGTGCCTGGATTTGGGATTTGGAGGTGGGGAGGTGGGGTTGGCATTCTTCTGGGTTGGGCTTGCCAGCACAGAAATAGCTCAAGTCTCGCAGCACGGAGTTTCCAAGCTGCTGTCAGAGCTCAGGTAGTGTCCTGACCTGGTGCAGGCTGCCCTGGGTGGCAGAGACCCTTCAGCCATGCCCTAGGTCATGGGAGGGAGCTTTCTCATCCAGCCCTGCTCGTGGTAGGCACATCATGATGAAGGAGTGCATGACACCTTCACTTCCTCGTGAGGTGGGAGGGATGAAGGTGAGAGGCAGTTTGCTGGGAGTTGGAAATGGACCCATGATGCTCCTGATCCATCACCCATCCTGACTTCATCTTCACCTACCACTTGCCTCCTGCAGGACCATGCATACACATCCCACCCCCTCTGCCTACCCCTTCAATAACAAATCTCCACCTTCTCATGCAAGTCATCTTCAGCTGGCTCCATCCCATGTGTCCCTGTCCTCCTGCCTCCCCTGAGCAACACAGGTTGCTCCTGCTCCACCGCCATTGCCCTGGTTTCTCTCTCCATTCTGCAGGGGGTGGTCCTGCTCTGCAGCCCTGAGCTCTGCTCTCCTTTCCCAGCTTCTCACAATTCTCACAGGTCGAAGGAAGACCAGGACAGTTCCTTCAGCCCATGCCAGCCTTGCTTTCTGCCAGGGTCTGCCAGCTTAGCAAGCCATTTGGACTGGATTTCTCTGTCTGGGTCTGTTTATAGCTCATTTCACAACTTCTGTCCGGATGCCTGGTGACCAAATGGGCATTGTGGCCCAGTTATGGAAGCCACGAAGGCCACATGGTCCTCTGATTGTCCTACTGCTGTTTTCCTGGGTAATGATGCTGCTCTAGCACACTCCTGGCCTGAGTGGTCCCACATAGGGGTGGCTAGAGCTGGTGCTAGGGACATGTCTGGCCCTTGTCACAAGACCCAGTGATGTTAAAGCTCTTGCTGTCTCCCTGGGGGCTGACCAATCCAAACACACATCAGAAATGGGGGGGATTAGCTCCAGGACCACTCCAGCACCCTGCCCTTAGGGCCTCTCCCCAGGTAGAGCTGGGCTCTAGCAGGCAACAACCTCCATGGGACCTCCAGTAAGGACCAGGTGATGAGCTATAACCATGTAGCATCTTCTTGTCTCACTCAGGCCCCTAACACAGAGCTGCTCTCTAGGACCCTCCATGGCTCCTGATCTCCCTGAGGTGAAGCCTTAATGCAAGAAAGAACGTTCAGAAATACATTGCCTAAACCTTCTGCTGGGTTTGATGTCCACAGTGAGGACACCTTCCTGGGCTGAATGGGGGCTGTTATGGCAGAGTCATGGAGGGCTGGGGGTTTATCCAGACCAGGTTCACTGGTGTGGGTCATAACTGGGATTTCATCCAAACTGGATGAGTTTCTCTGACCCTCCCTCTACCAATGCTCTGGGCAATGGGAGCAGGAGGGTAGGGGAGTGGGATGTGCAGACAGCAGACAGACAGACAGGCACTCCAGAGAAGAGGGAGGGTGGAAACCAGCACATTTGGGAGTGGGAAGAGGAGTTGGATGTTTTCAGAAAGTGTTTGCTCTGATGTGAACAGGCTCCTTGCAGTGACGGGGTGATCTCTCTCCATGAGGCTCCTCCTGGCATCTCCATAACACATGAATAGAAACCTGTCTGTAAACGTGTGAAGGGACCTCTGCACTCACAAAAACATGTGCCACAGTGTCACTGGCAGCCATGCACACCCCAGGGAATGTTTGACTCCATCCATGTCACCATATTTGAAGATCCACGCGGACTTCTGCCTGGTCATACTTGGGGACAAACTCATGCAAGCAAAGAGTGCCAAAGTGCTTAAATGTCAAAGGTGAGGAAATCATCTCAGTAATCAGGTGAGCCAAGGGCAGTAGTCTTTTTGTTGCTCCATCCTCATTGCAGCAGACAAGCCTGTGGAAGCAGTGTCTAGCTGTGTTTCACGTCCCCCAGTCTGCCTTCCTCCTCCTCATCTCACCTCATCTCTGCTAGTCAGTTCCTGTAGCCTGGTTTCACAAGCTGGCATGGAGAATGCCAGATGAGGTGCATCCCAAGTGAGATGTAGTTAATGATCCCTCGGGAGCCTGTCTCCTGGGCACCTGCACTCTGTTACACCAGTTCCCAGCCCTGCAGGGTGACTCTTCACATCTGGGTGCACGTGGCCACATCTGCCTGAACCTGGAGCCAGGGGACTGGGTATGACCCATCACTTCCTCCCTGCGTCCAAATCCATCCAAATCCAGGGAGCCCCATGGAGCCCAGCAGGGCCCTGCAGAGGGGATGTCACAGCATGGCACCCTACAAAGATCAGGAGGTCTGCTGGCTCAGGTGAGCAGGCTCTGGCAAGGGGCAACCCAGTGGAGCAGGGTTGGTTTAGGGAGGGGGGTGAAGGCAGCAAGGAGATTGCAGCAAGGAAGGGGGCTCTAACATGTGCTCACAAAGTGTTCATGGGTCAAGACCTGGTATGTCACAAGTCTCACTTTAAAAACGAGGTGAAAGCAAAGCACACACTCTGCATGCTCCTCAGATGCCAGCAACATGCTACAAGAAGCTCTTTACAGGCGAGGATGAAGAGGAAGAGTGCAGCCTTTCTTCATTTATCCCCTGACCCCAGCAGCTGGGTCTTGAAGGACACAGCAAATCCTGCAAAATATGTGCTGGGAGTTGGCCCAACCGCAGTGTCCTTGGCAGCCTGGTCTCTTGCTGCACTGCTGGCCATTACTTGGCCCACCCTGACCAGGACTTCTGGGCATGGCCATGGCTGTTGTGTTCCTCCAAGCACACAGGGCAGTGGTTGATGTTGGAGCTTCCTCTTGTGGGAGGTACTGGGAACATACTGGGTGGAATTTGCACTCTAGGAAAGGCACTGGGCACTGCAGGGCCTCTCTGCTAAGAGCACATGGCGTGACACTTGCATGTGTGCGTGAGGATGGGATGGATTCCACCATGGTGGGGCTTGGAGCCCTTTGCCACTGCTGGACCTCAGAAATCCCCTGCCAGAGACCATCTCCACTGGAGACCACCTTGGAAGCCAGGCAGGGATGCAGGGCTCTCTCGCTGTCAAACTCCAGGTAGTGGCACATCTGGGCCTCATCATGGCTGGACCATCTCAATCCCAGCTGCTCCACACTCTGGACACTTGGAGCAACCAGCTGGCCCTGTCCTTGGCCACAGGAACTGAAACACCAGTAGATTGCTCCCTGCTACTCTTCCCCATGCCCGGGCTGTCTTGCCATGCTCTGGGCAGTTTTAAGGGGTGTTTTGCAGCAGGGATCTGTTTATGATCAAGGTGAACAGCTGATGCAGTGGGATATGTGCAGTGAAGGCTCTGCTTCATCATCCAGTGGGGAGAGGCAGTGAAAAGCACATTGGGACTTGGCCGTTTCGATGGGACAGTCCAGCTGGCAAGTTGTATGCATTTGTCCCTTCCAGGGGTTACAGATGTGTGCTGGACACTGTGGGAATGGGATTTTATAACAGTAATTAGTTTATTCCTGAGGTAAGCAGTATAAATAGGAGAAAAATTTGTTTCCTGTTCCAATGCAAATAACCAACTGGCAGCCAGTTGGCCAAGGGCCATCGAATATCAAAAGGCAAACAGGGGACTGTGTCAGCTCTATATCCCCTTCTGGCTTATTTGCATGCTGGTTGGTAGAGGAATGTTTCTCTTTAGGTTACTAAATTTACTAGCTTACTGTATTTTTTTAGCTTGGGGCTGGTTATTTGAGTGGCCACTGGCCAACTGGCTGCCTACTGTTTATTTGAATGGCTGGTGGCCAGCATTTGTCACTGGTCCTCTGAGCATCCCAAACCCCATCGATGTTATGGACCCAGGAGAACAGGCTCCTTCTCAGCTGGGCTGACCCCATGTCAGTGGCAGAGCTCTGCGTCACATCCCAACAGGCTTCTCCTCCACCAGCCATGAGCCTCTCGCTGCTTTTGCTCTTGGAAGAACCATGTGTTTTCTTTCCGCCTTTCTCTCTAGCTTTTAGTGTTCCCTACAGTGCCACAGCTAGAAAGAACTCCTGCTCCATGGAGCAGCTGTTCTCTGCTGGGTGATGCTTTCTAATAACGCTTTGGCCTGTTTCTGCACCAGGGGGGTGAGGTCCTCCTCCTGCTCCAATAAACGTTGCATCTGTGTTTCCCCCAGGCTTCCTTCATGTCCAGTTCCAGACTGGACCCCCACCCTCTGCACACTGTGGTTTGAGTAGGGCAGGACCCTGCGTGGCTTTGGGTCTCTCTCATCATGATGTCCAGGTGGGACAAAGCTTCACTCCTCTTGTGGAAGAGGAGCAGCTGGTTCTTGTCCCATTGACATCCATCCAAACCACATGTCCCTTGTCTGGCTCTTGATGTTGTATAAGCAGAAAGGTGCTCCACTCCCTTCTCACCAAGACCTGCAGCAAAGACAGACTTCCTTTTCCTTCTTGTTTATACTAGAACCATGTGGTCATTTTCCTTGGTCTTCTTAGTCATCTTGCAAGCAACTGCATTTTTCTCCTCTCACTGGTGCTTTCACATGAGAAGATACAGCAAGATTCTTGGGAGTCCTGGCAGTGACTGTTTCCTCATGCCCCTGGCATCTCCCTCCATTTCCCCCTACACCATGCCTCTTCATCTGCTGTCCTACTTGCTTGACAGCTTTCTTAACAGCAGGACAAATAACTTCTTGCAATGGGGCAAAATTATCAGCCCATCTTCATCCTCCTCCCTCCATAGTCACAGTCCTGTGTGTTGGGGGGTCTCACTCTTCTCCATCTCTATATCTCCCTGCTCAGTGTGGAATTTATTTGATGGTAGCAACAGGATGAACGTCCCTGGCTTTTCATCTCATTCACGTGGGATCTCTATGTGGGACCAGCCCCCTGCTTCAAGCAGATCCTTGGCCGGTGAGGGCAGTGCTATAGATCACGTCCTTCTGTGGCTAGTGACAAAGAAATTTCTTGGGAACTTTGCCCCAGCCTGAGGTCAGGTCCATAAGTTTCTCCTGCCTCCTGGAGAATGTCCACCCATTACCCGTAGGTGTTTCCCACAATGAAAGCCTCAGCGTTGAGTGCTTCACAACTCTGTCAAGTCTCATAGCTGGGGCTGGAGTTGTCTGCCAGGCTGATGTTTGGGATTTGTTTTGTTAGAGAAGAAGGGAGTTTTGGTAAAAATGATCCTCAGAATAAGGCCAGGAGGAAGGCACTGTGTGACCCAGGTTAGGAACAGGCTTGGTGTCTCTGGGTGTGGAACGTTTGGTGGAGGAACTGTCTGTTGGGAAGCTCTTCTTCATCAACCTCTTGAATTTTTCCCATGCCTGGCTGAGGGCCATCTCTTTCATCTGTCTTGCCTTGGAGATAGATGGATGTGGTGTTCGAGACGTGAGCTCAGCCCCAGTGTAGACAGCATTTCCTTGGGGACCTGGCAGGGGACAGGGTTCAAAGCGAGTGGTTCTTCAGAGCCAAGAGGGACTGAGGTTAGTGCAGGGCACTGCACAGACACCAAGAGTCCTTATTCACCAGGTGGAGCTTCCTGGGATCTTGAGAGGGCTTAACACCAATCCCTTTGACTTGCATGGAGACCATCATAAATGTTCTTCATGCACCTGCAGAAGACCTGTGTGTTCCTAAATGTAGCGTCCCTTTTCCTTCCTGGACCATGCATTGCAAGAGGCAGATGCTCCCATGATGGCTGGTGGGACCTGGGACTCACAGGGTGATGCCTGTGTCCATAGGGTCCCTGCAGACACAGCAGGGAATTGCTCCAGTGACACCAGCTGCAAAAACCCAGGTTCACAAGGGTATTTGGGTATGTTGTGACCCCTTTGTGAGCCTGAGCCCACATCTTCAACTGCTCTGGAGTGAAATGCTTGAACACTTTGAGAGAGGCTGTTGGAGTCAGTCTTAGAGGAGCCTTTCCTTGCAGCAGTGGTAGATCCCAGACCCTGCAGGGTTCCAGTGCGAAGAGGGAGGACCTGTGGGCTCAGGCCCCATTCACAGCTCTGCTCAGCAAGGCTGCAGATCCCTGCCAGCACAGCCCACAGGAGACCACTTCATTATTTTCATCGCTCTCTGGTTTCTAGACACACTTCTGGTGCTGGGTGGCTTCACGTGGATTCCTGCTCCAGCATCTCCCAGCAGATGCTGGTGAGTGGGCAGGGCTCTGGCTGCCAAGAAGGGGACGAGGGCAGGGCTGCTGTTCCCAGCCCTTCCCTGCTGTCACCATGCAACCCCCATGACAGATGAGTCCCTTGCCCTTCCAGCCCTCTCCTAGGACAAGAGCTGGCATCGCTTCCTTTTTCTGAGCTCAGCCTGGATGGGTGCTGCTGGAGAGTCCTCTGGGGACTGGGAGGAAATTTTGTACCAGCCCATCTGGGATGGGAGGTGGAAACCCAGCCATGAGGTGCCTGCAGAGGCTGAGAGCATCTCTGCCATTGTGGGCTGAGCTGCAGGTGTCTCGAGAGCCCCAGGCCCACTTTGACCTTCCCAGGAGCCCAGGTCTCTGTGCCAGGACAGAAGGAGGATGATCGGGACATGCTGTTGGAGAGAGTCCAGAGGAGGCCACGGAGATGCTGCGAGGGCTGGAGCAGCTCTGCTCTGGGGACAGGCTGAGAGAGTTGGGGGTGTTCAGCCTGGAGAAGAGAAGGCTGCGAGGAGACCCTGGAGCACCTTCCAGTGCCTGAAGGGGCTCCAGGAAAGCTGGAGAGGGACTGGTGCCAAGGGCAGGGAGTGATGGGACGAGGGAGAACAGGTTCCAACTGCCAGAGGAGAGATGGAGATGGGATGGGAGGGAGAAATTGTTTGGTGTGAGGGTGGTGAGAGCCTGGCCCAGGGTGCCCAGAGAAGCTGTGGCTGCCCCTGCCTGGCAGTGTTGAAGGCCAAGTTGGATGGGGCTTGGAGCACCCTGGTGTGGTGGGAGGTGTTCCTGCCCATGGCAGGGGGTGGCACTGGATGAGCCTTAAGATCCCTTCCAACACGAACCAGTCTGGGCTTTGATGATTCTATGCTTCCTCTTCAGGGAACACCTGCTCTGAGCAGCCAGGGGATGCTCATGGTCCCTGGGCCAACACAGGGCTGCTTCTGGCAGGGCTGGGTTTGGATGCCCTTGGCCCCAGTGGCAGTGGTGGCCTGGGCTCAGCATGGGCTCAGAGGCTCCTCGTTGTGTCCAGCTGCTGCCACTGGCATGAGCTCAGTGAAACACCCCCTCACCACCCTCCCAGTGCAGAGAGCCCTTGCCGAGCTGCCCGGTGAGTGAGGAGCTGCCATCTCCATCCTGGGGGCTGCAGGAGACGAGGTCTCATCTCCTTGCCCCGAATTCCTCTGGCTGCTGTGCCAAACCCAACCTCGGTGCTGCCGGGCGCTGCGGTGTGTCCACCGCCTGCCATACAGACCTGCCTGGGATTGTTTTCATTCTGAAATCCTATTAGTCTTAAATTAATTGCCTTTTCTTGAGGAGCAGTGGGTTGGAACTGGTGGGCCTGGCTTGTAATTATTAACTGGGGAAAGGCTGGTGCGGAAAAAAGCCACTTCTCTCCTGCTGGGCTGTGCTCTATAGGCACAGCCCTTCTGTCCCCTTTCTTCTCTGGCTTTTGTTAACCACCTCATCCCCTTTGGATGATCACCCTTTTATCTAGGAAGGGATGGAGAAGCTTTGAACCTTGGAATTAAATTCTCCTCAGGGCCACGATGAAGGGGCAAGTTTTGGTTCACTTCACCCTTGGGGAAAGTGGGAAAAGCCCTGATGGGAACTGAAATGTGTTTGTGGGGCTCTCAGGGGGTTAATGCAGGGGGGAAGGGTCACAGCACCTGGGGAGATGATCCTGCTCATGTCAGCTGTGCTGAGCCTCCAGCCCTGCAGGACAGCTTTCCTGGGCACTGGTCTCCAGTCCCTTATTCTGGCAGAAATACCCTCAGGGCAGGCACAAACCAGAAGCCTTGGGCTGCAACCACAAACAGCTTGGGCACAATGACAAGTGACAATTTATTTATTTTTTTAATGATGAAATTAGATTTTAGGACATTTCTGACACCAAGGCCTGGCGCTGGTGCACCTGTGGGATCCAGATCCAGAGGGTTTGCAGGTCAGGGCCATGTGAAGTCGTGGGTCTCCAAATGTGCTGTGATGGTGGCTGGCTCCAGGGAAGGGCTCAGGATGACCAGGGCACCTCTGCTGTGTCCCTGCTCATGGTGTCACCTGTATGAGGGGCAGGGGCTGGTGCCAAAGCACCCGTGGGTGCCAGGGACTGTGGTGTCTTCAGGAAGGTGCCAGGTACAGAACAGCCTGTGACAGGGGAGGACACCTCGTGCCAGGGCAGGAGCGATGCTTTTTCCCTCTTCAGGCAGAGCTGAGGGCTGGCTGTGCCAGGACCCATCCTGGCAGTGCTGTCTGCATGGGACCAGCTCCTGCCAGTCTCCCTCTGCCCAGCAAGGCTGGTGGTGGCCAACACTGCTCCTGCTGGGGATGGTGCTCTTTGGGGCCTCTTGTGCTGGAGCCATCCCAGGCCACTCCACTCCTGATCCTGGGCCAGAAGTAGACTCTGATGGGGTTTTGCCATTTCCCCAAGGATGCTGGGGTTATCTTGGGGAACATCATAGAATCATAGAATCATAGAGGTGGATCAAGAACTGGTTGAAGGGAAGAAGTCAGAGAGTTGTGGTCAATGGGGCAGAGTCTGGTTGGAGGACTGTGACTAGTGGAGTGCCTCAGGGGTCGGTACTGGGACCGGTGTTGTTCAATATCTTCATCAACGACCTGGATGAGGGTACAGAATGTATCCTCAGCAAGTTTGCTGATGACACTAAACTGGGAGGAGTGGCTGACACACCAGAAGGTTGTGCTGCCATTCAAAGAGACCTTGATAGGCTGGAGAGTTGGGCGGGGAGAAACTTAATGAAATTCAACAAGGACAAGTGCAGAGTTTTGCATCTGGGGAAGAACAACACCATGCACCAGTACAGGCTGGGGGCTGACCTGCTGGAGAGCAGTGTAGGAGAAAGGGACCTGGGGGTCCTGGTGGACAGGAGGATGACCATGAGCCAGCAATGTGCCCTTGTGGCCAAGAAGGCAAATGGCATCCTGGGGTGCATTAGAA
>VZRW01002840.1:160536-189665 GCA_013398125.1 Aegotheles bennettii
CTAAGGTCTCCCTGGAACCTCCTCTTCTCCAGGCTGAACACCCCCAACTCTCTCAGCCTTGCCCCAGAGCAGAGCTGCTCCAGCCCTCACATCATCTTTGTGGCCCTCATCTGAACCCGCTCCGAGAGCTCCTCATACTTTAAGTCCAAGTGACCAGCTGGAGCAGCATCAGTCAGCAGGGACCATGGCAGCCCCAGATGCCCTCCAACCCCATCCCCATCCCCATCTCCATTCCCATCCCCATCCCCATCCCCATCCCCACACTCTGGAGAGGGGACAGAGTGGTCCCGCTAGCGGGGCAGCCGTGGTCTGGACTTTTCCAGGATTTTTTTGATTCCTGGCAACAAATCTCTCTTCAAGTCTGTGCATGACTGAAATTCATCTTGGCTGGTGGGAGCTGGGCGAGCCCAGCCGGGGAGGAAGGGAGGGGAGGCTGGGCAGCAGCTCGGCTCACCCTGACTGCCAGATTAGGCAGGGACGGCTCTTGCGCCAATGGCTCCTGGGCAGGGTGAAACAGGAACTCCAGCTCCACAGACAAAGTTATTTTGGTAGCTGTGCACAAAGCCCCCACTGGAAAATGTGACACGCTCCTTATCCCCTTGAATTTGCTCACAAAACACTAATTAAGGCATGTAATGAAGGCAGCAGCATCCATTAATAAAGAGTCATTATGGGGCTGGATTAGCGAGCTTATCGGGGACAGGTGGAAGTGAGCTGGAGTCTGCTCGGGGCAGCATCTGTGAGCCCAGGCTCTCCCAGCCCTCAGGACAGGAGCCGGGAGACAGGGAGGGATGTGCCCTGCCATGGGATGGACGGAGCAGGCTGGGGGATGTGTGCTCATGGAGCTTCCCTGTGCCTGGTTTGTTCCGGGACTGAGGTCCTTGCCTCTGGGATGCTCCCCGTGCTGTTGGGTCCTTCCCTCCCTGTGGGAAGCCACGTGCACCTGGTGCCTCAGATAGGAGCTGGTGGGGACAGGAGACTCATCCAGCCCCTCGGGAGGGAGGGAATGGCTGGGGAAAGTGAAATACTCCTTGGAGGAATGGCTTGTCAGGGCAGGGGAGCTTGGTGTCTGTCATGGCCTTGGTAGCCCCTGCCACCTGCAGAGCTCACCCACGGTCTCTGCAGCCCCTCTGGGCAGGATTTAGGCTGCAGACCTTTGCCTGGTCATCTGAAGGTGTGTTGCCTCTATTTCTGAGCAGCTTGGCTAATGACAGAAAGGAAGGTGGGCTCTCCCTGGCCTTTGACCTCTGTTTAGGAGATATTCCAGTGTCCTCCTGCACCTCTGTTTGTGTGCTCAGGGGCCGCATGCCCTCCTCTGACTTTGGGACGTGGCAGCCCTGCATGCAGCCACAGGGGACACCCTCCCACCCCTCTGCCATCAGCTCCTGCTGTGTTCACACAGGGAACCCATCAGCCCCTCTGGTCCTTTGCCAACCAGGTACTCCCATGCTCACTCTGATGTCTCCTTGGAGCTCTGGGGTTCCAGTTCATCCACAAAACTCTCCCCCTACCCCCAGTTACCTGTCCAGGTTCACCCAATCCATCATCCCAGTATGTGACATCCTTCCACAT
Organism: Aegotheles bennettii; assembly: GCA_013398125.1. Classification (NCBI taxonomy): domain Eukaryota; kingdom Metazoa; phylum Chordata; class Aves; order Caprimulgiformes; family Aegothelidae; genus Aegotheles; species Aegotheles bennettii. Next base: position 162,109 of record VZRW01002840.1, read on the forward strand.
CCTCTTTCCTTACCAATTGGCATCCACTTCCCACAGGGTTCATGGTCTGATCTCCTGCCCCATGCATGGCTACACCGGGGAGTCCTGCCTTATGGATGTGCTGGGGAAAGCTGCACTTCTCCTGTCTCCTCCATGGGCAGGCAAACAGTGCCTCTGCTCTCACCACCATCATCCCCACGCTGCTGCTCGCAGTGTCCTCCAGCCTGGACTGGTGGGGCTTCTTAAGCATTGCCTGGCTGCAGGGGGACCCGAGGGGGGGCTGTGGTCCCTCGTGGGTGCCTTGGGAGGGAAGTGAAGCAGCAGGTGGTTCTTCTCGCTCAGGGCATGATGCCCCGTGAAGAGCAGAGGAAGGTGTGAGCCAGCAGTTTGGCCTCATGGAAACGGAAACCGGAGAGGGGAAATTTATCCACGGGCATTATGTGTGGTCTCTACAGAAAGCTGGTAATGCAGGGAGGTCACGCGTTCAGCAGGAGGGATGTTGGGCTGATGGCTGAGGAGTATTTTGTGTGTTCTGGTGTTTTGCATACCTGTTACCACGGCAGAGGAGCTGGGTCTGGGCAGCCCTCCTGCAGCACTGGTGCTGGAGCCCAGAAAAGCATCACTGACTCCCACACAGGCCACCCATAGCCCTGAGATGGGGAATATCCTGGCTTCATCTGGAGAACCTGGACGTAGCATTTGAATGGGAGGATGGTCCATACTGGCACGCAGAGGGCCAGACCCTGTGTGGTTTTCCAGGGTGAAAGGATTCTTCATCAGCAGTACTGAGCTTCCTGCTCTGATTCTGGGCTGCAGTTGGATGAGGGACACCTGGACAGGTGCTTGCTCCTCAAATGCCAGAGAGCCAGGAACTTCACATGTTTTTATTTGTCACCTTTTAGTCTCAGGTTGGTCCCTAAAGGTCTAACCCTAACCCTCCAGCTCATCTGTGTCTGGGTCACGTTGCCAGGTACTGGAGAAGGGTGAACTGGGACAGGTCTCACTGCGGTGTTGCTGTCAGGTTAATGTGATGGTGGGCAGCCTGGCAACTCCTGCACCACAAAAGACCTAAGGGAACCCAAAGGCAAGGGGATGGCAACAGCATCAGTTGGGTCTTTTGTGCCTGGTGCTCCTCTTTTTTTGGGAAGGACTCTGTTCCAGCCCAAAAACCACCCTAGGACCTGCCTTCAGGCCCTTTGAGGGCTGGGGCAGGAATGAAAAGGGTGAACATATTCTTCGGATTGAATTTACTTCCACATCTCCCAAAGAAAAGCATAATCTCCTCTTGTTTTGGTGGATGTTTACTCCTGCCGGGAAAGCCGTGGCTGGTTGGCAGAACGTTCCCAGGAACCAATTTCACGGAAGATCTCATAGCAGTGGCTATCTCCCAGCTCGGCCTCGCTGGCGGTGTGTTCCCACCAACCGTTCCGTGGCTGGGATGTTCAAAGGAGCCTCTACTCCCACGGCATTCCTGTGCTTGCGCTCATCTGCGAATCTCTTCTGGCAGAGCAGCACGGGGCTGGTCAGGAGGCGCCAGCAGGAAAGGAGGAAATGCCTGCAGCTTTCTTACTCCAGACCATCTGCACATCTTCAGTCCAATGCTTGCTGAAAAGTTTTCCCTAGATGAGAGTTGTCTCCACTCAGCCCAGCTCATGACATCCTCCTTTGTTCCTTTCTTTGGGAATTGGGCTTTGCAGTGGGAACTGATCCTCTCCACCAGTATGGCTGTTTCCAAAGTACTTCCAAGGCCTTTGGTTTCTCGGAGCTGGAGGGACTTGCAGAGCCTGTTGCTGGGGTGCAGAACTTGGCCACCATCCCTGCTGCCCTGGGTGCTTGGACCCAGCGGGAGATCTCCATGCTCCTCTCTACGCACCTCTCTTCAGACTCTTAGTGGGGCTCCTGCCTGAGCTTCCTTCTCCCAGCATCTGAGCTCCTCCTTGCCAAACTTGTAGAGATGAAATTTCCCAGGCAGGGCAGTCGAGGGGAGGGTCAGGAGAAGAGCAGCAGTCCTTGTGATTTACTGACCCGCTTTCATCTCTCCTGGTGGATTTTCCTTTCTCCCTTTGGCTTGTTGTTTCTCTCCTCTCCTGTCTGCTCGTGGTTTGTGGTTTCCCCCCAGGGTAACTTGAGTAGATTATGTATTTATCTGTGATTACGTGACACGTTTTGGCTGCCTCCTTGGTTTCTGAGGTTATTTGTGGAGCCTCAGCCCCGGCCAGCCCTAGGCTCTTTGGGTCCCCCCTGCATGACATACTGGCATGGCACAGAAGGGTTTCAGTGCCCCATGCCACCTGAGCACCTGTGGGAAGGCAGAAGTGACCTGAAGTTGCCCAGGCCAGTGGGGAAGAGCTCAGAGTCCCCAGGCATTGCAAGGCAACCCTCGTTGTACCATGCAGGTTCTTCCTCCCTGCTAAACCTCCTTCTCCAGTGCCTTTTCTGCTCAGCCTCTCTCCTCCTAAAGACCCTTCCTGCTTGGCCCCAGAATGGACTACTGTCCTTCTCCCACCCTGCAGCCCTTGATGTCCTTGCCAGAGGGGCTGGCCAGCCCACCCCTGCGGGCAGCTGCCTGACAGCTCTCAGCTGTGGGCTGCCCGGCTGTCGGTCCCTGCCTGCTCCCTGCTGCCAGCCCAGGAGCTGCCTTCACCTGTCCCAGCCCTGCAGGACCTGGGGACTCTTTGCTGCTGCTCCAGCCCTGAAGTGCCGGCATCTTGGCAGGAAGCAGTGGGAGAACCTGGAGATGGTGGCCCAGGTTTTCCCTCTGGGCTTCTCCGCACCTTGTAGGGCTTCTCCTGGCTATGCATGTCTCTGGCTCCCAGGTCCTGTTGCCCTTGAGGGTCCCTTTTGTCCCCCAGTCGAGGAGAAGAGGAGAGAGAAGGCTGTGCTGTCCATCTCAAGCTGTTTTTTTTCCCCCTAGACACCAAAGGAGCTGCAGCCCAGCAGTTTCTTGGACTCCCTGCACAACCTCAGCTCCTCGGAGGTAAAGCCAAGCTGAGACATGACAAGAGGCACCCAGTCCAGGTCTCCTGCTGAGAAGGTCACCATGATCTGAAAGATCAGCCAGCAAGCTCCTGCCTTTCTGCTCCTACTCTCCTGCTAAATGTTTCCCCCAGCATCTCACCCTCTGATATCCCCACTGCAATTGATTCCCTGAGTTGTATCCCTGAGGGAGGATTTATCTTCTTTGCGCAGATTGAAAGTTTGCAGACTTTCCACCTGGGGAGAAGTTTCATCCCACGATCTGTGCTGATGAATGGCAGGCTGGTCCCATCACTTGCTGAGACCATCCCATCCTTGCTCTCCAAAGCGATGCACTGACCAGCACTATGCCTGTCCAAAATCACAGGCAAGAAGAAGAAGAAACTTCAGAAACATCTATTTTTTTCTGTTTGGGAGGATAAAATGAAGATACCTGGAGTTGCTGCGACCTAAATGAGAGGAGACAACGAATGCAACCTCAGCAGATCTCAGAGTGACACCAAATTGAGGAAAGTGGACAATACATTGGAGGCCAGAGCTGCTGTTTAGAGGAACCTCAACATGCTCAGGAGGCTGGCAGGAAATTTATGAGGACTGGGGCAAACACAGATCCTGGCACCTGGGATGGTTTATCCTCATGTAATAGGATGCTAGGAAGGACAAATTGGGATCCTGTGCCCAGTTTTGGGCTCATCTAAACAATAAAGGTGTCTGCAAATTGGAGTGTGTCCAGCTGAGGGCCACAGAGATGTTCAGGGGCTGGGGTATGTGATGCCTGAGCAGAGGTAGAAGGTTTGCTGGGCATGGAGAAGAGGAACCTGATGGGAATCTAACTGCCCGTGCCACTAACTAAGGTGACTGTACAGAAGAAAAAGCCAGCACAAGAAAGGACAGTGGCAACAGGAACATGTTGTACCATGCAAAATTCTGATGGGACATAAGGAAAAATTTCTTCATCCTGAAAGTGGTCCAGCAGTGGAACAAGGGTCCTGGGAGGCCATGGCCAAAAACCCCTTCCATCCTTGGAGATTTTCAGCATTCAACTACACAAGACCATGAGCAATCAGATCTAAATCAAACTTTAGCCCTGTGTTTAGCAGGGATTTGGATGAGAGACCTCCACAAGACCCATCTGACCTCCATTTTTGTTCAGTTCTATAATTCATCGTGTGAAATGATTCGCAGATTGATTCTTCCAAGGTTTAGAATCATTGAATCATTTTGATTGGAAAAGTCCTCTATGATCATCAAGTCCAAGCCTTACCCCAGCACTGCCAAGTCCATCACTAACCCATGGCCCTCAGCACCACATCTACATGGTCTAATGGTCTAATCATGGTCTAATGGTTTAATGGTCAGGAATATGATGGGATAAAGGTTGGACTTGATGACCCTGGAGGTCCCTTCCAACCATAATGATTCTATGATTCTATGATTCTACACGGCTTTGAAACACCTCCAGGGATGGGGACTCCACCAACTGCCCTGGGCAGCCTGGGCCAGGCCCTGACAGCCCTTTGGGGAAGAAATTGTTCCCAATATCCAACCTAAACCTCCCCTGAGCACCTTGAGGCCGTTCCCTCTTGTCCCATCACTTGTTCCTTGGGAGCAGAGACCGACCCCCCTGGCTCCAACCTCCTCTCAGGGGGTTGCAGAGAGCAGAAGTTCTCCCCTCAGCCTCCTTCTCTCCAGGCTGAGCACCCCCAGCTCCCTCAGCATCTCCTCATTCCCTCCCTTGTACACATCCTGCCTGGGGAATCACAAGCCGTGCAGCTGGAGGCACAACCTACAGTCTTGGCCAGAACTTCTGCAAGGACTCAGTGCAATTCCAAGGTGTGCATTAAATGAAAGATAACGGGAGGCGGGAATGGGCTGGAGGTAAGGTGTTGGACAGGAGTGTCCTACAGCTTCATGCAGCTCCTGAGTTTGTCATTTGTTCCCTGGGGGGTTCTGGACAAGTTTCTGGGCAATAATACTTTTTCCCCTGCACTGACTGTCCGTGCATTTCCTAACAAAACAAGGCCTGGATATTTTTTTTTGCACAGTGGGGACTGGAAAAATTTCTGTGGGATCATCAGGAGACACAGCTCTTCCTGGTCTCTCCAGTACAGAAAGAAGGTCGTACCTAGGCAGGGCTCTGCTTTACAAGGATGAGATTCCCCAGGAGCTGTGAACACGCACAGGGAGACAGGGAGCAAACTGCACCTCATCTTGATATGAGATGGAGATCCTAGAGGTCTTCTAACTTTCCTGTGACAAACACAGCCACAGTGGATCTGCCCTGTTCCACTGCCTTTCGTCTTAAGGCATCTCTGGACATTTTTCCCAGGGACTGTTCAAGTCACGATTGGCTTTTCAGGAGCATCAGCCATACCTTCACCCCTGCAAAGGTTGGTTTGTCACATGGGAAAGTCTGTAAGACTTGGGAAAGCCTGTCACATGGGAAAGCCTCTCCTGCACATCAACATTTCTGCTGTTCTCCAGGCAAACCTACTACTACAAGGACATGGCTCTGGGAGGAGGAGGGTGAGATGCTGCTGCTCTCTCCTGGGTGGCAGGACAGATGTTGGACTGTGCATCTCAGCCTTGGAGGAAATATGGAGACAACCCTTCAGAAGGATGAGAATGAAGTCCCTTGACATCTGCCATGCCTTCTCCATTTCTTCCAGGGTCTGCTTGCTTTTGGCTCTCATGGAGCTACACTAAAAACGGGTTGATGAGGCACTTGAGGCCATGGTCTGATGGTCTAATGGTTAGGAATATGATGGGATAAAGGTTGGACTTGATGACCCTGGAGGTCCCTTCCAACCATAATGATTCTATGATTCTATGATTCTAAGAGGAAAAGAAGGACTGGGTGGGGGGGTCTTTGCCATCCTTAAGTGCAAATGACCCGTGTGCCATTCCTCATTATAACATCTGTACAATGAGACTTGCAGACACTCCCAAATCCTATTAGAGCCACCTGCCTTCTGACACTGCCCCTTCCCTGGGGATGCAGGAACAGGGGCGCAGGGTGCAGGACCACACAGCTGAGGCTGAAGAGAGATGAAAGATTTTCATAACAAACAGCTCTGGGCTGGGATAAAGGAAAGAATGTTTTCAGCCTGTGAAAGGGATGGTTAATAGCACAGTTCTGCCTACCTGCTCCTGGTTCTCCTCTTACTAAGGATATCCTGGTGCTTCCATGTAACCAGCTCTCAGGGTGGATGCAGGTAGCACTGGGGTAAAATCTCTGGGCAAGACCAGACTGCTTCTCCTGAGTCACTCAGAGTGGTGTCCCCTGCCCCTGCCGAGCTCCTGGCCTCTCAGAGCTGATCTGGGAATGGAGATGGACACAGAGGGGGTTTGTGGCCATTCCCAGACAGTGGGATGTCTCCTGTCCTAGACCAAATCAGAGAAGAGATTGGGATCTGAACAGAGCAAGGCTGCTCTCCTGCATGGGCTAAGCACCCTATATCCATCTCAGGTTGTGGTGCAGTCGTTATTAAATGCTGCCAGGTAAGGAACCTGGGAAACAGGGAGGAGGAGACAGTGGTTTGAGACCATCTTCCTTTGGGTAAAGCTGTTGCATAAATCCCCTGTGGACAGGATGTCAGTCAGGATAGGGGTGTTCATGATTTAGAAGGTGTCTCCTCAGGCTTATCTTTGTGTGGATGGGTCTGGAGCAACCCAGATCTTCATGCAGACCCATCCAGTCTCATTCACAACCCATCTCCTCACCAGCTGTCTGTAGGGATCACTAACACACCTTATCTCAGTGCCTCTGCAATCATGAGTCAGTAGGAAGTCTTGCCTGTTGTTGCACTGTGTGGGTCTGTCTGGTTTGAAATCCATCTCTATTTGCTCAGGACAGTCACTCCTGGGTAAGAGATGGGAGCTTTGCCATCCTGCATGGCAGGCAGCATGTAGACATACACATGGGGATGTGGCAGTACTGGTATGCCCTTGGCCTGCCTCCCTCCCTCGTGCTGTGCACATGTATGCAGGAGAAATTCCTCCCCAAAGTTCCTGGGGACTGGAAGGACTTACCCAGAAAGATTTATCCTGCTGGAAACTGATTTCACTTAAAAACGTGCTGTGTTAACAGAAGCACTTCCATAGCATCTTATGTGAATGCATTAAAGTGGGAAGAAGAGGAGCTGGGTGAGCTAGAAAGACCCAGCAGTGCTTGGTGCCTGCATCTCTAGAGGGATGGGGGAACCACTGCAGGAGTGAAAAGGGGTGGAGAAGGTTATGGGCACAGCAGCAGCACCTACCCAACCCCCCAGAGGCTCCCTTGGCTGCTGTACTGGCCTGATTGAGCCGTGCCTCTGGAGCTTAAGGGGGTGCTGTGGTCTCCAAAGTTGTGTCCAGGTGACCTGTAGTGATATTCAGTGTTGCAAACACCAGCCATCAGGTCCTCAGAGCTGCACAGACCAGAGCCTCTAGGTTCTCCCGGTGTGATTCCTATTTTCAAGCTCTGTTTTCTCATGAAATATGGATTTTTTTTCTACAAAACCTGTGATTCCAGGCTGTCTCAGGGCTCTGGAGGCTGGGTGTTGAAGAGTACCTCTGATATCTCAGGTGTTGTGAGAGGCACCCAGGATAACTCGCCCCATGTTACACTCAGCCCCGTGGTTGCTGTCAAACCCGTGCGGGGCTGTAAGAAGCAATAATGCTGTATTGAAATCGTCTTAACGTGTTCCCAGTGAAAGGTGCTGGGCTAATTCAATTAAAGGCCTAGTGCAGATGGATTTAGGAGCTGGGCTGGAGGATGAAAGAAAGCAGAGAAAGAGGGAGAGATCCCTGCGGAGGCGGGGAGTGGTGCTCCCTGGGCTCTAAGTCCATCACCTAATTGCCCTCTGCTTTGAATCAAAGGGACAAAGGCTGCCCCTTGCCTTCTGCCCCCAGCACGGCCTTTTGCAGGGGAGAGATTCGGGGGTGCCCCCTCTGTGAGTGCAAGGGGAGAGCTGCTTAACTCCCCTTTGGTCTGAAAGGATTTCCCCTAATCCTGACCTCTCCCGGCGCTGCTCAGACGCCGCTGCTGCGAGCAGGGTGTTAGCGCCGGCTCTAATCCCACCCTACCGCTCTCCCCTCTGCAGGGGCACTCGCCCCTTTTCAGCCTCTCTCTTTGGGACTGAAAGGCTTGCAAAAGCCTTTGGAGTTCAGTTCAAGAGCCACATTCCTCAGGACACTGCCTGCTCCCCGGGAGCCGGATTGCAGCAGCGAGGATGGAGCTCTCCTGGAAACCCTGCTCGGATGCAGCGGCTCTGCCCTACAGTGGCACTGGGATCTGGTCTGGCTGGATCCCCTCTTTCCTGCTTGGGATGCTCTGGGTGAGCTGTTCCCAGCTCCTTCCATGGGGTTTTGTCCCAGGAGCAGCAGACAGAGCCCTCGCAGGATGGTGTGATCTGGCTAAGGATGCTCTGCCAGCAGGTTTATAAGGCTCGTGCTGCTGAGGCTGCTGTTGCCAGACACAGCTTCTCCTATGCAGAAGTGTCCTCTCCTCTGTAAAGCCTGGCAAGAACCATGTGTTGAGGAGCAGGACACACAGATCAAAGTGATGCTTGCTCCATGGACCTTTCTGTTATTTTTCACCTGGTTCATTGCTGTCTGTTGATGTGTGAAGTCCTGGTCAGCACTTGCCGTGAGAGGACAGGCTGGTCAGTGTGATGTGCCATCAGGCAGATATCAAGGCTGAGCCATGGATAGCCAAGATGTCCCTAGGGATGCATGTCACCAGGTATGCAATGGCTGCAAAGGCTGGAGAAGCACAGCATCAGGGCTGCAGGATGGGGGGAAATGGGGTAAACAGGACATTTGTTCCATGGTTCCCTGGAAGCTCTTTCTGACTGCAGTCTCCCAGGCTGGAAAGGGGAGAGGAAAATTCACGGGCAAACAGAGAGCTCTACAGGACTATGAAGGGCCAGGGAATGAAGCAAGTGGACCTGCAAATCCCTCTCTACTCTGCTCCCCTGAGACTCCCCCTTGCAGTGCTGGGTCCAGCTCTGGGGTCCCCAACATCAGAAGGACACGGAGATGTTGGAGAGAGTCCAGAGGAGGCCACGGAGATGCTGCGCGCGCTGGAGCAGCTCTGCTCTGGGGACAGGCTGAGAGAGTTGGGGGTGTTCAGCCTGGAGAAGAGAAGGCTCCAGGGAGACCTTGGAGCACCTTCCAGTGCCTGAAGGGGCTCCAGGAAAGCTGGAGAGGGACTGGTGCCAAGGGCAGGGAGTGATGGGATGAGGGGGAACGGGTTCCAAGTGCCAGGGGGGAGGTGGAGATGGGATGTGAGGAAGAAATTCTTTGGTGTGAGATGTGGATGGGGCTTGGAGCAACGTGGTCTGGTGGGAGGTGTCCCTGCCCATGGCAAGGGGTGGCACTGGATGGGCTTTAAGGTCCCTTCCCACTCAAACCAGTCTGGGATTCTGTGACTCTATGAAATGAAACAGTACTGGGGTCATCATGGAAGTGACTGGTGGCAGAGAGGACACCCAGCACCTTCCCAGCTCGGGATCAGCAGTGCTGTGCCGCCCCCTGTACTGGTGCCAGTGACCGCAATGGGGAGCAGGGGTGAGGTCATGCCATGAGCCTTGGCTGCTCAACTCCATCCTCCTGCCCTTGGGCAGGCCCAAGTCTGGACACTGGTGCTGGGTGAAACATTTTCCCATGGATGCAGCAGTGCTGTTCAAACAGCAGAACTGATCTGCTGGCCTCCAGCTGGGTGCCAGAGAGCACCTCTGCCCAGCTCTGCTGGGGTCACACGGATGGCTGTGGAACAGGGAGGTACTCAGAGGCTTGAAAGCTGCATTCCCTGGATTTACAGGACCTGAGCTGTTTATGGACTGCAGTTCAATTTGCCCTGAGCAAGGGACAATATTCCACCATCAGCCCAGCCCTGGGGACCTCATAACACACACAAAGAAGCATCAGACCTACTGGAAGAGGAGCTGCAATGTGAGGATTCCTCCTCATCCGAGACACTCCTCCAGGGACAGGGATGGCACGGGGACATTTCAGGAGTGCTGCAAGCTCTGGGTGATGCTGGAGAGCTGAGTCAAACCCAAATGGATCTGCACGAGCAGTGTCAGGTTGTGGCTGGGTCTTTGTTAGGGAGTCACATTCAGCATGGCCGGTGGCCCAGCGCCTCTTTGTCTCTTCTCGTCTGGGCTGTTGAAGGCTGTGGAGATCAGGTTTCTGAGGTGCTCTGGGCTGTTCAGTGAGGGTGACCCATGTGTGAAGCTGCAGGGTGGTTTTTCTGCTGCCAGCCGTGCTTCACTCAAAGACATAAGATCGGGCTCTGAAGAGATGGGGGCATTTTGGACCTGGGCCATAGGAGCACATTCAGCTGCAGATGGTTACAAGGAACAGATAACTGGTCCTGCAGAAATTCCAGGAAGTCCGATCACCCTGGAACATAGATCCTATTCACATCATCTGTAACCTGAGAGCAGCTCTTCGGAGCTGGGATTAGCAAAAGTATTTGGCTTCACCTGCCCTACTCCCAGGGAGCTGGTGGGCCACTGCTGAGCCCTCGCTGGTGGGGAAGAAGAGGAAGGGTTTTCTGCAGGCTGAAGCTGGTCCTGGCATGGGAGAAGCTCACTTCTGCTCTGGTAACAGCCATGGAGAGGTGCGAGCAGGAGCTTTACCTGGATAACTCCCTGTCTGGGTCAGTGAGGTACAAAACCTAGAGATGATGGGTGACCTGTACACCTTGCACACCCAGACGTGTCTGCAGGGTCAGGCACAGGCATGGATGGGCTTTTGCTTTGCTGCCCCAGAACATGACCTCCAGCAGAGTGTGAGGAGCAGGGGGATGCATGGTGGGGTGGGGGAAGCAGGGTGTATGAATCCAGAGCACACACCACAGCTGCAGCCACTGGCAGGGGAAATGCTGGAAGCTGCACCTGGAAAATCTCCTTTTCCTTTGCTGGGGTTTATCCTGCTCCCTGAGACTCAGCAGGGACCTGGGCTGCCTGCCCCAGCCCTGCCCTGGGGGAGAGCACCTGGTCCCAGAGCAGATCCGAGGAGGAGCTGGGGCTCCATCCCCAAGGAAATGGGCATTAAAGCATCCCAGAAGTGATGCAGAATTCCTGCAGGCTGGGCAGGGAGATGCCCTGTACCCACCACTGGCAGAGGTGACAACAGCCATGTGGGAAAACCCTGGAGTTTCTGGAGTCTGCAGTGTTGCTTCATGGGAAAATTAGCTGAGAAGTTTCCTGGTGCCTAGGAGTCAAGCTGGAACACTGCACAATGAGTGGATAAGCGGGGCAGGACCCATCACGGGGCTGTACCACACTCACCAGTCAGATGTTCTGTGGGCCCTGCTGTCTGAATTTCTGTCCCAGAAGACTGGAAGGTGATAATACGATACCAATTTTTGAAAGAACCACCTGGGAAACCAAAGGTCAGGACTTGTGCACTGGGCAAATGATCAATATTACAAAGACCAAATGGGTAGGTGTGTGCATTCTAGCCTGGGAGAAGGTTAGGGTGGCTTCCTCCTGCAGAGGTGGTGCCTCCCCAGTGCAGTTAGCTGGAGGAAGAAAAAGGACACTTGAGAAAGTGTCCTTGCTTCTCCAAAAGCTCCTGACAAACTCCATCTCTAAAAGTTCTTGTCACTGCCTGAGCAAGAACACAATGTCTTGAGTTGGGAAGGGGTGGAGAAGCAGACTCTGCAAACGGGGGATGCTGGCAGGTTTAAATCCAGCTCAAGGAAGTGTTTTTCTACAGTGTGTAATAAACGGTGGCACTTGCTGCCACGCGGGGTGTGTGAAGGCCAGGTGCATTGAAGGCTCCAAAGAAGAAGATAATAAAGGCACGGGGGATGGATTCATCCAACCTCTGCTGTCTGTCAGTGGCTGGGAGGCACCTGGAGCACAGCTGGGACACGCATTGCTATTGCTGGGACTTGTGCTGAGCCACCTCATGTCTTGCTGTCTGTGAAGAGGTGGGATGGGATAAGTGAGCTTGGTTTTTCTTTGTGTCCTGCACCTCAGCAGTTGTTGTATTGTGAGGTTCCTTGGGCTTTTCTTGGCAACTCTTTCTCAAAGATCCATTTCGCTCATGCCCGAGCCAATAGCTGGATGCAGAGGCACCCCTGATTCTGACAGGGCTGGGACAGGCTGTGGGTCAGGGCCAGGGAGAGATGGGGATGGGGCATGGGGAGCATGGGGAGATGATGGAGCAGGTTGGTGCGATCCTCACAGAGCCCCTGGAAGAACTCAAGTGTGACAATCCAGTGGCTCAGTCCCCACAGGGCTGGGGGTCCTGTGGGGGTGAGGAAGGATGTCCTGGAGGATGAATGCCCTGGAGATGGATACCCTGGAGGATGGATGCTCTGGAGGAAGGATGCCCTGGAGGATGGATGCTCTGGAGGAAGGATGTCCTGGAGGATGGATACCCTGGAGATGGATACCCTGGAGGATGGATACCCTGGAGGAAGGACGCTCTGGAGGAAGGATGTCCTGGAGGATGGATGCCCTGGAGGAAGAATGCCCTGGAGCTTGGATGCCCAGGAGGATGGATACCCTGGAGGATGGATGCCCTGGAGGAAGGATGATCTGGAGGAAGAATGTCCTGGAGGAAGGATGATCTGGAGGAAGAATGTCCTGGAGGAAGGATGATCTGGAGGAAGAATGTCCTGGAGGAAGGATGATCTGGAGGAAGAATGTCCTGGAGGATGGATGCCCTGGAGGATGGATACCCCTCAAGTACTGATGGTGCTGCTGCACCAGCGATTTCTTCCCCAGCAAACCCTGATGGACAGCACTGGCCCCCACGAAACCCGAGGCCACACCAGGTTGATAACAGTATCAGGGAGATGGCCGCAGGATCAGAATACCAGCCCCAGCCCCTGCCATACCAGGAAGGCTTCCAGACACCCAAAACTGGCCACCAGAGACACGCTTGGCTGAAAAGCGCTCGCTGGAGAAGACATGCACGCAGGCTGGGCCAGGGGGGCCGTGCATCTGGGGAGGGATGAGCCTCTGGATCAGTTGCCAGACAAAGGTGGGCATGTTTGAGTGCTTCACCCTGCGCTGCTCCGTCAGACAAGCCTGGAGAGCAGTTGGCCTGGGGGCAGCAGCTGCATTAATCCTGACCCTGCTCTTCAGCAAAGGCTCTGTCCGAAAAGATGTGTGCCTTGCAACCCCCCCTGAGCTTTCTGTTCCCCTGAGCCGTGCAAGGCAGAAAGCATGGCACGGGGGAACAGGTCTGATCCTCTGCTCTCCCCTTCTGCCAGGACCTTGCTGAAGAATTGTGTGTCCAGCCCTGATCCATGGCCAAACTTGGAACAAGGCTTTGAAAGTGAGATGGAGATCTTGGAGCCCAGAGAAGCAGTGAGCAGCTGGGTCCCCAGGTCACTATTGCCCAGATTTTATTGCTTCCCCTGCTGCAGTGTTGTGTCCTCTGCATTTCACCAGCTGGGCTCTGCAGAACTGAAACCCCACTGCTCTCAAAAGCTTCCATGCAGATGAGCAGTTGGAGCTGCACCTCCAGTAACCCCCAGAGAACCCAAAGCTGCTTGCCTTTTGCTCAGGGGTAGCTTTTCTAGACCTCGAGTTGTGCCTGTGCCCCTCTCCTGAATCTCCTTGGTGGTGTCAGTTGCTGCATTGAGGTGCAGAGAGCAGAGCCGTGTCCCTAGGGCCATGCCATGCGTGGGGGTGAGCTGCTTCCACTGCCCCACTGCCCCACTGCCCCTCCTAAAGCCCTGCAGACTGTTTACCAGCTAAGCCCCCTTTTGTCCTGGGAGCTTATGCTCAGCTTGTGTTGTTTCCACAATTGCCCAAGGCCCTTTCAGTGCTGCTGCTTTCTGACACCCCTGTCTTGTCAGTGTGACCCTCAGCCGTCCTTCCTGGGGGCCTTCTGCCAAGTTCAACCTGCAGAGCCTCCAAGCCCAGGTTTCCACTGGGTGGGGAATGTACCTGGAGATGTTGTCACAGTTTATAACTCCACAGGGTTTCATCCCTTGCCTGCACAAGATCTGATCTGATCACTGGTGAGGCTGCACCTCGAGTGCTGGGATCAGTTCTGGGGTCAGTTCTGGGCCCCCCACTTCAAAAAAGCCATCAAGGGGCTGGGGGGTGTCCAGAGAGGGCAACAGAGCTGGGGAAGGGCCTGGAGCACAGGGTGATGGGGAATGGCTGAGGAATCTGGGGGTGTTCAGCCTGGAGAAGAGGAGGCTCAGGGGGGACCTCCTGGCTCTCTCCAGCTCCCTGAGAGGAGGTTGGGGTGAGGGGGGGGTCGGTCTCTTCTGCCGTGCCCACAGGGAAAGGACGAGAGGGAACGGCCTGAAATTGCAGCAGGGGAGATTCAGGTTGGACATGAGGGACAATTCCTTCCCTGGGAGGGTGATTGGGGGTGGGAATGGGCTGCCCAGGGAGGTGGTGGGGTCCCCGTCCCTGGAGGTGTTCAAGAGGTGTCTGGATGTGGCGCTGGGTGCTGTGGGTGAGTGGGGATGGAGGTGGGGGTGGGACTGGGTGAGCTTGAAGGGCTCTGTCAACCTCAATGATTTTATGATTCTATAAGACCCCCTCAGCACCCAGCATTGCAGCCTCAGGAGGGATGGATTTGGGTTTGAGTGACCTGGTCAGTGACGCTGTGTAACGAGTGGGTACAATAAATGGGATGTATCCCAGCCCTGCAGAAAATCCACTGTTACTGTGTATGGTGTTGATTGTTTAGTCTCAGAAAGGATGGATGAGAACTAGAAAAGGCCCAGAGAAAGTGCTGAGTGTGCTCAGAGATGTGGACCAGCAGGATGAGGCCACGCTGGTCCAAGTCTGGGCCAGCATGGGGAGCCTGGCACTTTAGAGAACTGAGTATTTTGTTACTTCAGATCTACATCCATCCCCATCACCCTCAGGCTGGTCACTAGGATGGAGTTACCTACAAGCACTGCCCTGGATCCCAGCCCCTGGTGCATTTCACATGAACGATTTGCACAAATAAATGCTAATGCCAGCTGGTCCCTGATGTGGAGACCCATGCCTGGGGTGTACCATGTCCACCTCATAAGCAAGCTGATACCGAGCTGAGCACTGAATCTGTGACTCGATGAGCTCTGGGTTTCAGAGCTGCTGCCTGTCTACACTTGGGGCAGTTTTCTCTGCCTCCAGGCAGACTGTTCCCATGGGAGCTCCCATACCAGGCAGAAAGCAAGGGCTTTACTCATTGCCTGCTCCACCCAGGTGTCGAAGGCACCAGTTCATTGGTCTTGATATGCTCAGCTTTGACTCCAGCTCAGCCAGACTAGAGAGGACAAATCTCTGTGCCCACTGGAAAGCAAGATCTTTGGTTTTAGGAGGACACATTGCATCAAAGCAGGGCAGAGACAGCTAGGGGGAATCTGATATGTCTCTGTCACACAGGGTTATCAATGGGAGTTATCAACTGACCCTAAACAGAAATGGGGCTGTCTGCACCAAGTCTTGGCTAATTTTTCCAATCCCATCATACAGCACCATCTAACTTTGGAATAACTCCAAGGAATGGGCAGATGGACATAGTCATCATGACTGGGATGCTGCCATGCTGGATGGGGACTGAAGGTCATGGACAGGGGTCAATGAGATCCAGAACTGTGTCACTGTTTGATAAGGGCTCTCCTCTGCCACCACACCCATTCCTGACTCAAAACTCCTTGGAACTGGGTAAGGAGCTGCCATCCTACCCATGCAGCCAGCCTCAGTCTGCCCGTGCTTGGCTGATGGTGAATTTTGAGCTGCTTCATGGAGGCTTGGAGCAGAGGTGAGACAGAAGGAAGCATAGACGTGGAAGCCAGGGGAATGGGGGATCACAAGGCCGGACACCTTGGTTTGGAGAGATAAGGTTCAAGTCTGTGTAGAGCTCTTCAGCCTGGCAGCACCAGCCAGCGACTGGGGCAACTCATTTGCTTTAAGGGCTTGAAAGCTTCAGGAGGAATTTGCTGGGGCAAATTCAGTGCTACTGTGGCAAGTAGCTGCTCACTAGGGGATGAGGACCAGGCCTGGCTGCTGGACCAGTTTCGGTCCCTGTTCACGATGTATTTGTTCTTTATTTGTATGTTTGCAGCTGAAGGGCTGAATTAATGATCCTGGAAGGCCAAAAGAAAGCCCCAAGTTTCCCATGTCTCTTTGTGGGTGTTATAAATCACCTTCTTTTCCTTCTGTCATGGTCCCTGTGTGGCTATGGGCCCAGTGCTCATACCTCTGTGCCTTCCTGGTTCCAAGAGGCTGCAGAGCATCCAGATCTAGGCATAATCCTCAACACAGCTGGGACAAATGCTGGTCCTGGATCCCAAAATACTTTTGGGTGGGAATGAATGAATGCTCCTTGCAAATGCTGGGCAGATACCACCCAAATAAATGACCACAAATATTCAGTTACAGTCTGAAATGCATTTGTGCCAATGTGTTCTCCTGAGAATGAGCTTTTCTAGGCAAGCACTCAGAAAACCCACATAGTAAGCTTAATTGTTCAAATTTCTGAATCATTTAAGTAACCACTAATGGATGGGGCTGAACCACTAACTGGGGATGTAGTGTTTAATACACTGTCTTCAAAAGGCAATTAGAGCTCCCCACTTGGAAAGGATAAGTGGGGCAAACAACTTCCCACACCCCAGACCTGGTCCTCAACCCCTTTCGCCCCACCCTCTTGTCCCAGGGAATGGTGAGGGTAACACTGGGGTTGAAGCCAGCTCTGGAGTGTCCATCCTTCTTTGGTGTGTTTCTGCTTCTGTGCTGGCCCAAAGAGGATGCCAATGATGAGACAATGATTGCCTGGGCAGACCCAGACAGGATCCCTTCCAAGTGGCTGTCTCCAGGGGAGGTTGATCTCTGTGGGATGTGGACACCCTACTTGCTTGTCAGTCCCCCCTACCCTGGTGCTTTTCCATGCCCTGGCACCCTGGGTCAGCCCCCTGCCCAGTGCCCAGCACCTTCCCAGGGTGGCTGTCTGAGGGACCTGCTCCAGACCATGGTGTGATGGGGCATTTCCCCCAGCCAGGGAGACCCAGAGCCCAGCCCTGCCATTGCCTTGCAGAGCCAGCTCTGCCAGTGGGGGGAGCGTGACCTTGTGACTCCCCACAAATCCCAAATTAATTAATCCCAGGGACGCTGGGGCGGCATGAACAGTCCGTTTGATTTCTCTGCAGTTTTTTCCTGGGGCTCAAAGGGATTAGTGCAGGCGGGAACAGGGAAACATAACAAGGGGCTCAGCTTTCAGCTCCCGCTCCCAGCCAGCAGACTTCTGTTCTTACCAGAGGTATTAGCAGCAGTAATCCACAATGTCTCCGAGCGCTATCTGTGTGCCACATCCTCTTCCTCTCCCCCCCACCCCCGTGCCTGTGCTCCCATACTCAGCTCACTCCTGTGTGTTCATGCCCTGCCTCACAAACTCACACCACCGCATGGACACAGCTCTCCATGTCTATCCCACTCCCCATATCCTAAGGCTATGTAGTTCTCACCCAACTTACTGTGGGGCCAAGCACCCCTGGCACATCTGTCCCCACGGCTTAACACTGTATGTGCAGCCCAGTGATGTGTGTCATGCACATGTTCTTTATCATGTAAACCCCACCAAGCTTGGACATGTCTGCATCCCTCCGCAGACACCAGGAGGACACCATAGCTGTGTGTCTTCCTTGGGCTGCCTTGCCAGCTCCCCATCCTCCGCTGCAGCCAGAATTGGTATCTCCAGTCCCTTTTGTCCCCCTGTTATTCAAAGCCTGCCTGTCATGGTCTCATCACCCTCCTCACATGCTTTGCACCAAACACTGGCTCATCCCTGCAAGCTCAGCCTGCTCATGCTGTAGTCTGTGGGCTCAGGCCATTTCTCTTAAGCCATTCTTCCATCACTCCTTGTTGAGAACGTTAGGCATGCTGGTCCCCACTGAGGACTACACCATGGAAGTGGTGCTCCAGAGACAACATACAAGGCTCAAACCCTTTCTGAGAAGAGGTTTCATTACAGCCTGAGCAAATGCCAACTACAATGACCCAAGAAGGTATCTGGGCTTGGTATCATCTCAGTGGAAATGGCTGAGCTGCCACCATCTGCCTCCTCTGACAAATCTGCTAGCACCACTGCTGTCTGGCACACCCTTTGGTGCCCCTGGGGTAACTGGGAGCAGAGGGCATCACTGTGGCCCAGTAGACTTAAGCATCTCTGGGAACACTTGGGGTCACTTGGTTTCTAGGAGTGGTGCCATCCCCTTGAGGCTGAATCACCAGCTGCAGTGCCTGGCTCTGTCTGCTGAGGTCCCAACTAATACAGAGGTGAGGATGGATGTATTTAGTGGCCCACGGGTACCACTAACTGCCTGGTATCCAGTGCCTCTTCATCCTGTTAGGAAGATGTGAAGGTCACCCTTAGGATAAGGAGAAGCAGAAAAATGAGGAGTAGACAAAAGTAATAGGATTTTGTGAAAGCACCAAATCACAGGGGGGTGAGAAGTGTCCCTTGACTGGGAGGGAAGGAATAAACCCCTGCAGGACTCAGCTGAGCTCATGCACCTGATAACTCAAAATAGACCCATACACCCCTGTTGCTGAAGACCCAGTGAAGGGTTGCTGCAGATTATTGAGACCCTCCTAAAAACGGTCAAACTTGGTCAACTCCACCAACCAGAGCTTTGCTCAACCTCTCTGGAAAAGTAACCCTTAAAACAGCAGGGAAGATCTGCAAACGTCAAAGAAAAGAGTTTCTCATGAATTTTCCAAAATGCAAATGGACAGACTGGGTGTTGATGAGGAGGGAGGGAGCATGTAGCATGGCCTGGCTATGCCTTGTCTTCAGGGAAACAACAAGTGTGGGTGGATGAGGAGCCCCAGATGGGTTCAGTAGCACCAGGGGTCTAAGCAGAGAACTGGAGAGGAGGTGGCTGCTGCTTTGGTGGGTGTCAATGGTTCCACTGCCACCTCCCCAGACAGCAGCAGGATCCATAATAGCAAGAGCTGTTAAAGAAACTGCATCTCTGAAATTCATGTCACACCTCCGAGGGGAAGAGATTCCTGCTGGGGGATGAGTGTTTAATCCTATTAAAAAAAAAAAAAAGAAGAAGGGTATAACAGGACCTTGCAGCTTGAAATTGAAGCTCATCAAAATCTGACTAGAAATGAGGAAGAGATGTTATCACCTGGGGGATTAACCACAGCAACAATCCGCTGAGGGATTCAGGAACCCTCCAGCACAGGGGAGGCCAGGCTGCCCCTCACTTTATCCCCACCTTGGGTCCAAGTTCATGTCTTTTTTACAAGAAATTCTCTGGATGTTCATGTCTCAGTGACAGGGAAATTGCTCTACTTGTGAGGCAGCCTGGCTCGTCTTTAATGCTGCATCTTCACATCCTTTTTGGGGTGGGCTTGCTTACCTCCTGCCCAAGGCATGAGGATGGAGAGCAGAGGCATGTGCTGATCTCACCCTCCAAGGCAGGCTGGGCAGGGATGGATGTTTTCCTTTCCCCACCTTCCCACCTGGTTACTCCACATTGTGGCAACCCCAGGAGTATGAAACCTGAAGAGCAAGAGCCAGTGTGAGGCTGATGCCTACTAATGGGCAGCAGTAAATCCTCCACCACCGCTTTAGGAACAGGCACATGGGGAGAGTTATGCATTCCCCATGGAGAAAGTCAACCTCCAGACCTCGCTCAGCAGTGCCTGGGCTGGGGCAGAGGAGAGCGCAGCAGATGGTGATGCTAAGCAGAGTCAGAACCTCCCTGAAACAGGGAATTTAATGGAGTGCTAATGTCAGGGTAAGTTCAGCCCCAGTTAAACCTCTTGGAGACCATAGCTGTGTGTCTTCCTTGGGCTGCCTTGCCAGCTCCCCATCCTCCGCTGCAGCCAGAATTGGTATCTCCAGTCCCTTTTGTCCCCCTGTTATTCAAAAGAATGACCCACATGGAGTGCGGGGGAATCAAGGATGGACTTTGCAAATTCCATGTGAATCATGTGAAAGACCTCTTTATTTACTTAACTATCCCTTATATACATTTGCATCACGCGCCTAATACGTGCTTTCTGATTGGTTAACGTCCCTCTTACATGGGGCAGTCATGTGTGCTAGCCACACTCCCATTGGTCCAATTGGCAACACTCCTATTTGTCCATTTTCTTCCTGGTAATACACTGTCCACATCATTAGGAAGTAATCATAGAATAGAATCATAGAATCATTATGGTTGGAAGGGACCTGCAGGACCTTCAAGTTCAGCCTTTATCCCATCATATTCCTGACCATCAGACCATCAGACCATGGCGTCAAGTGCCTCATCAACCCGTTTTTTGAACACCCCCAGGGACGGTGACTCCACCACCTCCCTGGGCAGCCCATTCCAGTGCCCAACCACCCTCCCAGTAAAGAACTTCTTCCTAACTTCCAACCTAAACTTCCCCTGATGGAACTTGAGACCATTTCCTCTCGTCCTGTCATCAGCAGTTGGGGAGAAGAGACCAACACCAGCCTCACTACAACCTCCCTTTAGGTAGTCGTAGAGGGCAATAAGGTCTCCTCTCAGTCTCCTCTTCTCCAGGCTAATGTTGCCTTACTTCCCAGTGTCTCTTCCTGTGTTCCTTCCTGTGTCCAACTTGGAAAAAATGGATGTTCTTCTTGTTTCCTGCTCCTCGAGATGACCTTTGGTATGTGGCTGCATGTTTAATCAAAAGGCTATCAACTGGCTGGTTCACTATATGCCATCATCCTACCCCAACAATGGAGGCCTTCAGAAGGACCCACTTGCCCTGGAGCCTGGGTTGGGCAGAGGATTCAGCTGTGGAGAGGACTCTTGGATGCTAATGTGAGCTCAGGAAAGCTGAGAAGCAGGTGACTGTAGGAATTTAGCAATGCATTTCTTCATATGCTGGAGATAACATACTCTGCACCCAGATTGTGGTGGGGAAGACGTAAGGGCAGACATCTCTTTGGCTACAGACACTTGTGTGGATGAAGGCACCTCCTGGATGGCTTCCGGTACCTTCTGGTCCTAGGCACATCCTAGCAGAGTGCAAGAGTCTGAAGGCAATGTTAGAGGTCATTAAGCTCCAGATAAACTCTGTGGAGAAGCAGGTGCCCCATGTAGGTGTTTTGAACTGCTCTTCAGAGATACACATTGTCTATCTAGAGAGCTCAGGTGCTGGGCTGGACCAGATGCCTGACCTGAAAGCACTTCACCACCCACTTGTATTGCTGAACATGAACATCAGGATGAGATAGCTAAAAAAGCCCTCAGGAAACTTCTCCAACACTGACACATGAGCTGTCCTCAAAGATATTTTTTCCAGTGGGTGAGTGGAGGGGTTGCCCAGCTGATTTCCCATGGGCATTTCCAGAGGAGGGAGGTAGAGGGAGGGTAGGGTGCTGGGTGACTGGAGGTGGTGGTCACAGTGCAGGATGGAGAGAGATGAAACTGCATCCTGGGGTGCAAACTGGTGCATCGTGGGGCTCACAACACCACTGACTTCCCAAGGGAGAGTGTCCCTCACCAAGGAAGTTTTCTGTTAATGCTTTTTCCCAGGGTAAGAAAAAAAATGATTATTTTTTATTTTTTTCTCCAGTTACCAGTGGGAAATTGCAGGATGAGGTGGAAAGCCCAGTTGTGTTCCAAATTCAGCTTTTCGTTTTCAAAGCCTTTCTTTTGAAACTGGAAACGGGAAGTTTTCCCTCATTTGCCTCGGTTTGCTGCTGAGGGCAAGGAGGTGACTCCTGTCCTGGGGTTTTTCTTCTCTACCTTTTTCCCATTTTATTTCCCCTTCATTTTCTTCAACTGCAGGAAAGATGTTGAGCAGGAAAAGGAACATTAAAACCATGACACCTTGTCACTTGGTGATTTCCCTGATGCTGCTGAAATTTTGAGACATCTTCAATGGAAAAGAACCAAGAGAGAAGGAGGGAGAACTGAAACCAGTGATTTATCAGAAATAAAGAAGCTTTCCAGAGACCAGAATTTAGATTTTCATTCAGTTCGAAGGAAAATAACTTGGCTGCTTGGCTTCACATTAAAATGTGCCTCCCCGCGGGAACATTTTCTAACAGGAATGATCTCACTTTGATATTTTAGCAGGATTTTTCTCCTTGGAACAGTTCTAATGTTGGGCTGGAAACACCGTGAGCTGTGTGGGTGCTGGAAGGGCTGGCATGGATATTCTGGGGCTGCAAAGCTTGGTGGAGGTTTTGCAAGGCCAGGGTTGTGCAGAAGGCAGGAGCAGCTGGGGCTGCCCACACTGCCTGGTACAAAACCTTCACGAGGAGTTTGGTGGTGCAGGACACAATTCTCTGGATGAGAGGAGGACACATTGCCCTGGCTGAGAGGAGGACACATTTCCCTGGATGAGAGGAGGGCACATTTCCCTGGATTAGAGGAGGACACATTTCCCTGGATGAGAGGAGGACACATTTCCCTGGATGAGAGGAGGACACATTTCCCTGGATTAGAGGAGGACACACTTCCCTGGATTAGAGGAGGACACATTTCCCTGGCTGAGAGGAGGACACATTGCCCTGGCTGAGAGGAGGACACATTTCTCTGGCTGAGAGGAGGACACATGTCCCTGGATTAGAGAAGGACACATTTCCCTGGATTAGAGGAGGACACTTTTCCGTGGCTGAGAGGAGGACACATTTCCCTGGATTAGAGGAGGACACATTTCCCTGGATTAGAGAAGGACACATTTCCCTGGATGAGAGGAGGACACATTTCCCTGGATTAGAGGAGGACACACTTCCCTGGATTAGAGGAGGACACATTTCCCTGGCTGAGAGGAGGACACATTGCCCTGGCTGAGAGGAGGACACATTTCTCTGGCTGAGAGGAGGACACATGTCCCTGGATTAGAGAAGGACACATTTCCCTGGATTAGAGAAGGACACATTTCCCTGGATGAGAGGAGGACACATTTCCCTGGATTAGAGGAGGACACATTTCCCTGGCTGAGAGAAGGACACATTTCCCTGGCTGAGAGGGAGCACAGGGGCAGCAGCTCGTGGAAAACCAATGTACCCATTTCCCCCCGTCCAGCGGAGAGCGAAACAGCTGCAGTTTTCCTAGGAATTTTCATGGGTACTTAGTGCTGAAGGGCTGCAAGAAAGGGTTAAAGTGTTTTCGGTTACGCAGTGTACAACAAACAAAGGGGATGTGGTAATCCCTCCTGCCACAGAGTGAAAAGTTCACTTGATATGCTACTTTACATTGATTCTCACAGACTCTGGGATTAAACCGGACACACTCTGACGTCCAGGTTTTCTAGCAAAGGGCTCCAGCCCAGCCTGCCACATTCACTTCATACTTGGGAGCATATTCGCTGAAAATCCTGCTGACAGATGAAGAGCAGGAAGACAGCCAGTTTCCCATGGAACAATAACTCCATGCAAACCGCATCTCCCGGCGCCCAACCTGCCCTTGCTGGGGCTGCTGGGGATGGCGGTGGGAGCAGCATCTCTGGGGCCCGGCCAAGCCCAAGGTGCTGTCGGCCAGGACTGTCCTTCTGGTGCATGTCACAGGGTCTTGTTTTTACACCCCAGCTCCCTGCCAGGCTATGGGGCTGAGCTTTGAGCTGCATTAATGTGTTTCGGAGCTTTTGCTGAGCTGGGGGGCAGAGGATGTGGGAGCCCAGCGCTGGGATGAAGTGGGATGCCTTGTGTGATGGTTGGGCTGGGATGCTGAGCGAGATATTCTCCCTGGATGCCCCTGGAACCTCTCATTTCCATGCTGCTATGTCTTAAGAAGTTCTTGCAGAGTGGACTCCTGTGTAGGAACAATTCTCAGAGCTCCCCTAGTTGCACCTCTGTCAACGCTGGCAGGTCCACAGGAGTTCATAGGTCAGTGGCAGCTGAGCATGTTCAGGACATTTGATTCTATGGGAGGTTTGAGCTATTTGGCAAAAAAAAAAAAGACAATCTGACTATTGGGAAGGCAAACTCCTTTCAGCTACAAGGAGATGTTTGCCCTTCAGGTGTTTTGGGCTTGCACCCTTCAGCTGCATGGCAGGGTCTACCCATCTTTCCCTTTGCTGGGAGATGTTGCAGTGGCCTTTTTGAGTTCAATACTTCTTTTTTCAGATGAAACACTGAAAATTTCCTCTGAAAGCAGATGTTTCAATGAAAGGGGCACATTCAGGTGAATTAGGTTTTGAAAGCCTCATTTGGTTTAAAGGTTATCTTTCGCCTTCATAGGTGTCCAGAAGGATTTTGCTCCAACGTCTCTTGGGCTGAGATGAAGTCAAGCTCCAAATTCAGTTCCAGTCACAGTGGAGGTCTCGGTATTATCTGATGCCTTTTTACTTTTACCTCTGGGGTGTCAGGGGAAAGAGTATGTCCTGTTTTGACCTTTCTCTGTGGCATGACAGCTCTGAATGGAGATTTCATTCCTAAAACTCATCTCCTCTCCTTTCCTTCTAGAGCACTGCAGCCTGCAGGGCCTGGGGATGACTCCTGGGGACATCCAGGACATCCCCCTCTCTGAACCAGGAAAGGTTGCCCTGACAAGGGAGATGGGAATGCTGTGGGTAGGTTAAGGCCAGCAGGGTGGAATTGGATGGGGAGAAGACCTCACCCCACAAGAACCACAGGATGGGATCTCCTGGGCCATGCACAGTGATACCCCCATGATGATGTCCACATGGTGGATGTACCACCACGTCCTGCCCCATCGCACCATGGCTTGGGTGACACTGAAACCCAGCCTGTCCAAAATTGCAGGACCTTGATCCTGCAGAGCCCAAGAGAAGCTGGGCTCAGGCCTGATCCTGCTCCATGCTCTGTGTCCCCAGCCTCAGGGGGCTGGAACTTTGCAGACCCTGCTCCATGATGAACGTGACGGGGACAGGCACATGTGGGTAGCTCCCAGGATTGATGGAGCTGGGGTGGCATGGGGTGGCTGGGGTTTGCAGACAGCCAGGGCTCCCCAGATGCCCCCCAACTGCTGTGCCCTGACTGGGGTAGCTGAAGGTGCTTGTTAACCTCCAGCTGTCTGTCCTGTTCAGGTCAAGATGTCTCTACTTATGGGGTTAGTGGGGCAGTGAATTGCAAAATGCAGCCTTCTCCTGCCTCATCCTCCTCTTCTCCTCCTTGCCCTTCCCCCAAGCTCTCCATCACTCACATCTTCCCATGGTGGCCCACCAGGCTCTACCCCCTATCAACAAACCTCATCCCTCGCCCTCAGTCTCCACCCCCATCACCATCACAGGGATGGGACACGAGGGAGAAAATGGGGAAATAGGATGAAATAGAAGATAGATGGGGAAGAAGCAATGAGAGACCTGCTGCTCCTGTCCCTGCAGAGGAACACCTGGCTTCCAGGGAAAAGGGATATTTGGATGGAAATGACCACTAAGGCACTTTCCTCCCAGCTGAAAAAACTCCTGGAAGGAGGAGACTCCATCCCAAAGCACGGGAGACCCCTTGTGCTGTGGCATTCCCACGGGTGCAGCCCATGGCAGCCGGGGTACGTGCAGGCACACACAGAGGCACTGTGAGAGCTGGGGGGGGTCAGGGCCCTTTGTCACCCCCCCAGTGGCACTGGCACCAGCCGGGGCTGGTGCCGGGAGAGGCAGCTGCACCCGGGTGTTGGGAGGGAGGAGGGAGGCAGGGCAGCAGCGTGGCTCCCAGCTGGTGGAAGGCAGCTTTAGGGTTTTGGCTGGCCCTCAACAGCATCTCTGGGACATGCTCTGCTCCTCACCCTGGGGCCACCCCCAGCCTGCCCCGGCCCCCCGCGCAGCCACCTGCGCTACCGTGCGCTGCCCGTGCCACACACGGAGGGGTCCCGCTCACCCACCCGCCCATGGGGGCACGGCCACGCTCCCAGCACCTTCATCCTGAGCGTCTGGGGGGCTCCTGAGGTGCCTGGTGGGGCCAGGGCTCCGTGCCTGTCCTTGGAGCTGAGCAGGGTGGAAGCACAGCAGGAAGCAGGGTGGAAGCACAGCAGGGTGGAAGCACAGGGGGAAGCAGGGTGGAAGCACAGCAGGAAGCAGGGTGGAAGCACAAGGCATCACTGCATCGCTGGGGAACGTTGGGGTGCTGCAGGTGAAGGAGGGGAGCAGACCCTGCCCAGAGGCACAGACCCAGCCCTGGCTGGGTCCCAGCACCTCAGGGACGGTCCCACTGTCCCTGCGGCCAAGTGGCCTCGCAGCGCTGCCGGGCGAGCCGGGGGATGTGGGAACAGCTGCCGGACAAGGCGGTGCAGCTGTGGGCCTTCACGCTGGGTAATGCACCAGAACCACACTGCACTGGGCTCTGTCCTGCCCGTTCCTATGGAAACCCCTTCCAAGGAGACAGACAGACAGACAAACACCCACAGCACGGAGCCGGGTGCTGGCGAGCCCCCACGGGAGCTCCTGCAGCCCTGGCGCTGGCTGGGCCGGTTGGAGCAGCTGCTGCCACCCTGGTGTGGGGAGCACAGCCAGGCAAGGGGAGTGATCCTGCCCTGCCTGAGCCCCCTGGAGGACTTCTGCTGGATTCCCACAGCCTTGGAGCAGCAATGAGGTAGGGAAATAGGGAAACCATAGAACCATAGAATCCCAGGCTGGTTTGGGTTGGAAGGGACCTCAAAGATCATCTCGTTCCAACACCAACCCCCTGCCATGGGCAGGGACACCTCCCACCACACCAGGCTGCTCCAAGCCCCAGCCAACCTGGCCTTCAACACTGCCAGGCAGGGGCAGCCACAGCTTCTCGGGGCACCCTGGGCCAGGCTCTCACCACCCTCACACCAAACAATTTCTCCCTCCCATCCCATCTCCATCTCCCCTCTGGCACTTGGAACCCGTTCCCCCTCGTCCCATCACTCCCTGCCCTTGGCACCAGTCCCTCTCCAGCTTTCCTGGATCCCCTTCAGGCACTGGAAGGTGCTCCAAGGTCTCCCTGGAGCCTTCTCTTCTCCAGGCTGAACATCCCCAACTCTCTCAGCCTGTCCCCAGAGCAGAGCTGCTCCAGCCCTTGGAGCATCTCCGTGGCCTCCTCTGGACTCTCTCCAACAGCTCCGTGTCCTTCTGGTGTTGGGGACCCCAGAGGTGGCCCCAGCACTGCAGGGGGGGTCTCATGGGCCAGGGGGTGGATTCCCCCCTCACCCTGCTGGTCACCTCTGGGGATGCAGCTATTGGAGAAGGGGGGCAGCTCACAGCCCTCTCACAGGTTTGGGTCTGGAGCACTGTGGCCATGGTCAGATGATGACTGTCTACAGCTCTGCAGGCAGTCACAGGAGACCAGAGGCAGCAGGGAGAGATTTGGAAGAGGCAAAGGGATTGGATGTGTCCCTTCTCCTAGCACGTGGCACTTTCCATCCCTGTTGGTGAAGGGGTGCCCCATGCATGACAGGCCAGGGTGGGTATCCTCCACCCTGCTGTGCTGGGGGAGGACATTTCTGCCACAAAGGCTTTGGTAAATGTGGCAACCATGGGCCTGCCCCAGAGAGCAGATCTGTGGAACACAGGAGGCCCTTGGGGAAGGGCTGTCCTGCTGCCCTGGGAGTTGCAAAGGTTTCATTAAGTCTATGACATGTTGCAGTGCAGGTCTCCCCTGGCCCAGGCAGTGGCTACAGGATGCTAAGGGCATGGTGTGGAGGACAGAGATGCTGAGACCTCCTCCTCTCCTCTCCTCCTTCTCTCCTCTCCTCTCCTCTCCTCTCGTCTCCCCTCCCCAGCCGCCCCCGC
>VZRW01002840.1:191719-205356 GCA_013398125.1 Aegotheles bennettii
CTGGCTTGAAGCTTGAAAAGCCACTGGTAATCCTGGTCTGCATCACCAGTAACATGACCAGCAGGTCGAGGAAGGGGATTCTCCTCCTCTACTCTGCTTTTCTGTGATCACATCTGGAGTGCTGTGTCCAGTTCTGGAGTCCCCAACATGAGAAGGACACAGAGCTCTTGGGGTGAGTCCAGAGGAGGCCACGGAGATGCTGCGAGGGCTCTGAGGACTGGCTGAGAGAGGGTGTTCAGCCTGGAGAAGGCTCNAAGGGGGCCTACAGGAAAGCTGGAGAGGGAGTTTTGACAAGGGCATGAAGTGATAGGAAGAGGGGAAATGGTTTCAAAGTAAAGGAAGGTAGATTTAGATTGGATGTGTGGCAGAAATTCTTTGGTGTGAGGGTGGTGAGACACTGATCCAGGGTGCCCCGAGAAGCTGTGGCTGCCCCTGCCTGGCAGTGTTGAAGGCCAGGTTGGTTGGGGCTTGGAGCAACCTGGTGTGGTGGGAGGTGTCCCTGCTCATGGCAGGGGGTGGGACTGGATGATCTTTAAGGTCCCTTCCAACCCAAATTGTTCTATGATCCTATGATCCTATGATTCTATGATCCTATGATTCTATGTCAAAGACAACAAGAACACAGATGGCCAAGGGAGGACTAGGGAAAATGTGGGCTCATTTCTCAACAAGACGTGGGACCTGGTCACAGAGGACATGAAAAGGCTGAGGTAGTGAATGCTACCTTGGCCTCAGTCTTTACTAGTGAGATCAGTCTTCAGGAATCCCAGTTCCCAGAGGGTAATTCTGGACCAAGGAAGATGTATCCTTGGTGGGAGAGGATCAGGTCAGGGGATACTTAAGCAAACTGGACATAGGTGATGGGATGCACATGTGAGTGCTGAGAGTGTTGACTGATGTCATTGTGAGCCACTTTCAGTAATATTTAATACATCATGGTGACTGGGAGAAGTGCCTGAAGACTGGAGGAAAGCAATGTAACTTGTCTTCAAGAAGGGCAGGAAGGAGGACCCAGGGAACTATGGCCCATCAGCCTCACCTCGATCCCTGGGAAGGTGATGAAGATGATGATCCTGGGAACCATTGCCAGGCACATGGTGGACAAGAAAATCATCAGGAGTAGTGAGCATGACTTCACCAACTTGGTAAACTTACACAATGAGAAGATGGGCCTGGTAGATGAGGGGAGAGCAGTAGACACAGTCTACCTGGACTTCAGTAAGGCATTTGGCTCTGTCTCCCATAACATCCTCCTAGACAAGCTCTCGATGTGTCAGAGAAGACAGTGAGGTGGATTGAACACTGGCTGAATGGGCAGGAGAATGAAGTCTAGTTAGAGACCAGTAACTAGTGGTGCACCCCAGGGGTCAATGTGTTGGGTTAAACCTGGGTGCATGTCTGACCTCCCAGAAATTTGTCCATACCCAGCTCCGAGGAAGCAGCTGCTACAAGTTGAAATCTTCTTGGGAAAGCCTTGAGGAAAACTCCATCATCCAGTGAGCTATTGCTTTTCATGGAACGGTCTGGTGACCCCAGGCCTTCACCACAGACTTCTGTCAGTCAGCAGTAAGGAACAGAGCCCTCTACAGAGTGATCCAGCTCATCCCAAACCAGAGAGCTAAGTGAGGTCACCACTGCATATGAAGGGAGCTGAGGGACGTATTTAGATATTTTCATTTTGGGGCATTTGTGGCTGAGTGAGATGGAAACAGTGAATTTACAGGCAAATACTCGTAATTTCCAAACATGTGCTAAGTCCACTTAGTGCACGGTTATGAGGAGCTGATGTTTGCCAGCTGCTTCTCCAACTCATTGCTATCCGCTGTGGCTGAGTTCACATGGCCCAGCTTGGAGGGTGGGTGTGTGGAAGCAAGCAGCCCCTCTAGAGTGCAGAAATGGTTAATTCTACCTCTTTTGCATAGAATATCACTTGCTGATTTCCAGCTTTCTGCTAAGATTCGGTTTGAAACTGCTTTTCCAGTGTGGGTATCAACTTCTGACAAGCTGTGAAGAAGCAGGCAAGTGTGAGCAAGGCTGTCCAAGGGGAAGTGGGAAGTGAAGAAATGCAGACACAGCACGGAGAACTTGAGGACATCTCTCACAGAAGCAGCCTGGAGTGGGTTGGGTATGAAGTGTTTGCCCTGGTTGACCCATCCAACAGTCCCAAATGTGCTCAGGACCACAGTCCCTGCAGGAGTGCTGGGATCTTCCAGTGGGCTCAGCTGGGTAGGGACCTTCCTTGATGCTGTCCTATGCATTATCCAGCCTCTCCTGAGGGTCATCACACTCCATGTCCCATCTGTGGGATGCTTTCCTCCAGGTTGTGGAGGAAAGGTTGAGTTAAGCCCTGATTCAGCTCTTCCCAGAGGGGTGTTTGGAAAGCCAGAGATTGGCAATATGGTGGAAACTCTTTGCTGATGGTGTTTTCCCTCTTAGTGCCTCTTTTTCCAGCTCACCAAGGGCACACGTGGGGAAGAAGGAGCTACCAGAAGTGTGGGATAAGGCCAGGCAGCCTGGGTCATTCCTGTAGGGTCCAACATGGCCTGGTGGGCACCTCCTGGCCTTTCAGCCCTTGCTGGGCAGAGCCCATCTCCTCAAGCTGAACCCTGAGATCCTCTGCTCACAGGCTCTGCTCTCAACTTAGCCGAGATCAGACTAAGGCATGGGTCAGAGTGGCCTTTTCCTTTCCTCGGGGTCTGTATTGGAGCCACCCTGGGGCTGCACCTTCAGTAGGATGTTGAAGACAGGCAGAACATCACGCTGTGCCTCTGACCCTGCTGGCAACATGGAGAGGAGCAGCACCAGGAGGGATGGAGAAGCAGCCTCTGGCATCCCGTGCTGTGGCATCCCAAGGGCTTCCCCGTGGCACAAGCCCATTGCTGGCAGGGCTGGCCCCATCCCAGACCCTTCACCCCAGAGAAAGGAGAGTGGGCAGCAAGGGAGGGAGTGGGCAGGAGGGGGAGAGGAGCCCTGGGGGGGAGGCTGGGCAGGTTTGGGAAAGCTCTGCATTTGCACAATTCAAGTGGCCTGAAAGGAGCAATGAAAGGAGGGGGCAGGGCTGGGCAGCAGCTGCCAGGGGAGTGAATGTCCCTGCTCCCTTTCCCTTAGTCTGCCTTTGTCACCTGCCCACAATTAGCCACAATTTATCACCCCAGGAGTCTGCAATAAGTCACTCGGCCGCCTGAGACTGCCCAGCCCCTCTGTTTCCAGAGCACAAGGCTCCTGGTTCCCATGGTAGGCAATCAGGAGACAGCCTGCCCTTTGTGTGAGCTCAGGGTGGAGGTGGAGGAGGCTGCTCCTTCCCTACTGCCCCGGGGCTCCCAGGCCAGGCAGGATCAGCTCCCTCACAGCCCTGCTCATCCTGCTTCTGCTGGGCAGCAAAGCCTAGGTGGGACTGGAGTGTCTGCGCAGTCATGAGGGAGAAGCAGGCACTTTGGGTATGGGTCATCACACCTGGCAGGAGAAGGTCCAGCTGTGCTTCATGCCAGGCAGGGTGCAAAGCTCTCTGTGCTCCTCTCTACACCATTTTCTCCAGCCTGGCTCATGCTCCTGGGCTTAAGGCCATGGGCAAAGGTCTTGGAGAAGCATTCCTCTCCTCCTCATATGGAGAGGGCTCATCTGGCTGAGCTTTATTTGGAGACTCGTGGGAGG
Source organism: Aegotheles bennettii (assembly GCA_013398125.1). Taxonomy (NCBI): domain Eukaryota; kingdom Metazoa; phylum Chordata; class Aves; order Caprimulgiformes; family Aegothelidae; genus Aegotheles; species Aegotheles bennettii. Next base: position 195,371 of record VZRW01002840.1, read on the forward strand.
AGAGCCAGGCTCCATGAGGGTGCTGGTGCAGAGTGATGCTGTGATGAGATCTGGGTCCAGCTTCATGTGCCACTGAGCCTCCGTGTCCACATTTTCTTGATGCTCTCTGCCACAGTAAAGCAGCAACTGAGCATAAAGGCTGATGAGACAGTGCCTGGCAGGACCAGTTCAGAACCACACTTCACACTGGCAGAGACTGCCTGGAACAGGAGTTGTGGTGGGTTCAGCAGGGCTCTGGGAGCTGGGCTTTTTCATGCCTGTGTCTGTGCATCTCTGCTGCAGTCTTTGTCTTATGCTGGGACACCTTGCCCAAGCAGGGCTTGTGGTGCCCCAGATGGTGGAGGTAGGATGGTTTGCTCAGGTGGTGGAGAATGTGCAGAAGGACAATTAGACCCGTTGTCCTGCTTCACCCCTCCCCATCCCTGCCCAGACTTTTACACAGTGCTGCAGAGCATGGCAGGACTTCACACCTCGCAGAGCTGCCAGGCTCCTGCCCCTGCCTCTTGCTGCTTGGATGGGAGGACAAGGGGTGCCCAGGTGCTACAGCCTGTCCAGCCCTGGTACTGTGCCCTGTTAGGCTCCGAGGGGGCCAAGCTGTGAGAAAGCCCTGCCTGCCTTTACCTCCCACCTCCACACTGAAACTCTGTCCATGAGGATGTCCTTACTGGGTGCTGAAGGAACTGGGTTGGGCTTTGCAGGGCTCTGCACACCACAGGACTCTGCCTGTTCAGGCTCCTGTGGAAGGAGCTGAGTCATCCTGAGCAGCAAATGGTATGGGTTGAGCAGCAGGTCCCTCACTGTACCTTCATGCCAACACAGCTGGCATGCCACGTCTCTGTGCCTGGCACCCAAAGAGGTGATGGGCACATCCAAGGGTCCACAGGGTGATGGCTGCTTGAATTCAAGGCATGGGTGAGCAGAGCTCCCCAAAGCTCCATGCTTCCTCTGCCACACCTCTAACCCAGCCTTCTTTCTCCCCAGAGCCTGCTCCTCCACCACCACTAAATTGCCTCTTGCCTGCAGGAAGGAGAAGTCTTGAGCTGCCTCTGTTATCACCACAAACACCATGGCAGCAGGGAAGGATGGGTGGTAGCCCTGGCAACGCAAGTAAGCAACTTGTGCTGCGCAGTGTGACCGGCAGCCAACTCATCCCACCAGGTAGACCCCGGGGCAGTGACTCATAGGAACGTCACAGTCCAAACTGGTGTGTGGGAAGTGCCCATGGTGCTTGGCGAAGCCTTGCTGATTGATGGGATGAATATTCTTCTGCCAATAATATTTATGGCTGCCTCCAGGGAACACATCCAAAGCTCTGGTTTTGCTGGCTTGTTGCTTCCCTGCCTCTTCCCAGTGGTCATGTTGCAGACACGGGCTGTGGTTAGTGTCCTGACCAAGGACTTGGAGCAGCTCCTTCTAGCTTTTTCCTCCATGAACTGGTCAGGCAGTGGGTGGCCTTCAGTTTTCATGAAGCTGTGCGTGCCTGATCCCATCCCATTCCATCCCATCTATCTGTCCATATCTGCAGTGACATTTCATCTTACAACAGGAAGGCCTGAATGGGAAGCAGAGAAGACCCCAGCGTACTCCTTTGAGCCACTGGTGCTTCTGAAAAAGCAAATTGCTATAGTGATCAGATAGGACACCTGGAAGAAGGTGTGAACACCAGTCAAATAAGAACATTAGTGTCCTATCCACCAAGCTTTCCTTCCCCAATGTGAACATGAGCTTCTGCCCTTGGCTGGTGGCTCCTGGAGCACCCTAAAGGTGTGGACATAGGGCTGTCCTTCCACTGCATGTTGTTTAGGTGGATGATCTCCAAATCCTTGCCCCTGAGAATCTGCACCAACACGTCTGCCATCCCAGGGCTCCTCTTGTTTTCATGTCCAACCTGATCTTTGAGCACCTGCTGCCTAGGGAAGTCCCAGCAGGGAACCAGGCGAGGTGTAGCAGGAAAGATGTGTGGCTCATCCCTGACAGGTCCCAGCCCTTGTCCTGGCCATGTCCTAGTTCAGGGAGATCTTCCTGCCCTCCTCACTATTCCATGCTGGAGTCGGCTGGTTTCCTATGGATCCGTGGAGAGCTGGGCTGTCCCTCCTGGGGTTTGGTGGCAGTAGATGGAGGCCACCTTCCCTCATCCTGCTGAGGGAGGTGGTTGGGCAGCCTGTGCTGGGTGGTTTTTCAGCACCTGCCTCTGACACATGACACAGAGGAGAGCAGTTGCAGTATTGTTCCTGATGGCATTGACTCTGAAGAGCCTGCTCAAGGACAAAGCCTGCCAGAGCCACTGTGCAACTCCACCGGGTCTCCAGGGTCTCTGGTCACCAGCACCGCATGCCTTGAACTGTCCCTGCTTGGTACCCAGGTCTTGGTTTGAGTGGCCAGGGTGAGCCCTAACCCAGAGAACAGGATTTGCTCTTTGTTCCTGCCCTCCACCCACAGGGGGAAGATAGAAGGGGAACAAGGAAGGGAGCGAAAGGCTGGAAGTTAAAAATGTAACAGATTTAATGGATGGGGAAGGGGGAGGGGCAGGTGGGAAAAGATCAAAATGTACTATATATATATATATATATGTATACACAACCAGATTCTGATGGCTGCTGATACAAGTTCCCAAAAGGTCCTCACAGCAGAGCCGGTGCAGGGCAAAGGGCCCAGAGCTCTGCCCAGCACCGATGGACTCGGATCCTGCAGAGCCCGGGGAGCTGGGGGCAAAGGCAGGGATCTGTCTGAGGGATGGCTCCACGTGGAGAAGGAGAGCAGGGAGAAGGGGGAACTCCTCGATGTCCTGGCTGTTCCAGAGCTTGGCAGGGAGTGGGAGGGGATGCGGATCCCTCAGCTTCCCTCACCCCAGACCCATTTTCACAAAGGGTCCTAAACTCCACTCCCCTCTTTGGGTCCTTGCAGCAACACCGTGACATTTGCCTGTGTCCCCTCAAACCATGACAGGTGCCCTTGCCAGGCCGTGAGACCAGGCACGTGTCAGTGGTTCCCTCTGCTGCCCCCCAGAATAACCCACCCCCAGGGGAAACTCCTTGGCTGCAGAACAACTCCCTGTCCTATCCCACTGCTGGATGCTCGGCCTCACTGGTGCCTGCTCCTGGGCAAGGCACCCAGGACCCGAGATCCCTGTTGGGCAGGCTGAGCCAGAGTGTGCATCCAGTCTCCCTTCCCCATCGCTGTGGACACCGGTGTTTGATTTATTCCCTATTCAGGAGGAACTTTTAGAGTTCCCTTTGGAGCTGGACGTCAATCTGAGCAGCTGTGTTTGGCATGGTGGGGTCTGGTGGTAGTGCTGGGGACGAGACAGCAGGACTCCTGAGCTCATTATTCCAATGAAGCTTGGGGAGTAGGTTGTTGGTTATGGAGCTTTCCATTTAAGGAGGCCAGACTAGATAATGGTCCCTTCTGGCCGTAAGATATATGAAGCTACATATAACTCAGCCAATAATTAGAAATTCGAGTCTCATTCCTGTGAATATTATGGGCTTGTTGGACTAGGAGCTGCAAAGGCTGCACCAAGCTCTCCTCGTGTTTAAGGAGAAGTCATTTCCTGGTAGTGGGTCCCCTGTGCAAACCCCAGGACTGATGTCATCGGTGTTGGTATGGGAGCACGTGCAGGTAAATGACATCAGCGTGAACTTGTCACACCCCCCATCATCCGGATGTGGCCAATAAGGATCATCAAGAGGGAAAGACCAGATTTTTCATGATCATGTCTCCACTGCAGTTTGGTCTGAGTTTGGTACCCCTGTCCCAACCCCACAGAGCACAGGCAGAGCCTCCTGAAAAACAAAAGTGGTGCTCAGTGAAAAAAACTTGGAGGAGGAAATGCTACGTGGTCACCGTGCAACGTCCACCATCTTCATCTGCTGCTCAGGGCCCATCTCCAGAGGAGTCTCATGTCCCCAACATGTCCTGCCATTGCTTTTGGCTGGGCTTCCCATCCTCTTCACTTTGTTATTGCCCTTCATTTGCTGAAGTCAAGCCCATGTGCAGGGTAACCCCAGTGCTGGGTGTGTGGGGGGGCACGGGTGAAGAAGACAGGAGGAAGAGGAGGGACTGCTGTTGTTCTCAGCTCCAGGTTCATGGGTGCCTGAGCCTAAAGGAGCTGTGAGAAGAGGTTTGGGAATCTATCACCAAATACATCCCACATTAGGAAAAATCTTTCTCCCAGCTGTTTACACAGCTCCCCTCAGTGTTGCCTGCATCGTCTCCCTTTTCCTCCTCACCTTCCACATGTGGCTTGGTTTAGCAATAAACACTTCTGACTTTTGTCTTTGGGTTTTGGGGTTTTTTGGTTTGTTTGTTTTTTTAGCCTCTGTCCTTGCACTTGCCAGCATTTCTTCTTTCCCTTCCTGGCTGCAGCAGTAGTCCCAGGGCTGCCAGGAGGATGCTGCATCCCCAGAGCTGCAACTCAGCCCTGCCACTGCCTCCTCTGCCTTAGAACAAACCTGGCTGGTGGGGGCAGCTCAAGGGGTCAGGGTACAAACCCGTGCTTGGCAGAGCTTGGCTGAGCATAACAAGTATCGCTTTAAAATACAGGGAAAGGATGCAGAAGACCAAGTCCCTCTCTCCTTCCACTCCTTAGTGCACATGTACATAGCCTCTAAATGTGAAACAGCCATGGGAAAACACATCAGCCCAAAAAGCCAACTGAATCAGCCCAGAAAGCCACCAGGGTCCTGGGCTGCATCCCCAGAAGGTGATCAGCAGGACAAGGGAGGGGATTCTCCCCCTTTCTCATGAGACCCCCCCCTGCAGTGCTGGGGCCACCTCTGGGGTCCCCAACACAAGAAGGACACGGAGCTGTTGGAGAGAGTCCAGAAGAGGCCATGGAGATGCTCCAAGGGCTGGAGCAGCTCTGCTCTGGGGACAGGCTGAGAGAGTTGGGGATGTTCAGCCTGGAGAAGAGAAGGCTCCAGGGAGACCTTAGAGCACCTTCCAGTGCCTGAAGGGGCTCCAGGAAAGCTGGAGAGGGACTGGTGCCAAGGGCAGGGAGTGATGGGACGAGGGGGAACGGGTTCCAAGTGCCAGAGGGGAGATGGAGATGGGATGGGAGGGAGAAATTGTTTGGTGTGAGGGTGGTGAGAGCCTGGCCCAGGGTGCCCCGAGAAGCTGTGGCTGCCCCTGCCTGGCAGTGTTGAAGGCCAGGTTGGCTGGGGCTTGGAGCAGCCTGGTGTGGTGGGAGGTGTCCCTGCCCATGGCAGGGGGTTGGTGTTGGAACGAGATGATCTTTAAGGTCCCTTCCAATATAAACCAGTCTGGGATTCTGTGATTCTTTATCCCTTGGGAACTGGGTAACAAATCCCAGGCAGAGAAAAATGCACTAAGAAAGGGAGGAAAAGGGGGTGGCCACGTTACCTAGGGGATTCACTGTGCAACAAACAGCAAGGTGTGACGGAACACTGTATTACACATGTGCAAGCAGCAGCAGAGGGATTTCTTTGAGTGGGACCTGAATGCCTGGGCTGAGAGCTCAGCATTGCACAAGTGAAGGTTTGGAGTCTAGTCTGTTCTTGTTTTCCTAGTTAAATGCCATTTTTGAAATGTTTTATCCTTTGTGTTGTTTAATCTCTGCCATAAACTACACAGGACACGTCATGAATTAGTGCTACAGCAGATGCCTTGGCTTGGGGAGTTTCCATTTCTTGAATAAAATATTGCTTCCACTTATGGTTTTGATGTTCTGACACACACAGCCCTCCTTTAGATCTAGAAAGCAAAGGTAAAAACAGGGGTCACACCAGCCATCCAGAATCTTTCATTCATATCTAAAAAGCCCTGAAAAGCCCCTTCCTATTCATGTCGAGCAACCATCCTGAGAAATCCTTTCTGCATTGTTTTTTGCTGACATCTGTACTGCCCCAGGTATGATTAATTCTTCTGTTCACAATAAAACGCTTCTCCTTTGCCTCTGGAGGAGCCTGCAATTTCACAATTAGCTGGTGGAACACACCACACATTCACCTTGGGCAGCAAGGTGAACCTGGGCGGCTTCGCTCCTGACAGCGCCGGCGAGATTTGCCCTCGAGGGGAACTGCTTGGCACTTGCAGCTTTCCGAGGAAGGATGTTCCTGACAGAGTTCAGAGGTGTTGGAGAAAGTGGTTTAGGTTTCTCAAAGGGCTGGTTGTTCTCGGGAGGCTCTTCCCAGGGTCGGGGTGGGCTGGGTGGGAGGGTGCGTTTGGGAAAGCACCGTGGGCTCCGGGTCGGGCTGATCCCAGCGCAGGTCCCGGCACCCCCTGCCCGCCATCCCAGAGCATACCTCTCATTCCTCACACCTCAATTACTGCAGCTGATCCCCGCCAGAGCCCCAAGGACACAAACTGACACAGGCCCGGGCTCCTCCGGATCCCCAGGGCCCCATGGGAGCAGAGCAACCTCCGCCAAGACTCCCACCCATGGCTTGGGCTGCCCTACAGCGTCCCACCATCACCCCGGCTGCAGGGGGGTTCCCTCCAAAGTGAACCCCAGGTGTGGGTGCTTTTTCAAGAGGAGAGAGGGTGTTGGGGGTCTCGGGGATGCTGGAGCGCCACAGGGCACTTGCAAACGTGTGCAAGATGAGCTGAGGACAGTAGGGAGCAAAGCTGGTGCCAAAGTCAGGATGAGCTGGGCTCAGCTCAGGGTTCCTGGAGTCTCTTGCAACTCTCAGGGTCCATGAGAGATCAGTGGTGCTTGTGCTATGGTCACTCAGTGCCTCGCAGCTGGGAAGCCCCCTATAAATCCTGCAGCAGGGAGCCCTTGGTCTTGCCTTGCATGTGGTGATACGAGCTGCTTGTCCGGGCAGGGAAGAGCAAATATTGCCCCATCACCCCCAGGAGTGCTTGAGGCAGCTCCTTGGGGTGCTCTGTCTGAGGTGGGGGTTACTCAGGGTTAACACCAGGAGGATGCAGCGTGGGGCTGTGGTGGGGCAGGTGCCTGCAGCCTGGCTGATCATTTATCACAGAATCACAGAATCCTAGGGGTTGGAAGGGACCTCGAAGGATCATCCAGTGCAACCCCCCTGCCAGAGCAGGGTCACCTAGAGTCCATCACACAGGTGGGGTTTGAATGTCTCCAGCCAAGGAGACTCCACAACCTCTCTGGGCAGCCTGGTCCAGTGCTCTGGCACTCTCACAGGAAAGAAGTTCTTCCTGAGATTCACATGGAACCTCCTATGCTCCAGTTTGCATCCATTGCCCCTTGTCCTATCATTGGTCGTCACTGTAAAAAGCTTGGCTCCATCGTCCTGACCCTCACCCTTTCCATATTTGTAACCATGGATGAGGTCACCCCTCATCTCCTTTTCTCCAAGCTAAAGAGCCCCAGCTCCCTCAGCCTTTCCTCATAAGGGAGATGTTCCACTCCATCATCTTTGTGGCTCTGTGCTGGACTCTCTCAAGCAGTTCCCTGTCCTTCTTGAACTGAGTGGCCCAGAACTGGACACAGGACTCCAGATGTGGCCTCACCAAGGCAGAATAGAGGGGGAGGAGAAGATTCATTGCTTTTGTTAATTGTGGAGAGCAGGACCTGATTACGGAGCAAGGAGTGAAACCAGTGGGAAGCTGCAGCAGCAGCTGACCAGTGCTGGGTGTAAAGCTCCCCTCATGGAGCCCAGAGGTCTCGTTAAAACTTTAGGGCTCAAGTTCTCATCGGCCACTGCAGCCGAGTGTGCAGCTTGCTGGCAGGAGAGGTGTGGAGGGGTGGATCAGCAGCTACATCTGACCACAGAGCACCCAGGTTGGTGCCAGCCCTGGTGTCTGAGCCCCCCTGGGAGAGCTCAGCAGAGGCATAAATGGGTACCCACACCCTGCATGGCCATGAACCGGGACCCCAAGTCTGCCTTTGGTGACTTTCTCCCTTAGTGAGGCCACACCTGGAGTCCCATGTCCAGTTCTGGGCCACTCAGTTCAAGAAGGACAGGAAACTGCTTGAGAGAGTCCAGCGCAGAGCCACAAAGATGATGAAGGGAGTGGAACATCTCCCTTGTGAGGAGAGGCTGAGGAAGCTGGGGCTCTTGAGCTTGGAGGAGACTGAGGGGTGACCTCATGAATGTTTATCAATATGCAAAGGGTGAGGGTCAGGAGGATGGAGCCAGGCTCTGCTCAGGGATGGCCAGTGNTCAGAACCACAAAGATGATGAAGGGAGTGGAACATCTCCCTTGTGAGGAGAGGCTGAGGGAGCTGGGGCTCTTGAGCTTGGAGGAGACTGAGGGGTGACCTCATGAATGTTTATCAATATGCAAAGGGTGAGGGTCAGGAGGATGGAGCCAGGCTCTGCTCAGGGATGGCCAGTGACAGGACAAGGGGGAACGGGGGCAAGGTGGAACACAGAAGGCTCTGGGTGAACATAAGGGAGAACTTTGTCACTGTAAGGTGACAGAGCCCTGGGCCAGGCTGCCCAGAGAGGCTGTGGAGTCTCCTTCTCTGGAGACATTCAAACCCAACTGGGTGCATTCCTGTGTGCCCTGCTCTGGGTGGTCCTGCTCTGGCAGAGGGGTTGGACTGGGTGAGCTTTCCAGGTCCCTTCCAACCCCTGACATTCTGTCATTCTGTGATTTGGTCCAGGTGAACTTGGGGGGGGAAACGAAGAGTGAACCAGAAAAGCAGTGCTTTCCTGGATCCATAGAGAGCTTGAAACTGTTGCCTGAGGAGATGTGAGTTGCTTCAGCAAGGACCCTCTGAGTCTGTGTGCTGTCATCTGGGCACGTTCCTGAAGTGTTGTGGCTGCAGGGAGCTGCAGGAACCACGTTGCTCACGCAGATGTCACAGCAGGATGCAGGTGGGCAGAGTCCCAGCTAACAGGTACGTGGCTGCTAACACACCCTGACCTCTGCTGTGCTCAGGAAGATGCTAGGAAGGGCATCTCTGCACATTGGGAATCACTGAGCACAAAGGGACAGGGCATTGCTGTGACTGAACTTCTCCAAAAAAGCATCTTCTGCAGCCAGGGAGGTGCCAGAGCTGCAGCAGGGCTGCTCAGTGGGAAAGGTGCCTGGTGCTCAGGGACCAGGCGCCAAAGATGCTGCACAAAACCTTCAAATCCAGCGTGAACGAAAAAGATGGTGACCTAAGGCTGGGCTTCCCATCATGTAAAGCTCCTCCACAGACCCTCAGCCGTCCTATTCCCACAGGCCATAGCCCCAGACGTGTGGCAGAGGCACCCTAGAGGCAAGCACAGCATCTTTCTCAGTGATATTGGAGGTTGTCTCTAAGATGAATCTCCCTCTGTGCCAGTGGAACCTACCTTTATCATCAATCAAACCCACGGTGGCTTGTGGCTGCCCTCAAGGATGCATGCCATGGGCATGTCTTTCCCAGCCATGTTCCATCATCTAGAGAGGAAAAACACCCCTTTGGAGAGCAGGTGGTTACCTGCTCTCCAAAGGGGTGTTTTTCCTCTCTAGATAATGCCTGCAGGTTCATATTTTAGGAGTGAAGCAAAGGTCACACAGGCTGGCAATGCAACTGGGTATCAGCAGGATGGCACCAACCCACTGGAGGGGTGTGGAGGAAGAAACCCTGGAAGCAGGAAGAGCTGTAACACAACAAAGTGGAGATGGAGAAGAAATCTGTGATGTGATCTGGAAACAGGATAACAGACAATGGCATGGACATGGATACAGATATAAAACACACAGTCCCCTGCGCTGGAAGGACTCTATTCTGCCTTGGTGAGGCCACATCTGGAGTCCTGTGTCCAGTTCTGGGCCCCACAGTTCAAGAAGGACAGGGAACTGCTTGAGAGAGTCCAGCACAGAGCCACAAAGATGATGAAGGGAGTGGAACATCTCCCTTATGAGGAAAGGCTGAGGGAGCTGGGGCTCTTTAGCTTGGAGAAAAGGAGACTGAGGGGTGACCTCATCCATGGTTACAAATATGTAAAGGGTGAGGGGCAGGACAATGGAGCCAAGCTTTTTACAGTGATGACCAATGATAGGACAAGGGGCAATGGATGCAAACTGGAGCACAGGAGGTTCCATGTGAATATCAGGAAGAACTTTTTCAC